>CM042788.1:22561292-23161292 GCA_018691245.2 Ips nitidus
CCNGACNAGNCAGANTTNATTGCAATNCGNCGTGCAACNTGANGCGCNCNCNGTNCNCACGNCGANTANACATAACGTCNCNTTCGTTGTATAGAGGCACTCTNCTGTCGGTNCCTNTANGGCGGNANTCTTTCCAGTTTTTTGTNATCNTAATNAATNNCAGGGGCAGACAGGGTNGTCGTCNCAGCTCNTCNGNGCNCNGTGAGTTTCGTTCTTGATCGTGACAGTGCACTCGGGATGGAACGGGTACATCAAGTCCATTTTGTTAAATTTAATTTTCGTCGACAAGTTCTGAAGCACACTGAGCAAGTTTAACATGAACCCGTCGCCAGCTAAGGAACGTTCATCATTGGCCAATTGCGACCGTTTTTCGTTACGCGTCAGCACATCCTGTAAATACTTCAAGCAGGCGTCTCTGCTATCCTGATTGGCCAGAATAGAGTGGAATATCCGGTGCAAAGTGTTTCGGATATGTTCCAATTCCAAGTGTAAGCCCTGCTTTAGAGTGCTGTCATATACTGCGTTTCCTGCAAGAGCGTCTAGGTAATTAATTATTTTTTTCTACTCCTACATATTAGTTAATTCCTTAACAGTTTAGAAACGGATATGTAAGCAATTGCCACTGGCTTAACGGATATGGAATACCATTCTAATTTTAACTGTGAGATATAAAGTAGACCAATTACAGCTTATCTTGCCTCTATAAAAATGGTTGTCATCCGCACTGACATTTGGCATTAAAACATTGCAATTTAAGTTTTTTATTACCTGAAAATAGTTTTTCAGCCACTTTGGGTGAATCTTCGGCAAAAATTGATATATTCAAAAAAGGTCCCAAGTAAGTTAAAGCGGTCGTTTCTCGTCCCGCAGCCGGCGAAAAAGGTCCGGTCACGGCAAATTGCACTTGTTTAGTGATCAAAGAACAAATAGGCCTACCGCCGCATCGGATGTCAGCCAGTTCGAACAAAGCTTGCAATGGCAACCTACAATAAAACCCCCATCAAAAAACTACCTAAACCATGACAAAATCCAGGAATTACCTATGTTGATCTTCGACAATATCGGCGTTTCGCATTACCCTAAATAAACCCTGGAGAATTGGAGTGAAACACGCTCGAAAAATACTTCCTCGTTTGTGTGAGTACGGGTTACTAGTTCGGTTAGGAACCCTCTGGGGGTGGTTTGATGCATGATTGGGCCCAAAAGGGGCGATTTACCGTAACCTTGGTCTAGTCCCGGAATTAGCACTCCTTGAACGACTAGGGCAGTGTATTGGATTATTTGTGCGCGGACTTCGGTCAGAACATCACTTAATGGCGGTATGCTAGATCTAGATGTTTGAAAGAAAAAAAAAATGCCATAAAGCAATATCTCAGTCAGTTATCAAGGTGGATGCAAAGCGTTTTATAACAATATTCCTTGATTTTAATTAATACACTTTGAAGTAAACGTTTTGAATGCGACGTTTGCGTCAACTCAACCACCGCCTCTAATAGAAAGCCCAGAAGGTGCTTGTCAAAAATTCCAATTTGGTCGAAATAGGGGTGACGGTTGTTATATTGTGAAAGTTTAGTTCTCTGTGGATTAGATGAATTTTTACGGTTTAAAGTCAAAACTACACTCTCACTTTTTTGCTGCTAAAAATACTCTCAATACGTTTAAATGACGGTGAATTAAAACAAACTAGTAAAGTATTCACATTTATACAGTTTCAAAGCAACCAAGCACCAACCGGATGATTGCTTCAACAAATTGACTAATAATCAACTATAGCTAATGAACTTATTTCCCTCCTATTTGAGGTCGAGTTAAAGATTTACTTTGTTGCGTATTTACTTCACACTTAAACATATCCTCATACCCTCAACAGATACTAACCTTTTAGGATGATTTCTCTCCTCCTGCGCCACGCGATTATATGACTCCATCAAAAAATTCATGGCTAAATTAATGGGACTTTCATTTTCCAGTTTCTCCTTCATGACCAAAGCAGGTACTGGACACTGCATATCGCTAGTGCTGGGACTGCTTTGAACTGGACTAACCGACCCCGAATGCAAACTGAAGGTGTCTGACATATCCTGGTTGACTGGCGTAATGTCCTTAAAAGGATTCAAACCTTTTTTTACAAGCGACAGAACCTCCATGATTGCCGTGGATGTGAGATCTCTGATAGTTAAATGCGGTGTTTCCTTTAGATTTTCGGTCGTTTGTGGTAAGAATACCCGTGTTGGGGTGGATTTAGTGAAGGAAACTTGTAGAATTCGAGCTACGCTTTCTTGTAACTGTTCTACGGTCAGTTCTGTTGATGAAGAGGTAGTTCGTTGCCTGTGGAGGTCTTTTTTTGTATCCGTGTCATCCACCTGCACAAATTGGTTTAATATTCCGTTACTTTGGCAGTTGGGTCAAACTTACTTCCATATTCTCAAACCCAGAATCAATGTCCGTGTTGGCACCTAATTTATCAGCACATCCGCTTGCCTCATCCACTTCCATGTGTATGGAACTGGTTTCGGAGTCACTTCGAACTGGCGGCGCCCTCGATCTTTGTTTTGAACTCGACGGTTGCTGAATATCAATTGGCTTACTTGGTTCCTAATTCACAACTAGTCAACTACCCTCAACCTCTACCAGTTACCTGTGAAAAGCTTACTTTGAACACTCCACGAGATTCCTGTTTCTCGTCGTTCGGCCTGACTGGGCTGTTTTCCTTCTTTAGAACCGGAACTGCGTTGGGCGGCGGAAAAAATTTATTCTCCAAGGAACTGGCTTGCGATTCGAAACCCGGCGGGCTCTGTCCTTGGGTAGTCGACATAGGTGATTGCGAAATCGGTGTGATTGGTGGTGAGATTGAATTGGACGGCGACCCGCTTTCGAGAGCTGCCAAACGGGCCAAACGACGACGACGAATCTAATGGTTTGTAATAGGTGATTGTGATAGTTGGTTATTCATTCCACTTCTTATAAAACAAGCTTCATTAGCAAACAAAACAGTTTTAGTAAAATTTACTGCTAATTTTCGATTTTCCTTTGCCCTTTGATAACACATGAGTTCAGTTGTACCTGAAGATTGGGATGTAACAAAGCTTTGTACTAGGTATTTGCATGTGGTACAAATAAAGTGATAGATTTTTTAGGGTGTTATAAACCCTTGAAAATGTCTTATGTTCTAGCAACAACCCACAACATATTTTCTTTTTAATTCTTGAGTAATTTGTTCAAAAACTGATTTACTTTCAAGAGGGTTTCATAGCATCTATGATTGACAGTAACAGAAACAAAGCAACAGCTGTCAGTTTAGCTAAGCTGCTAAATGGTGACAGACACTATCTTGTTTAGGTTTTAGACTTATAAACAGAAGAGAGATATTATCTTTTATTTAAATCATTCATGATCTTGACCATACCATTGCTTTCTGGCTTGAGATGGGTATACAAGGGTATACATTCTTTATACACTGAACAAAACCATTCTGAAAAGTCTATACCCTACCTGGTCTATCACCCACCTTACCTTTAGCAGAGGATGAGCTTTCAAGCATTTTAAAAGCCATGTGTTTCTCTTTATTATAAGAATAAATAGTTGTAAAAGTACTTTTTTCAGAATGACTAATAGGAAAAGAACATTTAAGTTTAACAATATTTATCTCTATAATAATTCTGCTTGGTCAGTGAATAAAATAAGAAAAATAGCTTTCTGTGATTAAGGTAGAATAAAAAACTTTAAACTAATCTGCTGATCAATTCTGAAACTAATTTTAAGTCACTTGGTTCAATAAGAAATACAGAAAACAACTTATTTTCCCTTGTATAAAAGATAGTTGAAGTAGTTATAGGTTAAAGGATTTTTATGGAAGTAACAGCAACATTATTGTATTTTTGTTACACGCAAGTCATACTGATGATCATGAATAAATTGACTGTTAAAGCATAGTGTAAAATTGCATAAATTATTTTTAATTTACAAAATGTTTTTTTTTTACATTTCTCATAACTAAAATCTTGATGTACAAAAATGTCATTGTTCAGTGAACAATGACCTGAAATTTTAGAAAGCAAAACAAAGTCACAAAGAAACTATTTCCATCCCAAACTGAATTTAGGTAGGTTAATCAATAAATTTATGACTGGATCTTAACTTGAACAATCTGGTTAGATAAGTGGTTAGATAGAAGCTCAATAATAGGTACAAGGCCATGGCAAAAGGGTTGGCATGTTCTTGAAAAATGAAAGTGGGGGTGTTGTAAGAGAGGAAGCAAGTTTTGATTGATTTGTTTGAAAATTCTGTTAAATAGGGACTGTAGACCCTAGACAATTTGTAGCGAACAAGTTTACTATACCTACACAATTCTGTCCTCAAGGGCAAACATAAAAATTGATCTGGTAATGATAACAACAAAGAAACTTGAAAATCAACTCAAACTTTATCATGTACTCACCTCTTCTTGGCTTAGTTCACTCATGTTTCAGCTACTTTCTGACTCAAATTAACGATGATTGTTCGAACTTGTTTAGGATTAAACTCGTTAAACGCACCTCAATTTCCTAAATACTCACTCAAAATAAATTTTCAGACTACAATCGACGTCAAAACGTAATGTCAGTCACCCCTTTTAACAGCTGAGTTACTGATTGGCATCGCCGGTTAGACTGTGAGTTTACCCACCCTAACAAAGCACATCCTGACCGTCAGTTTGGCTAAGTTGCAGTATACTATAGACATCTCTCACTGATTCACTGAGCTTGAGATTACTCTATTTCGCTCTACAACAGGAAGTAGTGCCATATGACAGCGGACAAATGGCGACGTTGCCGTTCACCTTGTCGGTTTTTAACAAATTCAGGTGGCAATCTGCGCAGCGTCGCGACGTGTTTTTCCTCTATTTTTGGAAAATGGAAAAAAAGCAGACCGTCTGCCCCGTCTATTTCCGAGTAAACGAACTTGGCCGCGAAAATCTTCTTTGTGTTTCCCAATATGCTGGTTTTTGTCAGTTCTCAGTATTTCATTGAGGTTATTTTTTTAGTATACACGCGGAAGTAATAAAACCGGTCCAGGCTTAAGTTTAGTGTCATAAATTCAGCGTAGCAACAAGTTAAGTTTTAATTAACTGAGAAAACTTCTCTTAGATCAACTGCGCGTATCTAAAAAACCGCCTAAGCGCTTTTTTTTAAATTGTAAACAACCTGTTTTGTTTAGAAATTAAAAATAGCTTTAGTGTTTATTTTTGTATAGGTTTATCGGTTTGTTATGATGTTATATTGGTTTGTGGGTCAAAAATAAGTCGCACAATTTACCAATAGCATAACGTTTTATGATGGTTTTATGCCTGATTTGGAATTTTCCGGGGACAACAGCGGAATATGGCAACATTGAATAAGTATTGAATGACATAGCAAAATTAACAATATTGAATATTTTAACAATCATGCTGTTATTGCTTGTTATATAAACTTGAAATGACTTTAACCGTTGTATAAAAAATGTTTAAAGAAATTAGAAATTATTTGATTTTTTACAAAAATATTCTCCAGAAACTTGCTTTTTGCATTTGGTAAAGTGGGTATGCAACTAAACATACACAAAAGTGTCTGGTTATTGCTATCACGTCTTTCAAAACGGTTTTTTAATTTCTCTAATTCACTGTACTTTCTAATCTAGCTTTTATGAAATGAATGAGCTAATTCACAATTGGTTCGTGGTCTGGAAATGAGTATCAGTGAATTATGAAAAGCGCAATTCCAAATTTAAAATACTTTGATGTTCGTGCGCCGATGACGTCGCGCGAAGGTCAACCATGTTGGGAACCCGGCACCGGCTTCTAGAAGAGCAAATTTGCCGTTGCCGCCATTGCCATTGGTTGTCTGAGTTTAGTCGTTGCTGCACACACATTTTAGCCGATCAAATTCTTTTGGTAAGTTGACAAATTATGTTCTAATTTGCTTGGATATTTGTTTCTTAACACGTGTATTGATCTGAAAGTGTTTAAATTAGACGCGGTGTTTAGTAATTTCAGCGTAATTAGTTTTGGAAAGGTGAGCCAAGTACCACACACACAGGATAAGGTGTGTGTTGTACTTTCACCTCTACTTTTGGTGGTTTTTTTGCGGTCTAGATTTAGGAATTTGGACAATTTCACACGTGCTAAGGTAGTTTTTTGGACTGCCTAATGTATTAAAGAGAGTTTTTAATACGGGATTTTTAAATATATCATATCTTGGCTTCAGTAAAGCGTGTATTTTCAGATTCCAGCTGTATTCCAGATTCTACAGTATTTACAACCCCCTCTGTGCCTTTAGCCAATTTCAAAATGGTGACTTAAATCTATAATCAGGTTGATACATTTTCAATTTTCTCATCAAAAATGACTAGGGAGTAGGTACCCTGAATGACATTATTTAAAAGTGAGGTTAAGTGCTTGTCCTAAGGGTACAGTTTACAAACAATAGTTTACTATTAATATTAATACCTATATCAACTCTAATTGCTCATAATTTCCTGATTTATTTTAAATTGAACCAGAAATATCACTCTTTTTCCAGCATTTTTTTTAAAGCCCAATTTGTAAAATTGCTAATTATTTTTTTTCAAATGAGAAAAGTGTCTGATCACAATACCTTTGAATGACAGTTTGGTTGGAAAATGTCACTAATATGCTAAAATGTAAGCCTTAAGAGCTCCAAGATCTGTTAAAAATCCAGTGAAAACAGATCATGTTTTATTTAAAAATTCCTAACCTAAACTCTTCAATATAAATAAGTATTGGAAAAAAAAGTAGAATCCAGGTATTTTGCTGTTTTTTTTTGCATACGTCAGGGTTCAGAGGATATATATCCAGTGATATATATCATGATAAATATCATGATATATATCTTGATATTTACAGCTTGATATATATCCGATATATTCGATATTTTTATTAATTGAATAAAAACCGGTTTCAGTTATTCAAAGCATCAAAAAAATATTCGACAAGGCCCTGTATAGTATATTAAGTATCAAGAATATTAAGTAAGCTTTACTGAACGATGACAAAGTTTGGTTTTCTAATTTGTCTGAGATCAGTAAAGCTGTTACTGTTCGAGATGCACGGAAAAGGTACATTTTCTCGACAATGAATCAGTCGAGAAATAGATAGTTTTCAGAGTCACATAATAAAATTTTTTTTTTTTTTTTTTGTATAGAAATAATATAAGTTATTATAAAAGGATTTGTGTTAAAACAAAATATAGCTTAAGTAAGCATAAAACAAAACAATTTTTTCAGTTTTTTATATTTTTTTATAGCTTAGTATAAAAAGATTGAAAATGATATATATCTGATATATATCCGATATATATCATGTGATATGATATTTATATAAATATCATGATATTTTCAAACCCACTTTTTATTAAATAGGCATGGTTTTTTCCTTAGAATGTAATTATTACCATTATTTACTTTAAAGACTGCCCTTAACTTTACATATAAAACTTCTGTCCTTAATAATTAACTTAGAAAAAACTTCAAAATTAGTACTCTTAGGGATCTGTGATAAAATTTAAATAGTGCTGATCAAATATCATTGAATTACTCCTGTAAGCACTTCAGCTTTATTGAATTTCAGTGTACAATTTTGCTATACTTTTCATTACCAATCCTATTTCTATACCTCTATTCTAGAATCCTACACAGCCAGGCAGATAAACTCAATTAAATAATAAAACCGTCAGCAAATTCAATAAATATATTTAGTGATAACTGTTGTGGGATAATAAACTAGTTTAGTCATCTACAATGATGTAATTGCAAGTAATGAAAATATAATACAATCGCCACCAATTATAATGGTTAGTAGGTACTACTTGAAAACAATCAAAAGTTGATTCTTGTTTTCATGCAAATTACAAGTCTGCAAAACACTTCTATATGCTTTTTTATTGTTTTTTGCATGATAATCAGTATCAATATGTATAATCAATAAAAGGTTGAAGAGACTGCAGTTAGGTTTGCTGACTCTTCTAGGAAACTGGTATTTTAAAGGTTTTAGAGCAAGAACCGGTTTTAGGAACCACTTCTTTGATGTTTGGATAATTTCAGTAGCAAATGCTTATTTATAGTAAGTTTTTAAGTTGCTAATTCTTGAAAACACTAGCTCTATTCGTAATACACTAGCACACTACACTACTAAAACCGGTTCTTGCTCTAAAACCTTTAAAATACCAGTTTCCTAGAAGGGTCAGCAAACCTAACTGCAGTCTCTTCAACCTTTTATTGATTATACATATTGATACTGATTATCATGCAAAAAACAATAAAAAAGCATATAGAAGTGTTTTGCAGACTTGTAATTTGCATGAAAATAAGAATCAACTTTTGATTGTTTTCAAGTAGTACCTACTAACCATTATAATTGGTGGCGATTGTATTATATTTTCATTACTTGCAATTACATCATTGTAGATGACTAAACTAGTTTATTATCCCACAACAGTTATCACTAAATATATTTATTGAATTTGCTGACGGTTTTATTATTTAATTGAGTTTATCTGCCTGGCTGTGTAGGATTCTAGAATAGAGGTATAGAAATAGGATTGGTAATGAAAAGTATAGCAAAATTGTACACTGAAATTCAATAAAGCTGAAGTGCTTACAGGAGTAATTCAATGATATTTGATCAGCACTATTTAAATTTTATCACAGATCCCTAAGAGTACTAATTTTGAAGTTTTTTCTAAGTTAATTATTAAGGACAGAAGTTTTATACAGTGTGACCCATTTAGAATGGAAACACCCCTATAAAATTTTAGGTTATTAACCGATTTCAATGATTTTTTTTTGAAATAATTAGGAATGAAATGTCTATTACGGGAGAAAATTTTAAATATTTATTTCAGTTTTCAGGTCATATTACGATACTTTTTCTTGATAGAAAATGGAGAATTTTTATTAGCGATTTTTTTATTGAAAAAATTACTACGCCACTGGATCTATAGTGCTTTCAAATAGCTGTGACCAAAATTAAAAAATTAATTTTTAATTTTTATTTTTTTTTTAAAATTTTTTTTTTATTAATTATTATTATTTTTTTTTTTTTCATTTTTTTTAAATTTAATTAATCAATTAATAATTAATAATAAACAAGTAAATAATAACACCATTTCTATGGCAACAGGTGGTGCAGGGTGTTCTTTTGTGACCGTTAGCTTAGAGGATTTTTGAATTTTAATTTGTCATAACTTTGTTATTAATGAATGGATTTTCATGAAATTTTGGTCACAGCTATTTGAAAGCACTATAGATCCACTGGCGTAGTAATTTTTTCAATAAAAAAATCGCTAATAAAAATTCTCCATTTTCTATCAAGAAAAAGTATCGTAATATGACCTGAAAACTGAAATAAATATTTAAAATTTTCTCCCGTAATAGACATTTCATTCCTAATTATTTCAAAAAAAAAATCATTGAAATCGGTTAATAACCTAAAATTTTATAGGGGTGTTTCCATTCTAAATGGGTCACACTGTATGTAAAGTTAAGGGCAGTCTTTAAAGTAAATAATGGTAATAATTACATTCTAAGGAAAAAACCATGCCTATTTAATAAAAACAACTGCTGATTTCAATTAAAGATAATAATTTTTAGATTAAAATCAAGAGTTTAATCCACTGATTGTCAAAACTGATGACACCAGGATTATAATAGGAAATGCTACTATAATCGATTTTATTAAATGTTTGGTTTTATCTTAAAGCTGATACAAAATAAAATATAAAGTTTGAACAACAAGCTATGTGTTATGTTACATGTATATTTTTAACATGTGGCAACATTGTTTCTGATCAATTTGTGAGTGCAAGATTTTAACTTTGAATAAAAGCCACACAAACACGTTGGTATATAACAATTTAACATAAGCTACTGACCCGCTTATTATTATTATTTTTTTATAATTATTATTACCTCACAAAAAAAAATTCAAATTGATTGAAAATCCATTCTTAACATCGCATGTTTGATCCAAACTAATAAGCAAACCTTGAGCTAGTGAATTGTAATCAAATTAGCTATGCAATCACCTAAAAAATTCTATTTGTTTCATGTTTTATTAACGCAGTTAAGTGAACCGAAGGTCTCTGGTTCGATATCGTTTACGATAAGGGACTAATATATTATTTATCCTTCAATTATCCTTCAAGAGTAAATGTACAAATATATCAGTAAAGGATTACACATCCTGCGTGACTTGGTAAAAAAAGCTGAAAAACCAAGGTTGCCTTTTCCATTTACGTCTTGGGTTTACTTTTCAGTCCACTTGCATTAGATTAAGTAAATATTATCATAATAGGGAGGACAACAATACACCTATTAGTGTTCTTTATTTTTTTTTGTTTTTATATTGTGTGTTTAGTATTTACCCCTACAAATTACAACTTGAAAGTGATCAATCTTAATCTTATTGGGTGGGTTTTAATGCAAACCTCAACAAACTGTTGGTTTCCAGGCTTTTCCATTATCAAACTTACCGCTAACCGTCTGTCCAAACATTTACTATGATGATTGTTGTCCAAGGTTTCGCAATAATTTTTTGAATGACACTATAGTGATTATTCTCTTGGCAGTCTGATTGTTACACCTCCTTTAACTGCATATATTAGTTTAAGCAGGACACTGATAACTGTTTATATTGTTTCAGTATCAACAAAAAAAATGTCTCCACCACTACAGAAACCTGCCCCAGCCTTCAAAGGAACCGCCGTTGTTGATGGCCAATTTAAAGATATTAGCTTAGAAGATTACAAAGGTATGTTTCCTCTCAAGTGCATCAGTTATGGGAAAATGTGTTTGACTTTTTATTTATCCATTCAACAAATTTGTTTTTAAAATGCAAAAACTTTCAAAGTAATGTCAGTTTTGGTACACATTAAAATATTAAAGAATTCAACAATATACAGGGTTTTATTTAAAATAAGCGAGTTGGTATCTATTTACTTTCGGCATTACCGGACCGGACTGTGTTAATTAAGAAAAGTTGTTGAAATTTATTCTAGGTCAATATGTGGTCCTCTTCTTCTACCCTTTGGACTTCACCTTTGTCTGTCCAACTGAAATTATCGCGTTCTCAGACCGCGTTGAGGAATTTAAGAAAATCAAGACTGCCGTAATTGGGTGAGTTGAAATAAAAACACTTGTGTTTTGTTTCTAGCATTCATGATTTTTCTATTGTCTTGTAGATGTTCAACTGACAGCCATTTCTCCCACTTGGCCTGGGTGAACACGCCCCGTAAACAAGGCGGTTTAGGCCAAATGAACATCCCTCTTTTGGCTGACAAGAGTTTGTCCATTGCTAGATCTTACGGTGTACTGGATGAAGAGACTGGTATTGCCTTCCGTGGTTTGTTCATCATTGACCCTAAAGGTAAGTTCTAACCATTGACTGAAAACAGACTTTGCAAGTCATTCATAAATCGGCATTGTTGTTTATACAGGGTGGTCCGAATTAATTGTAGGATACTTAAAGGGTAGAAAGTACATGAAAAATAAACGCCAAAGTGCCTTATAAACTAGGGTCGAAAAGTGCCACCTAGCGGAGCTAGCAGGCTTTAAAGGTGTGCCCCTAAATAATAATAATAATTCAATTTCTACTTAGTTTTAATTTGCGTTACTGTTTATCTTCTAGTTTTAGTTTATCTTTTCTTATTACGATTACATTAATTTGTCATTTTGAAGGTAAAAAATACAGTTTAATTTCTAGTGCAACTTTTTTTCATCATGCATTAGCTTAAAAAAATGACGATATCTGAAAAACTGTGCAAAATAAAAAGAAATGTCAAGACAAGCTTTTTTAGGACAATGTATGGGCTACCACATGTGCCATATCAGAATGCCAAAAAAACACAACTAAAAGAAATTTGAACTTGTCAAACTTTTTGAACGGCTCTCGTATCTGTTCAGATTATTTTTAAAAATCAAAAAAAAATCCCAAATGGTTACTTAAAAATGGTGAACATGCATGCCAAATTTCATTCGCGTAACTTTTTTCATTTAGGAATTAAAATTAAAAAACTGATTTTAGGGGCACACTCTTAAAGCCTGCTAGCTCCGCTAGGTGGCACTTTTCGACCCTAGTTTATAAGGCATTTTGGCGTTTATTTTTCATGTACTTTCTACCCTTTAAGTATCCTACAATTAATTCGGACCACCCTGTATTGCTCACATTGAATGAGGTGTTATTCCCGTAGAGACTAGAGGAAAAAATTGCAGACTATGTTAACTTACTCGCGCTAGGATCTTTTTGCTTTTTTAGACAAATATAGCAGAACGTTTTTATAATGCAACTGAAAGTTGAAAGACAGTTAAAAAACTAAATAAAACAAAATTTAATTTAAAAAACGCACGATAACTAGTTCCGGCGCCAAGTTTGACAATCAGTTGTTTGATTGTCAAACTTAAGTGGTAACATTCTAAACAAACTGATTGTATCGAAAAGTAGTAGTCCATATGCACGCAGTGGAGTAGTGAGTGTAAGTGAAAGCAAAACTCAGAGTCGATCTCCACAAATATATATTAATACTAAGTTGTTATCTGCCTAACATGTTTCGGGTGTATTCAGACACCCATCTTCAGAGGCTGAAAGTTGTACAGTATGTTAATTAATTACTTACAAAACTAAGAACATGGAAGCCTACCTTAACTAGATCACTAGTCTGCTGGCTGTCATTCTACAAGGGGATTCTACAGCTGAACCCAGATGTACTAACGTGGTTTTTTAATTCTATACGGGGGAAAAAAACCTTGATCAAAAAACCCAGTTCTGGTTCTGAGGTGACAGGTTGCTTGGTTTTTTATTCTCAAAGGGGAAAAAAATGATTTGTAAAACAAACTTAATCAAATCATTTTTTTCCCCTTTGAGAATAAAAAACCAAGCAACCTGTCACCTCAGAACCAGAACTGGGTTTTTTGATCAAGGTTTTTTTCCCCCGTATAGAATTAAAAAACCACGTTAGTACATCTGGGTTCAGCTGTAGAATCCCCTTGTAGAATGACAGCCAGCAGACTAGTGATCTAGTTAAGGTAGGCTTCCATGTCCTTAGTTTTGTAAGTAATTAATTAACATACTGTACAACTTTCAGCCTCTGAAGATGGGTGTCTGAATACACCCGAAACATGTTAGGCAGATAACAACTTATTATTAATATATATTTGTGGAGATCGACTTTGAGTTTTGCTTTCACTCACTTATTCTAAACAAAGTTTTGTACTTGTTTATATTTGTTGGGATATTTTTGATTAAGAGCAGTATCTAATGCATACAAGTAAATCAGAAATAGTTTTTTTTTGATTTCCGTAATAATGGGCGTAAGTTGTATGGGGATTTGCAGCAATTGAAATTTGGCCAGGGCCTTTGTATATCTTTACAATAAGAATTTTTGTAAATTTTAAGTAAAGACCTTTTTCTATTTTTATTTTTTTATCTCATGTTTAAACTAAATATTTCTAACCTTTGCAGTTTTTGGATTTATCTTGTTGACTAATGTAATTTTTCAGGAATTTTGCGTCAAGTAACCATCAACGATTTGCCGGTGGGTCGGTCAGTTGACGAAACATTGCGTTTAGTCCAGGCATTCCAATTCACTGACGAGCACGGCGAAGTATGTCCGGCCGGCTGGACACCCGGTAAAAAAACCATCAAACCCAGCGTGGACCAGAGCAAAGAGTTTTTCAATGCCACCAACTAAATCCATGGTTTTCCACTACTACTTACAAAGTTATGTTTTACTTGTTACAGGGTGATAAGGCTAAAAATATAACCCCTAAAAAACGTACCCACAGTTCGTATGTTTAGGAGTTTAGGACTGGTTGGGTACTACAAATTTTCCATTACTTTCTTCCATTTTCGTTTTCCGTGTTAAGTTTGTCTAGTAGGTTTAAGTTGTATACTCTGAATAAATTGTTTTTCTCATGATTGATTAAAGTTTGATTTTTTGGATTCACAGAATGGTTAAATTTTGCAGTGTCTTTAAAAAGTTGGTAATGAGTAGTTTTTACGTTTACAAATAAGAATATAATAGTTTCTAGTACACCAGAATTGAAATTTTGATAAAAATAAAATTGAGATGGGTAAATGCTTGTCTTTTAAATTTTGTTTGCGCTAATAGCTATTTATGTAACCAGTTACGAAAAGATCGATTTTGTGTAACGAATGAATGTTTGTAGGGCGAGCACAGCGAGGTCCTACAATTTGAATGAGTTACACAATAGACATTTTCGAAACGTGTTGCATACATAATTTTTTCTAATGTTGACCAAAAAGCGGTTAAAACCATCTTTTAAAGTGATTTAACACAAATATTCACTTTCATAGCACCTTGTATAAACAGTGACAACGACATGTTATGATGGATGTCGGCCATATGTTTCTACGGAAATGCATAAAAACAGGGAGTGATGAAATGAACTTTTCATAACTAGTTACATAAAGTAATACGTTTTGTCACTCTTAATCAGTTTTGAAAAGTGTCACTTTATATGCCAAAATTAGAAAAAAACATTTTATCTGACAAAATCTAATTTAATAGTCTGTCAATTTTTCAGTTAGTCTTCTGGTGAAGTTTTTTCGGCATCGGCTATGGTTTACCCTCAACTGTCAATGTTTTTGAAATTTTATGTTGTTTGGAAATTTTAAATTGAAACAATGAAATTTCTGAATCTTTCCGCGATCCCCTTATATTTGGGATATATCTGAAATTTCAATAAAAAGTCAATGAAATTTCAAAAATTTTATGGTTTATCAAAGTTTCATGAAATTTTTTTTGAATATACCTAATTGTTTCAGTTAAGAAAGAATAATTATTGACAAATGTCATTTATTGATGTCATGTCATAATACTCAACTTCAAACTTCTGATTACCATAAAATAAAAAAACATCTAATCTCAAAACTCGAGAAGTATTTGAATTTGATTATCAATTCTTGTCACAGAAAAAAAAATTTAAATTGACATAATGTTCTATAATGTTCATTTCTAATTGCAATATTTGAGACTTGTTTTAAAGGCTTAAATAACATTTCAAATGAAACTATGCAATGCCTTGACAAAAATCAACTCTATTAACTATGCGATATGCGACACCTAGAAATTTTATGAATATTAGTTTAATTAATTTCAGGTGCTTGTGATTCAGATGGCATCCGAAATTTCATGACCACTTTGGTGAAATTTCAACTCAGTGGTTTGTTTGTTTTCATATTTCATGAAATTTGACAACCCAAGTTGTAATCAATCACCCATTACGTCACATCGCTAGTTCTTATCTACAAAGGAAGAGGTTTTTGACAGTTACCAAATGACATTTGAGATATTTTTCCAGCGATTTGACATAATAACCAATGACATGCACAAACGTCAACTATCCAATCCACCGATTTCCAGGTTAAGTGTTAATATGTAATGTTGTCATTAGAAAAATTGTATTAAAAAAAATCAAATATTTGCAAAATACGTTTAATGCGAGTCGATAGTGCGGTTTATCATAGTTACGCAACTGTAACCGACCGTGTTTAATTCCTATCCGGTTTAGCTGCTCAACGCAACATCGCCTCCTCTTTCATAGAAAACGTTTCAAAAGTATGTCAGATCAATCAGAGACACTGTTAAAAGGAAACGGGGCCACTAACGGAGATGTTAAGAAAATTGCCACCGCTCCAACACCACCTAGAACCAAGTCGGGTTTAATGAAATTATCAAGCTATGTTCTAGCTTTACGACCATGGTCACTCAGTGCCAGTTTAATGCCAACTCTGCTGGGCTCTACCATAGCCTACAAGTACTCTGGACCATCGGAATTCAACTATATTACTTTAGTTTTTACTATTTTCACTATAGTGTCAGTACATGGGGCTGGAAATGTAGTCAACACTTACTTTGACTATGTTAAAGGTAAGAAGTGACAATTTTAGTGTTAGCTGGGAAATGCACTTGCATTTATTACAGGAATTGACAACCGGAAGTCTGACGATCGAATCCTAGTAGATCACATCCTAACAAAAGATGAAGTAGTCTCTTTAGGTGCTTTACTGTATTTTTGTGGATGTGTTGGGTTTATTTTTACAGCAGCTTTCTCACCAGCTCGAATGGAGCACTTAGCTTTAGTTTACTTTGGAGGACTGTCCTCCAGTTTTTTGTACACTGGAGGCATAGGCTTTAAGTATATTGCTCTAGGTGATGTGTTGATTTTGGTAATATTTGGCCCCATTTCTGTGTTGTTTGCTTTTCTGGTTCAAACTGGTTATGTTGAATGGTCTACAATGTACTATGCTATTCCATTAGCATTGAATACTGAAGCAATTCTGCATAGCAACAACACTAGAGACTCAGAATCTGATAAGAAAGTTGGTATAGTAACTTTGGCTATTGTTATAGGGCACACAGCCTCTCATGTTTTATATGCATTTTTGTTGTTCACCCCTTATATCATGTTTATGGTAGCTACCTTAAAATACTCCAAATGGTTTATGTTACCACTAGTAACCTTACCAGGGGCATTCAAAATTGAAAAACAGTTTCGGTCAAGTGACATTCATGGAGTGCCAAAGAAAACTGCAAGGTTAAACTTGTATTTTGGGATTTTGTATGTTTTGGCTTGCAGTATGGTTCCCACATTGCCATTTATCACCCAGAGATAGATAAGTGGTGATTTGTTGTTGTGCTGTTGTTGCTAAGTAGGTTGATTTTTGTTGTTTTTAAGGATTTTATTATGGTAGGAGTATTGATTTGATGTAGCCTAATCAAACAGAAGACTATTTTTACCTCTCTTGTTTAAGTGTATGACATGTCAGTCATAATCTCATTTATGTATACAAGATGGTGTGAGTAGTTTTTTAAGGTATATTCTTTTATAAAAGAGAGATTATCTCCAAGTATACTTCTATTTATTTATTGTGTGGTGTATGCAAGTTATGATATATTAATTTATTTCTTAGCAGAGTAGTATATTGTGTACTCAACTTATCTTAATTAAATTTTTTTTTAAACTGTTTTTTTTGTCTTGGAAATTGATGTGGACTTACATAACTGAAAAAAACAATCAAAATTACATTTATTTATATAGTAAGTAGGAGCAAAGACTGTATGTTTAGTTACAAGCAAGCCTATAGGGGTTTATGACTTTTAACGAAATTTAAGGACAATAAAAGTAAGTCTGTGGTTATATCTACAGTAGTTTTTCTTACCTCCAACTTAGTAATTATGATAGTTTCAAGGCTTTCATCAAAAAATAAACCTTGGAAATTCCTTAAATATTTTTTTTATGCTTTGTTGTAAGGTTTTAATATTTTAGGGCGGATTAGACATGAAATTTTAAGCAAATTACCAGTGTAGAATGTACAAATATTGTGTCATACTTCTGGCTTAAACTATATTAGTTTCCTTTTATACAGTCAGTTCATTGTTATAGCAATTATATAGAATGAAAATAAGACAAAATGCTTTTTCTAAACAAATTAGTAATTGTTAGTTTTTCACATGATCTTGAGTTAAATAGACTGTCAACTGAAAAACACGTTTGTTTAAGTCTGAAATATACACAATTAAACTTAAATGGTGTTTCTACTTAATAAATTGTTCTTTAGTAAATGTTACTAAGTTTATACCTTTAATTAGTATGGACCGGTAAAATCGGTATTGAAATGTAAGTATTGTACCTATACCTGATGTCTATAGAGCTGAATTTGAAAGAGCTTTAAATATCCACATATCTTTATTAAATGTACAAACCAAAATTGCTCACTGTTTTAATAAATGTTATGCATCCCTAAATGTAGTTTTATTTTTACAATTGTATAGTGCAGCACATTTTTTTTAAATTGTGATAATATACAATGATATAGTTCTGAAATCTATAAAATGTTTTAGTCCTCTTCCCTAGTAGGAAATCATGTTAAAACCAATAATACTAAACTAAAAATGCTCTTTAAATTCACTATTTTGTGTTGCAGATGTTGTGGAAACATCAGACCCATACTTACCAGAACCAACCAGAACATTATAAAGGAAAAACATACAACTTATTAAAAATGGATTTTAATAATGGTAATGCTTAATATATTATCACAAATTTTATTAATTATATCCAGATAAATATGAATTAAGACACTACTTGCCATTTGAAATACCACTACTGATTTTCTGTATTAATTTGGCTATTAAACTGTTCTGAATTTTCATTTGTTGCACTAAATTCTCTTGTTTCTCCACTTTCAGCCTCTCCAAGGCCAGCTTCTCCTCTTCCCGCTTATCCATAGCTTCCAAGGATATCAAAATTTGCTCATGAGTTGAACTTTGAGTTTTTAAAATTTCTGAAGTTACATCCAAGTTCTTTTTCACTACATTTCTGAGTGACTCCATTTCCTTCACAATTTGCTGGTTTAAATTATCCCCCTTTGCTTGCTGGTACTTAGAATTTTCTTCATTAGATTCATTTCTTCATTCAGAACCATTTCTACAAGTTTTTCATCACTTATCATATAGCCTTCTTGGTCTGACTGGTCCTGAGAGTACTCAATTTCATCATTGGAGCTGGTCGGTTCCTCTTTGGGAGCAAACCCTGGAGGAATATTTAAGTTGCCATAACGTCTCTTTTGTGCTAATATACCTATGTTTTCTAAATGAAGGTCTCTCAATACTAAGGCAGTGTTCAATTTCTCTAAAAAAGTGTGTTTGAAATACTGATTGATTACTATATGAGAATACTTACTTGTCGAACTCATCTTTGAATCTCATTCCAGGTCTGATTGGAGCACCTTGCCGTAATCTATCAAACTTAGTAAAATAGCGTCGCTTGTAAGTCTTCCACTTGCTTTCACATTGTGCCCCAGTAAATGTATAGCCTAATTCAGCTAATTTTTTTAAAATCTTTTGAAACAAGCTTCGTTTTGAAGATATTTTTCCTAAGTTAAAGGCCTTCAGTTGCTCAGAAAGGAGCTGCAATAAGGCCTTGCCAGCTGGAACAGTCCAGTCCGAAACTTTGCACTCCTGCTGTAGTTGGTCTAAAAGTTATTGCTAGTAACTTATTTAGGTTTATGAAATAGGGTAAAACTAACCTGATGTGACATGCTTGACTTGCTAACCTAATGCCCGTATTTATAAACAATGCTTCGCTCGTTCTCAGACTTGAGTCGTACTCAAGTACAGTTTTTTGTTTTATAAACCTAACTTAACCTCTATGGCGTACTTCGGTCGTGCTTACATCGAGACTTGCCACCGCCTTCTTTACAAGAAAGCCTAGAATGTCACTTTTAATGGCGGCGTTATCGGATTTGTTTTTTGTACACAAACCTATGGAGATGCAGTAGAAAATATGTTTTTTTTTATTTTTTCGTGTAGTTGATTAGAAGTTGTGAGTGAAAAATCAAAGAACGCTTCATTCCTGATCCAGATATGTATAGATATGGCTTTTTTATATCCAATAAAGTCCAGCCAAAGCAAGTTTGGTTAGAACCCTTTGTCTTGGAAAGTACAACAAACTAATGTAAAAACTGCTCAATCAAAGAAAATTTGGAAATCCTTGAATCTAGGTAAGCAAAACTGGTAAATGGGTTTTATATTATTACCAAGACCTTTCTTTTAAAATGTAAATGTGCCAATAGAACTTCTAAAAGCTGTCCTGTTTCTTCAGAGTAAACCTTTGTTGCTCTCAAAATGCAGGCGGCCTCAAAATGTAACTCACATAAGTCACATACCAATGTATGTAAGAGGCAATAAGTTTACTGAATGAGAAAGCATATTGTACTTACCACTGAGTATTTTGTTGGAGTAAAATCATTCCAGTTCAAAGCTTTCAACCACTGTTGGGTTCGAGCAGGGTCTTTTGGAAAGGAAAAGACTGACACTTTTGGGCCTTTCACCAAATTGCTTTTACAATTTGGCAAACAACAAGTGTGACGGCATATTGTAGAGGCAATAGAATTTAAGTTGAAAAAACCAACAACAAATTATAGAACAATGAAGGAACAATAACAATAGTGATAACACAAACTACACTTTCACTAGAACAATAAACATATAAACAACAATTACTTTGGCAAATAACCTCAAGTTTTGATTTTAAACCGTAAACATTCGTCTAATTCTCAAAAAACTCAATTTCCACAATACAAACAAATGCAAACTGTCAATCCCATATTTCGGCCATATTGGAATTTTTGGAATGCACCTTCTTGGCTTTCTTGTAAAGAAGGCGGTGGACTTGCTCAAGTTAGGTATTGACCTGACTTGAGCATTGCTTGGTTTCATTTTTGACGTTTCAAAATAAAACTGTCTAAAATTGAAAGTAGAGGGTTTCAAAACTCAAATCAAAACACAATAAAAAAAATCAAAAAGTTTGTGGTTTATTTCGTCAACTTTTCAGGAAATAGATACTGTGTAAGTATAGTTACCACAAATTGTTCAAGTATAAACCATAGATCTTCAATATAATTAATAATTGCAGTATGGCACATGCTGATATAGAGGATACAGATGAATTTTTGGAATACATCAATGATGAAAATATGTTACAAAATTATAGACTGCCGAAAAGGTATATACGAGATGCAAAAAATCCTCTTCTAGTACTCAGAGACCACGAATTTCAACATCGATATAGGTTTTCAAAAGATTGTGTTCAACATATTATTTTACCTCTTATTGAAAGTGATTTGTTAAAAACAGATAATCGAGGTTTATCAATTTCGCCTATATTTCAACTCCTGCTCTTTCTGCGTTTCGTAGCAACAGGAAATTTCCAAGTAAGTATGTAATTTTGTATAAGTAGTACATGTTAAATTTTCTTACATGGAATAAAATAATAATATATTAAGGCAAGTAGATACTACATAAATAGAGATGTTTTTGCTATTTAAGAACGACTTCTTCCATTGTTTTAGCTTGTCTCAGGAGACTTAAGAGGAATAAGCCAATCAACTGTAAGTGGGATAATTAAAAGAGTCAGTAAAAGCCTTGCTGAATAAACAGCAAATTTCGTAAAATTTCCTATACGAGTTGCGGACGAACAAGATAATATTAGAAAATTTTATAAAATTTCAAGATTTCCTGGAGTTGGTGCATGCATTGATTGCACACACATACCAATTTCTAGTCCTGGTGGTGATAATGCAGAAGTCTTTCGAAACAGGAAAGGCTACTTTTCATTAAATGTTCAGGTTGGTTAACATTTTATATAATTATGAATAATAAGTATACTTTCATGTGTATTCATTTAAAAATTAAAGGTAGCTGCTGGACTATCCATGGAGATACTTGACATTGTTGTGAGGCATCCAGGATCGACTCACGACTCTGTTATCTTTGACAGAAGCGCTTTACGAGTGCGATTTGAACAAAGGGAGCTACAAGGGTTTTTATTAGGTGATAACGGATATCCTTGCAGAAATAATTTATTAACTCCTGTTATTAATCCAGGTTTGTAATAATTTAAATTAAGTTATAAACATATAACTTAAATAGTACTTGAAAAATAAATAAATTGTAATTTTATATTAACATATACATTTTTGTAGGCAACCCAAATGAAGTAAATTACAATACTGCACACATCAGGACACGAAACATTGTCGAACGTGTGTTTGGAGTTTGGAAAAGAAGATTCCCATGTTTAAGAAGAACATTAACCACTAAATTAGATACTTCTATAGCAATAATTTGTGCATGTGCTGTTTTATATAATATCGGATTATATCAAGATAACATTAATTTTGAAAATGAGTTATGTGAAGAGTTACCCAGGGATTTACCAGCAATTCGTAATGCTGAAAATAATGAATTGGGATTGATATTTAGACGTAACTTTATACATCAACATTTTTAAAAAAACATAAACAAAAGTATATCCCGTTTAAAATGATACACACATAATACATAATATTGGAAACCGTTGGAGATACAAAGTTGGTTAAATGGAAGTTACTAGAGAAGAACATTTTTGGAATAAGTCTTTGCTTGGTTTTCACCCTATCGGATTATTTTTAAAGCCAGTCTGTAACTTTTCTTCCATTCAAGCAACATTTTATTTCTTACTTTTTCTGAAATCTTTATGTAATTACCTTTATCTGGGTCACCCTGTATATAAATTAGTGATATAATATAAACTAGAAATTAGTGATAATTATTATTTTTATAATGTTCAAGCTGTAACTTGGCAAGCTCAGCCTCTGCTTTTGCCTTTTCCCTTTTGGCCTCTGCTTCTTCCCTTTCTGCTTGAATTTTTTGAAAAAGTTGTTGTTCGACTTTCATTTTTATTTGATGAAGTTCAGCTTGTTGTTCAATGGCGTCATTGAGCTTCCGCAGTCTTGCATTGGCTTCACTTTGAATTATAGCACATTTTCGGTTACGAAAGGGAGTTGTTGGCGCTTAAATTATGCACCAATATATTATTTGAAATATACTCTCATTTTTACATTTGCTACCTTTTTTTAATATAGGTGAAACATTTTCCTTAAGAACGAATGTATTATTGCAATTGCCACTTGAGTTCTCATCTTTATTCTTTTCTTGTGTAACAATGGCATCAACATCAACATCAATTTGTTCTGGTTGTGGAATAAAATGTTATAATTATTATTATAATAAGTTTAGTCAACAAACAATATTATCAAAGACAAAAACTGTAACCTACAGTAAAAAGCAAAAGACAAACTACCTTTAGTTTCCGTTTCTTTTATGTAAGTAGCTGTGCTATCCCAGGGGCAAGAAAGAATTACATCCGCATATGGGGCAGCCACATCAACTGCGTCCATAACTGGATCATTGGGGATGTCTAAAGGTGGGCCTCCTCCAGTTGCTAGCCGGTGAAATGTTTGTTCTGTGTTTTGTCTTCTTTTTCTACGATATAAAATTATATAGAGCAACCCACATAAACATTTCTATTGATCATCTCACTTCTGTTTTAAATTATTCCACAGTTTCTTAAGTTGGACAGCATTCCTGGGCACAGTTATTATAGAGCCTTGGGAATTATACTCTGTAGCAATTTCTGTCCATTCTGCTTGTTTTTTTTGTACAGTTGCTGCGTCGGTTCGTTTGTCCTCCACTAATTTGTGTTTGTCTACTAAATTAGCCAACAAAAGCTTCTCTTTTTGGGAGCACATGTAACATGTAACGCAAAAAGTTGAATGTCAGATTGTAATATTTAGGAACAAAGTAGAATATTATATCGATTTATAATTAACGCTAATTAATTTATAAAACTAATACGGACTAATATAGTAGCGGAACATTTTACAGGAGCAAACTTATTGCTTTCATGTTTAATGGAATATAATGTTTGTTGACTTTATCGTTCCTTTATGCATAAAGTATACGCTCTCATAAACCATAATTAAAAATAACTTTGATCAATGAAATGATATAAATAAAGCAGTGTGTGTGAGCTCAGACATTCTCTTTTTTTAACTGTCAAATGTCAGTTGTCATGTGTTCAAATAGTACTAGTACTACTTCAGTACTATCGATTAATCTCAGAAATACGTATCTACGTAGGCTTTCCTCACGTGATGGTCAAGCTTAAGAATCGGACTTAAGTTCGATTTTCAACTTGAAACGTATCGCACGTCTGTTTCGTGGGCGCCATTTTGTGTCGCTAAGAAACCACGTTTCTTGAAACGGTGTTCTGAGAAATTTGAAGTTGACGACCGAACTCCGCAGCCGGTCGAGTGGAGATGGTGGGAGCTCTGGGTGGAAAAGTCGATTCCTAAAAGTCTACGGGGAATTGTCTTGTGCGGTGCACTTCCAAAAGGCGGAAAGGGTGAAAACCTAGGAGAAGACCACGTGGATGTGACAGTGACGGTTATAGTTTCCACGAGGAAGGACTACATCTTTTGCTCGGATCGTGCCTTTAAGCGATTTTCTAGAACTTTTATATATATATACACATATATACCGAAGCACCAAGAGGCCCGTCTGGGGATGACCTAGAGTCAGACAAATCCTGGACAGAAAGAAAACCCCTGGCAAATTGCCCCTTATGGGGAGCAGAAGCCATATTCCCCTAGTTGAATAGGGGATTCAGGAAGGAAGGAAGGTTAAGTTAGAGTAATTCTAACCAACTATTTCTTTTCTCTCCTGTAAATTAGGTTTTATAACTTTTCTTTGACTTTTGAAGTCTTTGGCTTAGGAGGCCAACATTGCTCTGGTCTTCCCCTACATACACCATAAACAAAGACTTATGCACTGTATAGGCTGTAGGTATCTGTCTTAAGTGGATGATTGATTGAGGATTCAATATAGCCTTGCTGAAGGATTCGTTGATGACTTGGCACAATTCGGTAGTTAATTAAATGATTGTTCATCGAGATCAAAAGACTTGTGTACCAACACTGGACGGTAGTAGTATAAAAACAAAATAGCTGAAGAATGAAGAAGATAGACAAGATGAATCAGGATAGCTTGTAGTTTTGTAATTGCAGCTGGTTAGTTAGTTAATGGGGTTCAGGAATAACAATTATTACACAAACAAAACTAAAGTACAAAAAATATATAATACCTAATAAATAATTTATAATAAATAACGCTATATTTATATCTGTCTTTTTTTAAACTTAAAAAAAAAATAAATTAACAATCTGCTTCTCTTATTCTTAATACACATACTTATTACATAACATGGAACTTTACTTGTAAATAAATTCATCTCTATCAGTAATTTAGCAGGATACATGACACTCGATAATTTGCCAAACGGTCTCATGTTACGTCATTACTTTTAGTGTTTTTATGCGCATTCTATCATGTATAATTAACATTCAAAGCCAAATATTTGGCTAATTACTTAGTCTACACACGAGCACGCACCGACATATCAAACAACATTCCCACGTTTAAAAAAAATTTAAATTAACATACCTATACATACACAATACCAGGCTTAAAAAATAACAGTACTAGAACGTTACGAAAACAGAGGGTGTCTCAAAATACAGTTGATGATTTTTCTATGTAAAACAAAGTTTCTAAAACAGCTAAATAGTTTTATCTAGTAGTTGGAAAATCTCAAAAAATTATGTAGGGATAGGCTTCAACATTTTCTCAAAACGTCATAAATACATATTTGGTTTTATTAAAATTCTTTAACAGGATAGTATAAGCATTGTTTGCAATGTCATTTTGTTCTACCTTATTTTAGGTTTTAATTTAATCAAATACTAGTACTCAATTACTAGAGAATGTAATTTATTTGTAACACCGTGTACTTATTAGCAGGATTTTCACCACTTGTTAATCATTCGTTAAACAAGTTGACAGTAACAAAAACAAGTTGTCAAAACAACATTGTCCATAAGACAGTGAATCCAATAGCAATGACGTCTTGTGAGCTAATTCGACAGGAGACCAAGAAGAAGAAAACTGTCAAATGACGTCACGAAGGATGGAAAACGAACAAACTCTATAAAGCGAGCAGTGTTTCAAAAAAAGTAGCATAAATAAATTGGTAGAATGTTACATTGTGTTTCACGTTATTATCTATCAAAATTTGACAGTTTATAACCTGCAAATCGGTGGTCTTAAACCCATCTAGCAACACTACTTCTAAATGTGCAGCATTTACGTACATTTCAACATAGTGGGTAGTTTGTGATTGGTCAAAAAAAGCAGCTTTAAGCTTGCTGCTTTTTTTTGACCAATCACATACAGTGCTTTTACGCAAATGCTGCACATTAAGACCATATCGTCAAACTTCAGATTGACGTTTGACCATAGATTAACACACTAGATAGATGTTAATCTCCGTGTTAATAAGAGGGGCGTTTTTAATTTCAACATAATTTTATGCTGTGGTGAATCAGATGGAAGTCCGGTGCTACTCTGATGATCTGTCAATTGATTGTCAATAGATGTGATGGCATCAAAATACCGTTGAAATAACAATCGCCCTTGAAAACCACCATCTTCCATAACCTCAAAAATTTGTATTTTTAACCTGAATTAACTAAACCCGTGCCTAAACCTAAACATTGTTTTGTTTTGTTTTGTTTGAGAAAAAACCGAAAATTTTAACAGAAAAAATGGAACACGTTGCTGCAGTAATGGCAACACTAAGAAACGATTCAAATATTTCAGATTCAGATTATTCTTTAGATGAGCTGTTATTGATTGCATCTAGAGAGAAGCACCATAAAATAGATGAATACATAGAGAATGTTGTTTTGTTGTTTATAGGTACTCATTAGGTAGATGATTTTAAATCGCAATTTCTTCTGGACTAAGAAAAGTCTGTATTTCGATTCCTTCATGCTCCAATGATACAACAATCTTTCCTTCCATGTTTTTCGAGTTTAATTTTCTTATTAACAAAATAAAAACCAAACATAACATAACCAATAAATTACAAATTCAATCCACCAACAAATGTCATTTCGTTCCACCGACTTCAAAGTCCGGTTGCGCCCGGTTTACATCACTGGTTGAACGTTAGTTCAACGGATGAAAATACGAACGCAAAAAAGAATCCATCATATCTATCGGAAATTATTTACGAACGCTTTTGGTGCCATCAGGTTAACCGGTGTAACAACAGATGGAAATAAAAACGTGCCTAAGGGCCTAAGGTGAAGCACTGTATGTATGAATTCTTCCGAGTCACAGGGGTCGCCACATGTTCACATTTGATGGTCGTCAGATGTCATTTTTACGTCTCTATTGTCATGACAGATTTTTAAAAGCGCCATCTGTTGGTAGACTTGCATAAACTGGTATTGGCGGGCTTTTTGAATTAAATTAAGTCTTTCTTTCATGTTTTTTTTTCAAGAAACAGGTAAATAAAACAAAGTGTAGTGTATGCAAAATATATTATATATATTTTAAGGAAATGAACATACAAAACACATACTCTACAAAAATAATAAGCTTTTGGTTAGTAAGTTGGTGCAAAACCCAAGACCTTAAGACTATAGTTAAGAATAGATCATAAAGCTACACTTTATACATAAAACATTACTATTATAAATAACATGCACACGCAAATATCAACCATTGTATACCCATAGGTGTACCTCAAAGGTCTTTAAGAATGTTTCAGATATGTTTTTTTTTGGTTTTTTATTTTTTATTTTGCTTCTTTAAAACGTGAAACTTACCAGAAGACAGGGATTCATTCTTGGAAAAGATGGAGGAAGTTGGAAGCACATCTTGATTAGGATTGCCTGTTGATGGATTACTTTGTGAAAATTTACTTTAAAAAAATATACCAGGTGTCCAAGAGCACCCTGGACATAGGAGATTAACATGGGAAAACGGTTTTGATTTTTTTGCGCCTGTACGGTTGATTTGATTGAAAAATCGTATTAATGAAAGTTGTAGTACCTATGACGGACTAGTTTTCTGTATTTTTTCAGATCTCTAACTTGAGCCGTTTTGTCATAAAACACGAACAAAAATGCGAAAATTTTAACTTTTTACCTGCACTGTATATGCGGTTGTCGAGCAACCGTACCAGCAACAATGACTTGTTTACTCGTTGCCCGACAACCGCCTATAAAGAGCAGGCCAAAAGTTTAAAATTTCTCATTTTTGTTCGTGTTTTACGACGAAAGGGCTCAAGTTAGAGCTCCGAAAAAAATACAGAAAACTAGTCCGTGATAGGGACTACAACTTTCATTAATAGGATTTTTCAATCAAATCAACCGCACAGGCGCAAAAAAATCAAAACCGTTTTCCCATGTTAATCTCCTATGTCCAGGGTGCTCTTGGACACCTGGTATATAAACCTAGGAATACTTAACAGGTTTATAAATATTATTCTACTGGATATGCACAGATACCTGTATGAGAATTTGAGGATTAAAGAGCGTATGTAATTTGATTTGGTTTGTGCATGTCAAACAAATGTTTGGTCCTGTTCATTTTTGCTCGTTTTTTTGGTGAATACGTGCCTAATAATTATAGATATATCAAATCAGTTCATTCAAACGTAATGTGGTGACGCGGGATATGATATAGCTAAACTTTTGAAAAAAACAAACTATACCAAATAATTATATGTATTCATATTTACCAGAAGTTGATGGTCTTTGATCTGGTAAGTTCTTTAATTTTTCATAGTCAATGGAGGGGATTTCAAGAGATTCTGTGAAACAAACATTTCAAATATTACAAGAACGAAAAGTATATAAGTCCATCTTCACATTTTCACACAGTGGAGATGTTAGGTAAGTGCAACGAAAGAGCACTCACTCAATTTCCACATTTTTTTTTATTAGATTTTAAATGGATATGCCCAACATGCTATCAGCAGTTTTTCCAGGAAACAAAACCTCAATTAAAAAAAAAATACTAATACTAACATGCGCGACATCACTGTATAGGTACATTTTTATTTGAATAAAATTACTTGGGGAATCTGAGTCCTTTGGTACTTGCTGGCAAGGACTTGGTAAAAACCTTGAAGAAATCACTCCCTTTTTTAGCATGCGTCTGTTATATGGGTTAAAGCCTTCAGGCAAAAAGTGCTTTTCACACACATAATACCTGAAAATACATTTCAGTTTCATTTTTATCTACTGTACCTTATTTCTATTAAGTACTACTGTTAGTAGTACCTAGGTATAGTGCAAAACTAGGGTATTAAACAGATACATTTATTAGTCAGTGAGTCATAGTGCTGTTTAAACGCACTTTATGCAAAAGAATACATTAGTTTTCCACTATACTTACCAAAATAATCGTCATATACTAAGGAGCTATGTTGAGTTCTACAAATCATTAAACTTATTTTCTCTTTGCCTCCTTAAAAACCTCTAATAGTAATCCTCTTACTACCTTAACATTATAACGAATAAAAATGAAGTTTACTTGAGAACTTACCTGCTATAAATTTTCATATTAGAACAAAGAAGTAAAATAAATAATCGTCCTAAAAATTGTTTCCACAGTGAAAAAGTAACACTGTCTTTTTCCGGGTCAGGAAAACGAAATCGTCGGGAATGTTTTGAAGGGCTGCACCCCTTTATGGTACATCCCGCCTTGCCCATAGTGACAAAATTCTTTGTAAAACCCAGCCAAAAGCTAAAAAGAAAACTAAAAAAACCTATTGTGCAAAAATTGCACAAATGAAAGAAAACATTATAAAAACACCGCGCACGAATTAGCTAAGAGTATAAATCACAGCTATAAATTAAAAACTTCAACCGTAATATCAATATTTTAATAATTAGACTGGTCTAAAAAAATTTGAATTTGTCAAAAGTTGGTTTACATCCATTTCATTTTGTTTTGCTTAACCACAAAAAAACATCTACAGGTAAAAACAATACAGTAGCTCCCCCTGGGTCTCGTAAGAATCCAAAACAAGGCTTCACATTGCCTATATAAGATTAGTGGGCCTGCTTACCACTTACCAAAAACAAATGGACCTGGGTCTTTCATCATACAATCCATCGAAACGTTCTTCAAATAGTTTCAAAAACTAAGACTTTGACCATCTGTAGCAGTGGGACCAGACTCTTTATGCTAATAACAATTACGTCAAATCCTCATCATTCGATCTAAAGAACGTCAGATTACCTATTTTGATCATGTGCTTACTGGACTCCCTGTATGTAGCTATTATTTTTTATTAAATTTTGTAGGTTCCTCGGTTGAATAGCTGATGTTTTTGGTTTTGAAAGTTGGATCTGTAGGTAATAAAAATCGCGACGTTTCGCAAAATTTAGTATTTGCATCAAAAGGGCAGGTTGTTTTTTCGATTCTATTCTTAAAGTTACGTTTTCTCAATCTTATTAGGTAAGACCGTTTCGCTTCTAGCACGTCTTAAAAGTAAACAAGACCAAAGATAGCATTTTTTCAGACAGTTCACAAGATTACAATCAATCACTGGAGTTTGAACCAATTAGGTCGGAATGCAATAACCTGCAGCAAGCACAACAAAAACAGGCATTTATGCACAAATCAGCAAGTTACACGGATGACACGGGGCACAATTAATTAAAAGCTCATTTACTTTTTAGTAACATTGTAAGTAAGACTGTTCGTCAGTCCGAGACCACCCAGATATAATATTAATTATTGTTATAAGAAAACGATCATTAAGGGAGGTCCCTACGGTGGTCTCGAACTCTTACTAATAACGGTCCTTAATGTTATTTTGACACCCGGAAATCAGGGTCTAAGACTGAATCCACCTGGGAAAAGAAACTTTTTCTATATACCTTAAAAAGTGCGTGAGAAAACGGCTTTTAAAGTCACATTGTTATTTTGAGGAATAACATTTGTTCTTAAAACTTTACAGAAAGATTATTAGAAATTACTTTTGAAAAACCAACGCGAAAACGTGAACATTATGAATCTCTCTTCTATTGATTATAAGAACGATTTTTATAATAGTGATGTGATAATTATCAGGTTGGGCTAATATCATTCTAATATTTACATAAGGAGAAAGGACAAGTGGCATTTTCAAAATGATTTTATCAAACTCAGCGAACGTTTACACTTGTTTCTGACTTCTGGCAGTTTTAAAAAAATTAAAGGCAAGAAAGGGGAGTTTTCAATACTAATTAGAGGCCTCTGGAAATGCCAAAATAATTCTAAATATCTCGTAATTTTACAAAATTTATAAAAGGCTTACTTAACTTAAAACTCCCGAGAAGTTTAGGGTACATAGCCTCCTCCAGGAGGTTTTGGTGAGTGTTCAGTAGTATTTGGAAATTTTTGCCATTTCTAAAAGAATTCTAGGCGTTTTTAAAAATTCTTTAAAATCTTATTACACGACTTGTAGAAGCCTCTGGCAGTGTCTGTGATGGTTTTAAGTAGCGTTTATAGGAGTCTGGAGAGAACACCGTACAATCAGCCTAATGAGCCACACACTAAAGATCTTCCTCAAAGTCATCCACCGTAGAATTTATAAGAAGCTGGAAGAACTCAGTTTGGATTTAGAAACGGAAGTGGTACGAGGGAAGCCTTGTTTGCCTACAATTTCTTGATGTAGCGGTGTCTTGGTGTCAGCCAAAAGGTCTACATGTGCTTTTGATAAAACGAGACACAAACAATTAATAGAATCTCTGAAACGAAAAAACCTTGACAAAAGAGATATGTGCGTCCAATCCGAACTAAGCCAGTGGAAATCAAACGAGGAGTCAGACAAGGTTGTATTCTTTCGCCACTCCTCTTCAACCTCTATTCAGAGGAAATTTTCATCAAAGCCCTCGAAAATGAAGAAGGTGGAATACGAGTTAACGGCATTCCACTGAACAATTTGCACTATGCGGACGATACAGTACTTCTCGCCGAAAACATGTCCGACCTTCAAAATATGTTGAATAACATCATCACATCTAGTCAAGAATATGGCCTAACACTCAACGTTAAGAAGACCAAATACATGATTGTTACCAAAACTGTGTCCAATGAGGATCTGTATGTGGAAGGCGAAAAGCTGGAAAGAGGCGAGAGCTATGACTACTTGGGGACAAGTGTTTGAGATGTGTACATACCGTAGGATGTTGAGAATACCATGGACGGAACATGTTACAAACGTAGAAGGGCGTGGAGATCCTACATCAAGTTAAAAAGAGAAAAGTGCAATATCTCAGACACATTATGAGAGGTCAAAGGTATGAGATTCTGCAACTCATAATTCAGGTAAACATCCTGGAAAGGAAGTCTGTTGGAAGGGGAAGAATATCCTGACTTAGGAACTTGCGGGAATGTTTGGCGTCACGCCCTGCAACCTATTCAAAGGCGCAGTTTCTAAAGTAGGGATAGCAATGATGATAGCCAGCCTCCGACATGGAAATGCTACATGAAGAAGAAGAGGAGTCTGTCAATGCAGAAAGGATTCGAAAGGTATTTCATAATTTTACAAAATTTAGGGTACTTATAATGCCTCTGGCAGTATTTGCAAAATTTTTAGTAGTATTAGGAGGTATTTCTAAAAAAATTCTTGGAAGGCAATGACAGTCTACTTTTCGGTTGGAGATGTCAAGTTTTGTTCAGTCATATATGGCGTTGTGTTGGTTTTGTTGTGTATTTTTAAATAAATAACTTAAAAACTAAATAAAACATTGATTACATTGACTTAATATAAAATAAAACAATAATTATTTTCATTCAGGATTTTCTACGTTTAGAAAATCGTCAAACTTAATTGTATTGAACTTAGTGTGTCATACGCTAATTTTTGATAATTTATTTTGAATTTAACGTACAAGTTGGTCATTTTTTGTTAACGTTACGTTACGTTGGGGTACAAAGCCAACGGTAATAAATCAGAATTGGTCTGTCTGTATTTGTTTCGGATATACAGAGGATTTAAGTTTAGAGTAAGAGTTTTTTACGTAGATTCCACTTGCGTAGTCGCTTTTGGTCTAAAATTTTTAATTTTGAAGCTGTTAAGTAACGGAATACCCTGTACAGGTGCGGTAAAACAGTTTCTTCATTAAACCTGTCACAGGCCCAGCCGTGTTCGATTCAACTACTCGATGTGCTGTGTGTGTCGTATCTGTACTGTTGACCACGTGACGGCTATACACAAATGACAGCAACTATCACGTGACATACTGACTGACACGAGTCCAGTTGACGTGATAAAAACTTTGATTTTCCTGTTCTACCCCTTTTTCTCTCGCTGATCTTTTTTTGGTTCCTTCATGCTTTTTAATATTTCTAATTATTTTATCCAAGTAGCAATCAATTACCACAAGTATTTTTTGCCAGTAATCGTCGTTAAATTTAATTATTTATAAATCCTGATTGTTTTACCTTGCATTCTAGTAAGACTAATTGCAGTTCCAACATTTCCTTTTTAATAAATCCTAACTTTCATTCAGATTATGATGATTACCGTGTTTTTTGCACATAAGTAGCGCACTATCATTGCTAGTTATTAACAATAAACAATGGTTTGATAGAACAGAAAACAAACTGAAACATATTATACATCAGAAGCTTAATAATTATTTCAATCGTGACGAATAAGGCATGAACTAATTTATATTTAAATTAGAGAGACCTTTTAACCCAAATTCGAGCTACGGTATCGACGCTAATTATTCGCTGACAAGTAAAATCCCATGAACGATTATGACATGACATAGTATCTTTTAATCGATCAGTGATCTAAAGATTGAAGCCATTGATTCGATGGGATCACAACATTATTATTCTACAGTAACAGTACCTCTCGCTATACCTACAAGTCGATCATTTACGGAGGCTCATTAATAATGACGACTTTTAGTTTTCCTCTTGTTGCGGAACTGTTAACTCCTTCTTTAGATTCACTATACAACTACAACGTGAAATTCTTTAAAGTACATTACATGAAATGAACTGCCGTTCGGTAAAGGCACTTTATACTTCCTATACAGGGTGGTCGAGAAACTCATCGATTATAGAGAAAAATATCTCCGAATCGGGTACAGACGGTATAGCTACTCAAAGTGTTTGTAGAATTTAAGGTCCAAACAGAAACATTATACACTGATGAACAAAATTAGTGCATCATCATTTCTTTACTGATTATTGTAAAAACTGGTTTCTAGTTAATAAGTTTTTATTCTAAAAGGTAAAAATAATAAAATTTAAATCAAACTGAAACGTAAAAAACTGGCTACTAGCCAAAAAAAAAATCTAAACAGTTGTTGAAAATAATGATAACAAAAACTAAAATGATTAAAATGGAACAAAAAACAATTTAAAAGCTTACAGCGTTACGTAATTTACAAGCTTACCTGAGAAAAAATATATAATTTCGAAAATGTATAGGTGGTGCAATAATTTTGTCCATCACTGCATGTACAGGGTGATTGTATACCTATACATAATGCACTAAAAAAGAAAAAAATAGAGAATAAGATAGAGAATAAAACAAAAATGATAATAATTTACGGGCGATCTGAGGTTGGGAAGTGGAAAGGGGTGTGTTTTTAAGGGTAAAATCGATCTCGTTTGAAAAACGTTACATTGCAAGGTTGTTGGTAATAAAAAGATCTACAACTTTTGTATTTAAACGTTTTTCACATAACCCCAAAGTTTATGTGAAAGATTTAAATAATCAACATTTTGGTTTTTTACTTTTATCAGTTTTATCTTTTCCATTTTTTTTTTCTTCCAAATTCGGTGAAAATTTATTTTTTATGCCCCAAATACACTATAATTTTTTTTATTTGAAATATTTATTTTTTTCATTTTATTTTGACTTCATTAACGCTATTTTTAATAGTTCAGTATAGCGTGTTAAAAGTTGAATTTTCTCCACTCCGTATTTTTGGTAGTTTTCTGCATCCACTCTTAAAAAACCTTATTTAAGAAAACGAAACACGAAAATCAAGAAAAAAACGATTTCCGAAATGCGAGAGATTTTATTTATTGCAAATATCAAATTTTGTATAAAATGGTAAATTGCTCAGATGGATACAGATAAGTATGTGATACTCGTATTATACATAAAATATGAGAGAATTTGCCGTAGAATCCAAAGAAGAAATAATATACAGAGTGTTCGACTGTGTGAACTGGTCACTTGTATGGACAGTGATGGGTGAAATGGGACCTTTTCCAAGGCAAGGACAAACAGTGTTCAGAGCTTTTAACATATGGTAGAGGCTGGTGGCAGACAGGGATGCCTTCCTTTACAACATATGTACAGCGAATAGATTATGAGAAAAATCCTTGTCGATTGGGAAGGTGGAATACCAATTGAAAGAAGAAAATAAGTAACTTGAGGTATGCGGACGATAACCTTGATGAAGACGAAGAACAACTATTAAATGTAATGAACAAATTAGAGAATATTAGTAGAGAATATGGTTTAAAAATGAACAAAGCGATATGATCATTGATCGATCCAATGACACAACCAATATCAAAAACGTAGCAGGGTATGATGATGTGGTGGACAAGTTTGTATACCTCATGTAAAATATTGGCAATGACCAAATCAGCAACAACTAAACTCATAAAAATATGGAGAGATCAAACCATTACAAAATCGGTGAAAGTAATTCTGGACAATTCCCTGATCTTCCCAAAAGAAAACAGATCGAAAAAGAATTAAAGCCTTCGAATTATGGGTATACAGACGAATACTAAAAGTGTCATGGGTGGAACACAGTACAAACGCTTCTGTTCTACAAGAACTAAAAATCAAAAATCGGTTTTAAACCAAATTAATAAAGCATATCTCAGCTACTTTGGCCACAGCTAGAAGAATAGGGAGATGGAAAACCTCGTGGTTGAAGGAAAACCACTGAGAAATGTTTTATTAAGCGAGTTAGTATTTACTTCCTGTTTCTTGTATAACCGGAAGTGTAAAAGTAAACTTTCTTGCTAACTCTCGTCTGAGAGACGTTGCTGTGACATAACTACCAAAATTTCAAAATAATCAGAACACTGTGACGGCTTGAGGATTAATTTTATTTTCACTCTCATAGCATAAGATACTACACTAAATTCGGAAATAAATTAATATATGTATGTTCATAAACACGTTGTCAAACCTGTCTTTCATCAAATGAAATCCAATCTGACAAGCCCTTAAAAGGTTTCTCATAAACCATCTTCAAAGAAAAGGACTTTTCGTATTCCAAATAATGCAAGAAATATGATAGCCCATCAGCCAAAGAACAGAGTTGGCATTGTCGAACTAAATGACACATCGCGTATAAATAACTCCGTTTTCCCTCCTTGGGGTATGCAATTTCTTTTCTCTTTTATTCTCCTATAAAATCGATTTGTTGTCCCACATGTTCGTGCAAAAATAGATTAAGACCCGTAGTCCGTTGGGGGTTGTATCATTTCATTGACAAACGAGGTTGTAGACTAAGAAAATTCTAGTCTAGACAATATTTTAGACTGAGCTAATGTGATAATAAGCGCACAAAAAAAGTGAGGAAAAACTGAGATTTCTTCTTTTCAATAAGTGTATGGTCAATTTGTCACTATTTGGCATGTTAACTTTCCGAATGTAAATCAGACAATTTCGATTCTACATTATAACACGTGGAACAGGGGTTGATAGTGTTATTATATTGTATTAAGGGTATTATTGTAAGTCTTGCGAGGGGAGGTTCCTGTTATTTATGGATAACGTCCAGTCTAGTCTGCAGTTAACAAAATTTCATTTTTCTACACCAAGTAATTTGTTAGTCATATGTTGTATTTATATTATGCACAAATAGGTTCAACAAATATTTAAATACATAAATTTTATTGATAACGTTTATACTGTAAATTATTCATATAAATTACAACAACCTAAAGTTTATATTTCTTTTTTTTCTATTTGGGTTGTCTGTCTCACCACACAAAAAAAAAATATTTTTTTTAAGTTGAAAATAACGTTAACATGGTTATCCGAACACAACAACCTTAGGCTCGGTCTTAATAACACCTAAAAAACCTGAGGTTTCGGTGGAAAATCCACCACCGTCTTCAGAGAATCTAAAAAAGAACACAACGGCAGAACACAGAAAAACAACAACTTAATACGAGACTATGGGTTACATACTCTTGGATTTCTGTTTTGGTCCCCGCTAGAGCGTTCAATATTTCTACGTTACGCTCTCTATCTTCTTGACGCATTTCCATATCTTGTTGTCGAATCTTTTCTTGTTCTTCCTTCTCTTGTTGTCGAATCCTTTCTTGTTCTTCCTTCTCTTGTTGTCGAATCCTTTCTTGTTCTTCCTTCTCTTGTTGTCGAATCCTTTCTTGTTCTTCCTTCTCTTGTTGTCGAATCCTTTCTTGTTCTTCCTTGTCTTGTTGTCGCATTCTTTCTTGTTCTTCCTTGTCTTGTTGTCGAGTCTTTTCTGTTTGTTGTCGAATCTCTTCTTGTTTTTCAAGCATTGCCATAATAGCTGCAAGTTGGGCCTCCATGTTTGCACTTTGACGTCTTGTTATTGTACCTGATAATTTGCAATTTGAAACTCCGAGAAGATTTCTAGTAGTTAAAGATGAGTTATATAATGAAACCAAAATTAGAAGAAATTTTAGTTTTGTTTGATATGACCAAGTGTTATTTCTTCCCACAGAATATTTAACCAAGGTTGGTCAATATTAATGGTCATGAATCATGGTTTAATATAAATAAAATATGTACTTTCTTTTATTTTTACGTTTTTTTGAAAAAGTCTCTTTATCTATGATACTAATGCCCGTTTCTCCGGCAAACACCTTAAGAAGGGAATAGTTAAGAAACACTTCGTTCCATCGCATTGTTAAATGAAAACACTTAGTTGAGTATCAAATGAACTTGGCAACATTGAATATTTTTACGTTTCTTCCTTTTTTATGACTTTCACTTAACACCGGACTTGAACTAGGAAAACATCTAAAAATCTTCTACAACAAAATTTTAGAAACATCGGAAATACCTACGGAATAGCACAAAAGTATAACTATCCCTATATTCAAGAAAGGACAGAAGACGCACCTAGACAACTATAGGGGCATAACGCTGCTGAATACAAGCATGAAACTCTTTACCGGCATTTTGAAGGAAAGACTTGAAATATAAATAACAAACAGGGAAGAAAAAAAGGCTTCAGACGAAACAGATTCACGACCGACGTCATATTCATTATCAAACAACTAAAAGAAAAATCAATCGAATTTAATACACCAGCTCTTCTTCATCGCCGTCGTCTTCATCGTCTGCTTCATCGATTATGACCAAGGCATTTGATAGGGTTTGCCTCTCGACATCATAAATATACTGATAGCGAAATAAACGTCAGACACCATGGTAAGAGCAGTCCGCAGTCTCAATATGAACAACATGACTAAAGTAAAGGCAGGAGATATTTATGCGGAAGAGATACCGACACCAGGAGGCATTAGACAAGGTGACAGCCTTAGCCCAATTTTGTTCAATGTCTCAATGGATAGAATTATAGAGGAAGTATCATCACTAAATATGGGATACCGAATGGGACAGAATAAAAGAATCATATGGTATGCTACGCCGATGATGCAGCTATTTTCGCGGAAACGTAGGACGATCTACAGAGACAACTACACAAATTCTGCCAGGTCAGCCAAGCGATAAACATGACCATATCTATAGAAAAAACGAAAAGTCTCACAATTCAAATATCTGGGTATGGATCTGTCGAGTTATCACGACCCAGTGAAGGACCTAAGAAGCCAGATCAACAAAGCGTCTGTCATGTCGGGCTGCTTAAGGCAGACAATATGGGCGAACGAATACATGCGAACGGATAGCAAGGTCAGGATCTATAAGACTTGTATCAGGCCAATCATGACATACGGAATAGAAACCAGAGAAGAAACCAACAAAACGAAAGGAATATGCTTCGAGTAGCCGAAATGAAAACGCTCAGGACTATAATGGGAAAAACAAGAATAGACTGAATTAAGAACACTGACATTAGGAAACAATGTGGGGTGCAAGACATCGTAAGATGGGGGAGACTAAGAAAAAGATATTGGTACGCTCCCGTGAGAAGAATGGAAGAGGGAAGACTGCCAGGCATCGCACTTGAAGGGAAACCAATAGACCACCTAAGAGATGGAAAGACAGCTGGCAGTAGACCTCCCAGGAACATCCAGAGGAACCTGCAAAATGACAAAAACAAAGTTCGGTTTGAGATTACACAAAAATTCAATGCGGCATCTTCAAATGATTCACTTAAGAAATATAATGAGTATCTAAAGGAAGATCTCAGAAAAGGAACAAGAGAAGAGAAAAAGTCCGTTTATAAAACAGAGGTGGACCACCTTCCCAACTCGAAGAATTAAAACTGAAATAAACATTTTATACGTGAGTATATATCATAAATAAATAATGGAGGTAACATATACGTCAAATTTAAATTCAAAAGTGACATTGCAGGTTAGACGAAATCTCTTCTTAATGTTAAAGAAGCGACGAAGTGACGGTAACTGTGCGCTGGAACCAAAATTAGCCTGTTAAGGAATACTTAAGCCAAAACCTTACTTCAACTCAGCTTAGCGGTCGGGGAAACGGGCATAATATTAATAACATCAATTTGTTATATATGTATATGTATGATACACTGTTGCCAAACAAAAATCCGTAGTCACTGATTTCATGTAAATGCAGCAACGTTGGAATCACAAAAAATATTTTAGATGTGTTTCTCTTGGCCTTTTTTAGTTTTAAACTTACTTTGCATTCTTAGTTATCCAACTGCAAGAGCCAATGAAATGAGGTAAAACAAAAACTAGCGTCCGAAGGTTGAAAAAGCGGTGGAGTCACCACGGTAGAGAATTTATCACACGTCGATCTAAGCCGAATTGAAAAGCCTGAGAAAATTTCACGCTTATAAAAAAATTACTAGGTAATAATATGTTTTATAACGCGAAGCACAGCATGTAGGTGATAAAAAGTAACTGCGCTTTTCTACATGCATTGAGGTATCATAATGGAAGGCATTAGGAGGAAATATGTCTGAATGGCTTTTTTCGGTATTATTACCAGCGGTACCGTCTTTAAGCCGTACCGCACTTTTACAGGTGGTTATTTAAAATCACTTAACTAAGTGGAAATTAATTCTTAAGCCGTCTCAGTGTTAGAAGTATTTTTTTAGGTCACCCAGTTAATCCAGAAGAAAACGTTATCATATGATCATCAACAAATCTTCATTTTATTTAATAAACTAATGACATCCACAGTATTCACACTTCCGGATAAATTTATTCTTCGGATAAGTCCTATAGAAATGACAGAATTGACTAATAGTACCGTCTGATTTAACGGTTTCTATAGGAATAAAAGTGGAACTACCGGCCCTTAGTCAACTGTAAACCATGAAGAAAATCAAATCAAATAACAATGTAATAGACAGGTAAACGTTTTAAATATGACGTCGTTCAACATCTACGATATTGTTGTGTCATCCTATTTTATGTTTATTTTCTGACTTACACGTTGGTTTTCTCACTTTTCTTGAAGCGTATAGGATACGTTTTTATAATAACAATTGCGTAAACCAGAATTTCTAAACAGCCCCACCAATCAAAGTTCTTGAAAGAAATCAAAACTTAGAAATAAACTTTGTAACCTTAACCTTATGCCTTCAAAGACAGATTAAACTAATTTTTTGTAAAACAGACTTACAAGGCATATACAAATCAAAATGTATTCCATTTTAACTTAACATTTTTGGTAAATAAATATTGTCAAATATTTTGAATTTTTAACTAAAATATGTGCACTGTCGATTTTAAGCTGAGTTTAAACGAAGTTTAAAAGTGTGGTTCAGACTATGATTTTTTTATCTTTATTGTCAGACAGTCTGACCCCCTTAACTTGAACTTGGTTTAAAGCTATGCAAAATCCCCTAGGCTATTGTGGTCTAATCAAAAAACCCGATATTGTGTTTAAAATGTCAAAGGTTTGGTCAAAAGTAAGAATCTGATCAACAGTTAACTTAATCTTAAATAAAATAATTTAATGAAATTAAAACTTGATGGAAATACATACTAGGCTCAAAGATTTATTTTCTGTAGTATTTTATAAATTTTACTTCATATAAACTTTAGCTTTTATTTAAAACCGTTACCGATTTATAGAATGCAATTAAAGAACCTAGCATTGTTTTGTTAGCTCCATCTTTGCTTAATAGTACTTTTCAGGTTACATTTTGGTAAGAATTTGTTAAAAATTGTACAAAATGTCCACTTTTGGCTTTAAAAATGGTTTAACTAAAGACTTACTTACCTCTTGTCTTAATTATGATATTAAATTACTTTAATTTTTTTCCACATTAGGCAAATTCCTGTCGCTTGGAAGTAAATTTTATCTGTCCCATATTGACCTTTGAAGTTAATTTGTAATTTTTTAAGAAAAATGTTTGTTGGGCACTTTAAGTAAACAAGATAATTAAAATTTTGTAGAAAACTAAATAAAACTACAAAAATAAAATATATTTAAAACAGTTGGCCTTGGTATTATAACTTTTTTGGGTCACTCTGTATACATGAAAATTGGTTCTGAAAATGTGAAATTAAAACCAGAAATGGACGGATCCGAGTGATTTTTCGAAAAATAAACTTCTAATTTTTATTTGTCTATAAGCTAAGGGTATTGAAAATGAATAAGATAATTAGGATTAAACTTCTTTCAATTGTATTGAAGGTGTATACATAATGTTAGCGCTCTTGTGGAATGTTGGTTCCTTTTTTGCCTCATTTACTGTTCCAAACTACTCAAAATTTCTTTTCAGAAAAAAAACTTTAAGTACGTGTGAATCAAACTGTTGAACTACATAGATTCACTTTGAAGTCACTGAAATGATCGAAGGCAGACGAGACAGAGTCCTATTATAGTGTGGGGCCTAAATGCCTTTATGATTTATTCATTAGATTAGGGAGCACCCAGCGCCACTTATCGTTTCAATTATTAATAGATACGCATACATATTTTATTCACATGCAGTGCGACAGAATTGTGTTGGTGTACTTGATACCAACAATTTAAAATATTTTTATTGAGATTGACTGATGCATTTGTCGTTATTCTTTTGATAATTGGTATCGCTTTACTACTATGAAATATTTTAACCTTTCTACTTGATTCATATTAACTTTGATAGTCTGGGTTCCACCATATGTGGCTATCTATAAAATGTAAATTTTGAAGGAGGCACAATAGTCGATTTTATCTAACGAACAGATTTCTGCGCCAAGCAAGCTAGTTTACATAAAATAAAAGTTTCCAGAAGTGTTTCATTTCAGTTCAAGTAAAATATGTAAACATACTGGAAATTTGACAGTATCACCACAAGAGATGTCCCAAGGTAATTTCCTCCACGAAGAATTTCAAAAAATATGTCTTCTTCGTTCAATTCTTGATAAATGATTGCATTTTACCCCAACTAAAACATGAAATCTGAAGCATTGTCTTGGACAATAGAATTTTAGACGAAGAATAATCTTGGAACTTACCTCATAACTTCAGAAAGCGAAAAAAATGTCAGTTTTTCAGACTCTAACTTTCTCTCTCCTTTTCCACGTGGAAAAACTTAAAAACTACATTCAAATCAACGTTGCCAATACCAAAACTGTTGAAAAACGTCGAAAAGCATAAGAAGCTTTTAATTCGTGTGGTTGGAAAAACGTGAAACACTTTGACAAACTGAATTAGCTATAACGTTTAATGACAGATTTATAGTCACCTGACAGTTGTCCAAAACTGTAAAATGTCAAATAATCGCGTCTCTTTGCCCAATCACATCTCTGTAAAGTTAAATTTAGCAATTGCGACGTTAAATGACAGTTTAAAACGTTAAATTTGACATTTATGACACATTACAGCCTGACTATTATCGGCGATTTCCATATACTTTATCTTCGACACCCTGTATATTAATAAAACTATTTAAAAAATATAGACTACAAACTTTTGTGAAGTAATAATTAATCGCTGTTGCTTGAAAGCTCTTAACTTTTCCACATTTTTCAGTCTCTAAACAATGCGATGTTATTTCATTACTTTCCCAAGTAATGCGGTAATAAATTTTCATTTTATGCCTACGACAATCTTTGTCTAAGCATTAGCGTTCAACGTGTTTAAACAAAAACTTTTAAAACTCCATTACTTTAGGTTATTAGTTTGACTAATAATAACTTGTTCGCGCTCCTCAAGAATCGCGTTTTAGCTTAAGGTGAGCCCCCTACAGGAAAGCGAACCAACGGTACCGTCTATGTATGAATGCACTTTATAATGCAAATTTCCATATTCAACAAAGAATCTCGAATGGAATTTGTGAACGGTTAATATCAAGCCTACAACGAAAACTTCATCTATCAACTCGGTGATACTTGAAAGTGGTTAATCCCGGCGTACACACGGGCAATAATAATTAAATATGGCCAAAAACCCTAAATTATTTTTTTATCAAAATAAGCATTATAGAGGCATATGATCAAAAGAATAGCTTTATTTTCTTTTCAAATATTAACTCGATTTGTAAAGCCAAAACTGTATTATGAGCCAAATTGCTTCATGTCAATTGAGTGTGTTTTCTGCTATTTTCTGTTTGGTTATTCCAGTTCAACAAATGCCAGTATTTGTTAAATTTCCCATTGGTTCAAGTTAGTGTCTTCAGTGAAAAATTTAGGTCTGTAACTGCCCAAATACCCAAATTATGAGCCAAATTGGGTTTCATGTCAGTTAAGTGTGTTTTTTGCCATTTTCTGTTTGGTTATTTCAGTTTAATGAATAGATGCCAGCATTTTTTCCTGAAATGTTTCCAGTACGTCCTTGGTTTTGGGGTTCAATTTACTAGTTTCAGTGAAATTTGCATGTCTGTAACTGCCGAAATACCCAATTTATGGGCAAGACAGTGTTTCATGTCAGTTGAGTGTGTTTTCTGCCATTTTCTGTTTGGTTATTACAGATCCAGATCAACAAATCCAGATTAAAAAAAAAAAAGAAATGTGATGTCACGATTACGTAATTTGGCAAAACTTTGTAAAATTTTGTCACTTTTCTTTATTATCTCATGTTAAAATTATGACAAAAAATTTGAGATGATGAATCTGACAATATTATTATTTAAACAAATTGTTATTTACCAGTAATTTACTGACAATTGTCAAAATAACTGTCATAAATCTCAGAAACACGTCTTGTTTTGAAAACTGTGTTCTGTAATTCTGAAAAACTGTAATTCTTGTAAAAATAATCTAGACCAATTTTGACAGTTTTGACATTAGTGACAGATATCACGTGGTTTTTGGAGAGAATTATTTAGCTAGGCAGTCACATGAACATTGCCAAAATAACTGTCATAAATCTCAGAAACACGTTTTGTATAGAATACTGCAAGAAAACTTTTCTAAACTTTGATTTTTGCAACTTTTAAAAGCACAGTTTGACCGTCAGGGACAAAATTACTTGTCAAACCCACTTAAAGTGAGAAAATGAGAATTTTTGAAATCTATTCAATTTCATATTCAAAAACCTGAAAAAACGCTACAAAACACTAAAAAAGCGGTGTCAAAGTTTAAACTGACAAAAACACAGTTTGAAAGGACAGTCAGGAACAAAATCGCCTGTAAAACCCACTTGGAGTGAGAAAATGGCTGTTTTAAGCACATTTTTGGAATCCTCTTGAAATTTCCTTTCTAATAACCTGAAAAACACTACAAGATTTGGTACAGTCAGGGATAAAAGCGTTGTCAAAATTTGAACTGCCAGAAATCCAGTATAATATAGGTATAAGGTTATACCTATTTGTAATTTACGAGTAATTTACCGATCACATTTTCCTGGTAAAGTAAAATACCTATTTACCGGTAATTGACCCATCACTAGAAAAAGTTCAAAGGGTAAAACTTAAAACCGTAAAAATATAGGAAAAATAACATTTTCCGGGATTCAGGAGAACTTTTGTAATAACAGTTTCTTCCTAACCCAAGCTGTCTAATCAAAAAAAAGCAGTTTGGTGCACTCTTTCACTTTTTGCCTTGTAACTCCTTAAGGAGGTCCTTAACGTCAAAAATACTTTATTACAATCTTGTAGAGGATAAAATTTACTACAACTTTCCTTATATACATTTTTTTGTAGCTCCTAAAATAACATGGTTTGTCATTATTGTATTTTGATCACAAAAATGGTAATTTTTTGATAAACTGGTTCCGAAAAATTATGACCAAGTTTTTGAGTTTCTGTCCCACAGTGCGGCGCTCTATAAACCCGAATCGTTGTATAATAATGATCTATTGTGTCTTCAAGTGGCCAACTTCTTATATCAATACGTCTCGAAAATCACGTAGGTACTCTGTCTCATAAAATCCATATGGGTTTGTAAAGCCGAATGTATTATGTATGAATAAACGATTATCGTCGTAGTGGGATTATGATGCTCTAAATTCATGACTTTATATTCATACCTACATTTCCGAAGGAATTGTTAAACTCACGTTGGTTGTAATCTGTATGTTACATCACAAAAGAAAATTTTGTCCTACAAATTGAGATTTAAATTGGGCTCAAAACCGCCATAAAGATATATCAAGAAAAGCCTTAAAGGATTTTTAAGTCAATATTAGTACAGCAGTAAAGTTTCAGTGACTGAAATAACATTTCAATCGACTTGGACTCTTTGATATTTACTTTCAGTCTGCTTTGTTCTCTTTTAGATACCGATGTCAGGAATTTTTACCCTAAATCCAAAAAAAAATAAACTTGATACTTATACAGGGTGTCTCGATATAAATTACTAGTTGCTTAATTTACTTGTTATTGATTTTATTATAAAATTTGTTATGAGTAAAATAGTGGTAATTGTTTCCTTACTTTACTAAATTGAGGTCAGAACAAAATGAAACTGACTTTGAAATGAAAAATATTTGCATTTTAATAATAATTGCTTTCAACAAACAGAAAAAACAGAACAAACAGATTAACATGCTACGTGCAAATTTTTATTATTTATCTTTGTGAATCGGTTTTGGCCCGTTAGGCCATCATCAGCACTCAAACAACCAGAGTTGTCCAGGTTGATGACAGAACCCAAAACTAACATAGACGCACAAAAACTTCCGACAAACTTAAAACTTGAAAATTATTTTAAAATTGTAAAATTCTTTAAAATTGGTAAAACTGTTAAAAAAATTACCAATAACGGGGGAATATTCTTGGTGTTCTTGAAAATTTTTTGATCAAAACAGTTCAGCAAAAAATCAAAATTGTATGCAAACTGAACAATTTTAATATTTTCTATTAGAAAATGAAATAAAATTAAATACTGGAAAGGCCCTATATTGTGGAATTCATTCAAATTGTTTACAAAAAAAAATCAAGACTTTTCGTCACTGGTTACGTAAATAGTTATTTTACTATTCCGTTTAGCAAGTCAAATTTGCAGTCAAAATCCTGATCAAGCTTCTCTCCATCAATAAATGTCCTGTCCTTTGGATTTGCGGTCAAACCCAATTTCCTTTCAGTTTTCTTTTTAGTCACTTTCGGCACATAAAACAAAGTCCCGAACTTTATTTCCCTCTAGGTGACCGTATCTAGGGTGATCCAAGACGATTTTGAGGGCACGTCTATTAGTGTTCCTGAAACACACCCTCGTTCTTGCCCTCTTTTGTTATGGTGTTAAGTTTCTTTCGGAAGTGATTACGTTTGAAGACCGTTTGTATATCAGTGGCGTTACATATTTTTTTTATGGAATAAGTAGATTAATGGAAAAGGTTAGACTAAGAAGCTAAGAGAATGTTAAATTGACACATTTTATTCTTACTGTACTTATTGTTTCGTTTTGAACTTTGTGCCTCATCGCGACGCCACTGCTTTTTTGACCCTTCCTAAAACGAGTGGGAAATCAAACTATAGAGAATTAACAATCGTATATTGATTTTTTTTATTCTGAAACAACAAGGAAACACCGACATGTTTATGTACCAAACTATTTCATTAGCTGTTCGTGGCACGGTTCATCATTTTCTTTTCCTATTATTGTTATGATTGTTATTGTAAAGGGGGACTGTCAAAGCGGACTGGCGGTCTCCGAGATTAGGAGATTAACGGCATGACATTGACAAATAATATTAAACTTAGAAATAACTTATGTGTTTTCACAATGAAACAAAGTTGCAGAGTTTGTACGGCTTCATTAATGTTTTGAAAAAAAGCGTAAAAATTAATAATTTTTTGTTTTTGGTTATTGAACATGCACGATTACTACCTGCTTTCAACGTCATAATAGGAAAAATATTTATTGTTCACTAGAAATTGTTACAATCATCGTTTGAAAGCACCAACCAAGCCCTTGAACCTTAAATAGATTTCAACATTGTTTGGAATATCATCAAGCATGTTTATTAGACTCCCTGGCTACACCCACTGAGTGGATTTATCCCGAAATTGTCATCAATGTTAAACCTTAGACTGTTTTTCCGAAGATTTCAAGAATCATCTTGATGGGCATTTCTGCTGTCTCGTGCTAACATGTGTGCCCCAAAAGCGTGATATCTACAGACCCCTGATATCTCCTGCAGACCCTCAAGTTCACGAATTAAATGGAAAAGCGTTTCATCCTTTCTACCTCATAGCTTGCATTCAGTATTTGGCTCTCTACCTACTTGATGCAGATTGCAGGTGTTCCCTGAGTAGACAGGGTCCACTGCACTCATGGTTCTGCTGCTCATCAGCTCTGGTTCTGCCTACCATAAACATTCTGGTTCGCCCCATACCAGGGAGTCCATTCCAGTGTAGTTAATAGGTCCATTATTTCTCCCTTGGCTCTATACCGTGTGAGAGAACAAGTGGGATCCTTTGCCTTTTTCTTAACCAGAAGGTCTGCAATTTTATCTCGTCCGTTGTTTAGATGTCCTTTTGTCCATAGAACAAGTTTTCACAGATTTCTTAACCGTGTTTTGGAACGTGTGCAGTCTGGGTATACGTGATAATCTGAATCATCTTATTGTAATAAGACATAAGAAAGGCCTTCTAATCGTTTCTTGCTCTCAGGCAGTTACTGATGGTGTCATTACCGTGTTATAAACGTAACAATGTTATTCCCTTTTCCTTTTGCAATGCAACCCACACCTGTACTTTTGATTGTCTTGATCCCATCTGTATAATAAATGGTTCCTTTTTCACCAAGTATTTTTTCTTCACTCTTTCCCTAAATGGGAAAATGGATGCAGATTGATTTCCAATAAACAAAACCTCTCACCATAAGTTGTTTCCTAGTTGACACATAAGCAAGGTTAATAATTTATTGTTAATTCTGCTGTCTGCAAAACTCCAAAAATACATTTCTATTCTATAAACGTATACATCTTAGCAAAAAAATTAGGCAAAAATAATAAAGTCAACCTTCTTTGGGTTTCAGGACATAAAGGAATTGAGGAATATGAGAAACCCAAGTGGCTTGGGGGATTACACTAGCTCAAACTGAAGTAGAAACACGATAGGACCAAGCTCTGGAAGCAAGGAACAACTGGACAACACTGGATTGACGCACTCTAAGAAGCTTCTTGGAGGTTAAAACCGGTAAAAGGGTAACTAATTTGAAACCTTGAGTAAAAGAGCACTTACACTCATTTACAGGTTTCCTCTCAGGGCACTGTCGCTTAAGAGGCCACTTTTTAAGCGGATGTAGGTTTAGAAAAACTCGGAGACTGCAGATCCTGTAGGGATGAGGAAAAAACACCAATGGTTCGACTAAATCACCGTACTCTAAGGTCACTGATCTCTGGGTTAGTCTGGGTACGCCTTCTGTGCAACTAAAAAGTGGAGCAATTGGTGACCAAGTGCAACACACCGGGGATCATCCTGGTAAGGGAAATAGCTGGGCGTTCAGCAAAAGCAGACGTGCCAGCTTACCTCCCCTTACCAGTGACCAGGGTCTTAGACGCAGTGGTGAATGCCCTTGGACATAAGTCTAGGATTCTATTCAACCCCGTACAGCGCTCGCTCTCCATGTACTCCTAACTTACTTCTGTTTCCACTCCCATCATGGTCCTCGCCGTCTTGGTGATCTGGGGGGTAGGGAACCTAGTTAAGTTATCTAAATAAAGTGGGTTACCTATGGACTCTTGTAGTTTTCTTCCCTCTGGGCTACCCCATAACGTGACAATATGACGCAGCTGATGAGACCAGCCTCAGCCCATATCCTAGACTATAGACTAGATCTCAAAGCCGCAGTGCATTGTCACCCCGAGAGCTACAATCTACAATACCTCTTAGCAAAGCAAACATCTCCGATAGTTTTCAAATCTTATGCTTGAAAATCTGTCCAACAGCAGAGTGGAATAAAAGCCATAATCTTAAGAGTTAAGTCAAATTTTGAGAAAAACATTATCCGCTCTGAAAGTATGACTGAACAATTTCAGTCTGATAGTAAATATTTGAATCCAAATGAAACTTGATTTGTAAGGTTATTTTCTGTTTAGAATCTGGCAGGTGAAATTAAGTTACATACAAATTTGAAATATAATAAAACGTGCTTTTCTAAAAACGCATTAAATATTAAATGTTTAACACGCTACTGAACTATTAAAAATATCGTTTTAAGACTCTAGTGCTTTAAAAAAGCGTTTTGAAAGACTGTTGAAAGTAAGCAAATAATTAAATGCTATTTTTTATACTATTTTCAAGACTTCTTTGGTAGTATGCCCAACGTGGCCTTTCTTGCAGCTTCATCAATTTGTTCCATCCCACTTTCTTCCTTCATTTATGACTAAACTATATTCACAAATTGCTCTTTAATTAAATTTAGGTAAAATATCTTTTTTTTCGTACCATATCATGCCCGTTTTTGAAAATAATAATCAAAAACACCGCAAAATAGCATCGCGTTTTATCTGAGGTGGCCATCTATTGGTGAACCATGCAACCAACACCTGAAGGATTACAGAGTTCAGTCAGTTTCATATAGTCAATTTTGGTATCAGTGTTGCCGTTTCGGTACAATTGTACTGAATTTGGTACAAAAAATCAAATTTGATACAACTTTTAAAAAAACACAGCTAATTCAATACAAAATTGTAAAGTTGCCAAAAAAGAGCAAGATAGAGAATGTTAAATATTATATTTTGTTCTCAATTGCCGAATCAAGTAGAGAGTTTTGCAAGAAATATTTATAATTACTTTGAACATAGTGCTAAACGACAACCTAATTTCAAAGAATATCTACAGTTTTTTTTTCAAAAATTTATTAATTTTACTTAAAACAATTCTTGTGTTGCCCCATGGAAGTGCTGCTGCTGAACAAATATTTTCACTTTTGAATATTATAAATACCAAATATACAGGGTAATTCAAATTCGACCCTCACCATTGGGATCTCGGAAACTATAAGAGATACGAGAAAGCTTAAATTGGGGCAATGTTGCGCAATGTAAAGCTCAACCAAATGCCGTTTTAAAAATTTCGATTTTCCGAGTACTTCCGAAGATATCCGGAAAAAACTGAAAAAGTGATATTTTGTTTTTATTTATTTCTAACCTTATTTGAAGAGATATCCCAAAACTGAAAGCATGTTTTCATTGCCACTTTTTCCTAGCTATTCGACGATGGATTCAAATTTGCCACCCAACGTTTCGTTTTTTGGCAGCCATCATCAACTTTCTTTTTTCTTATGGGCGACATATTGGATTTTTATCGCACCAAATAGTACGTTTTATTCTGATTTTAGTGATGTATAATAAGTTATGATTTGCTTCATAAATAACAAAATAATTCAATAAAAACTAATTTTACCTTAGTTAGGTTTGAGTTAATGAGACATTTTATGAAGATTACTTGGTAGTACTTGTCACACGCAATTGGCCTGAACATACTTAGTCACAAAGGTGTACACGTGACTTAAACCGGTTTATTCACTCGAAGAGCTTAGGCCACTCGCTACGCTCTGGACCTAGTTGTTCTTTTCGTGAATAAAAAATGGTTTAAGTCACTTCAATGGTTGAATTTGATTGCAAATTAAATGATTGCTGTTTAGTAATGAATCTTTAAAAAATAATACTTGTCTTACATGGGAACTAGAGACCATAAGTTAATTCGATCATAAGATAAAATCGTCATATTGGTTAGATTACTTTGATAATAAAAATTAAGCAATTATTTTTTTGTACTTTTGCAACATAAACTTGGACGAATCTTTCAGGATCTGTAAATGTAAATGTATACTAGATTCTCTGCTCTGAATTTCCTAAACGTTGCCCTGTCCTGTTAATATGGTAACCAGAGAAACCACCTTATCGACTAAATATGTCAATCAATTCACCAGATACCAATCCTTCAACCTATTTCCGAATTATTTTGAAATATGCAAACAATGGCAACCACACTGCCAGTACTTCAGCCTCGAGTTATAGCCGGCTTGGAACCTGGCGTAAAGGGCAACATCAACTTCCTCTCAGACGATGAAGTAGTGTATCCGGTAGGAGCGGTAGTGGCCGTTCATCATTTTAACGTAAAAAAGCAAAAGTTTATCAGACTTTCTGGAAAGGGTGAACATTTGACCAATCTTGCAGTCAGCCCTGATAAGTAAGTAATTTATTCCTTCCAGTGTCCGTTTACTGACATTTGGTTTGCAGAAAGTTGATAGCAGTGGTAGAATCTACAGACAAATACCCTATAGCCACTCTATGGTGCGCAGAAACATACAAGAAGAAACGAACCTTAACCCTTCCTACAGATAAAGAAATCATTACCAACAGATATGTGGCTGTTGACTTTACGTTCAATTCCAAACACATTATTCTTGTAACTGGAGAGCCAGATTGGAGTTTGTACTGCTTCAAATGCGATAAAGGAAGATTGGAAAGTTTTGCCAGGGCTAACAATGTTAACAACACTGGTACAGTAGTACAGGTACTGATAGATCCATTTCATGTATACAGGGGGAATCCCTAAAATAAGGTATCACCATTAATTTCAATTTTTTCAAGAGAAACTTCACTTTTTGTATTTTTAACGTTTTTACTTGATTTTCTAAACATTTACTCTACTTTTCAAATGGAGCAAAGTGGTCACGACGTTAACAGACCATTTATCGAACTTTTTTTCAAAAAATGAAAAAGTGAAAAAAAGATCAAAATCTAAGATAATACCAACATCTCAGAAACGCAGAAGTTTGGCGGAATTCTTGAAATATCGAATCAATGTCGCTTAAAATCCACAGAAAGGCGATCAAACAGGATATTACCACAAACTACACAATAACATGGGTCTCTCTGTCTCTCCCCTTGAAAGAGTCAAAAATGGTCATTTATTAGCTTAGGTCACAATGTACACAATAATAGAAAAGAGGAAAAGTTACTTTTATCACACGTTGTCAATGACGATAGGCGTTTTTGTAACTTTACCACCCATTGTCCAGAGAGACGGACCGTAAAAATGATAAAAAGCACTAGGAAACTAGAGGTTAAAGTAATATTTGTTTCCACCATGGAAATAATCTTCTTTCAGCCCTTGATTTGTAATTCATTATTATGCGCACACTACTAATGGTTTAACGCCAAATATCAATATTTTTACATTACTTTGTAAAATCACAGTCCAGAATTACATTTTGCACTTCCGCTCATTCATCTCATCATATTATTTTGTTAGGTTGCGTGTAACCCAAGTGACGCCAACCAATTAGTGGTAATCGGAGATTCAGTACTACGATGTTTGGGCTGTACTGACTTCACATGGAGGCAGTTTGGGTACAACAAGTTCGACGTAGTCAAATACACCAGCTGCTGCTGGTTGTCACAGGACAGGCTTTTAGTAGGCAGCAGCAAAGGTAAACTATTAGTTTTGGAGACTGGAGAAATCCGGGCAGTTTTCAATTGCATGGATCTGCCCATCATCAATATGAAACTGAAAGATGAGTAAGTGTTTCGTTTTGTTGCTTGGTTTGTTTACCGCAATTTTTGTCTTTGCTTGCAACATAAGAACTAAGAAGGGTAGAAAGTGAGTATACGCATAAAGTTGCATCAGAATTTTTGTTAATATTAACAACAGGTTGGATCAAGAGTCTCAAACTAGTCTAAAAACTTCTTTAGCCACTGTTGATTTTGTTGAAGATGAAGATGAAAACTATGAAATTAGATCTATATGCAACTTTGCCAGAGGGTTTGCGTTTGGTTTTATGAATGGTAATTCTGCAATTGTTCAAGCTGACTAGATGTTATAACTTCTTACCTTTTAGGAAGAATTCATCTTTATGAACGCGAAACGCAACAGAAATACCGCAAACGTTATTTATTCCGGATACCAGACAAAAGTGTTTCGAGGGAGTACGATGATTCTCCTAAAGAGATAAAAACAGCAGTTCACTGCATTAGAGTTAATCAAGCCCAGGTTTTTATGTCATATGATGAGAAAACACATTTTGACAATAAAAACTTGTTTTAGGATCGTTTGATTGCCACTTGTGACGAAACTCAAATCTACCAAACGCCTCTTTGGCTTCAACAGGACGGAGGAAGTGAAATCCTTATGACAGAGTACGGTTACGCACTCCATTTAGGACCAATTGGTAGTATGGCAATTTGTCGATGGAAGCCCATTTGTGTAACTTCAGGTTGTACAACCAGTCCATTTACCATCCATCATTCTTAATTGCACGACTCATTACAGGAGTAAAAGATCGTTCCATTAAAGTATGGAACTACGAATCGAATGAAATAGAGTTGGTCCAAGATTTTGAAGATGACGTACATTCGGTAGCTTTACATCCCACGGGACTTTATTGTGTAGTAGGATTTTCGGATAAACTGCGTTATATGACCATTACGATCGATGAAATCGTTGTCAAGAGAGAGTTTAACATTCGAAGTTGCAAACTGTCTTCGTTTAGTAGAATGGGACATCTTTTTGCCAGTACCAATGGGAATATTATTAATGTGTATTGCAGTATTAGTTTTGAGTTGATGTATGTTTTAAAGGGGCATAACGGCAAGGTTAGTACACTGTTTAACGCACAGTGTGTGCAATATAAGAACTAATGAGACCCTTGTTCATCAGAGTGGTTAACGTATTCAAAATCAGTGCAGATATGATACAAACATGACTTTCTTAATCTCGATTTTTAACGGGTTGCTGCTGTTTTGGTTGTGATTCAACAAACTGAACTCTATGATTACTTCATACGAGTTGAGTTAAATATTTGTAGATTCAATGCATGTCCTGGAGCAAAGACGATCGACTATTAGCAACGTGCGGCTCAGAAGGTACTGTCTACGTATGGGATGTATGCGAATCGACTCGAATCTCTGAGACTATAATCAAATCCAATCCTTTTACCGGCGTGGCAATCACTCAAAGTGGCAAGGAAACTTACGCGGTGGGATATGATGGCCATATCAGGGAGTTGATCAACTCAAGCATATACAGGTAAGAATTACTTTCAAGCTGTGAAAATGTGAATTTTTGTTTTAATCAATATTTAGAGATGTGGTACTGCTGCCTTCAACAGCTGGCCTAGACGCTGTAGTACTATCTCAGCTGGATAGTATGATGTTTGTGGCAGGAAATCATGGCACAGTCTACAGCGTAAAATTGCCGTTGCTAGAAAAGGCCGAGTATATCGAGTTTACTATGCAAAGAAGAACTATAACTCAGGTTTGTCTCTTGTTCTAATACATAAGTTGAAATTTGCCTTTTTGTTTGTCGAGAAGTGATGGTTTATTACTAATTATCTTTCATACACAAAATTTCATTGAGTTGCTTGAAAAAAACTGCATTTTGAGGATGGTAACTTTGTAATAATGTTTAAAGAAACAATAAAAGATAGAGGAATTTCTAAATTCTCTTTTAAAATTAGAAATTTCTAACTCGAGGAAATAGGAATTTTCACTTTAAGTAACTAATAGTATGAGTAGACATTGGTTAAATGCAATTTATCAAAAACTAGTGAATAATAAGCATATTATTAAACAGTATTGGCAGAAATGGACTATTTTAATTAAAACCCTGGTATTGTCTTTTATAACATACATCTGTTATCTGTTCTCATATATTGATTAATCTGTTTCTGTTCTGCCAAAGTCAATGACAAGACAGAAATTTCCTTCAACCTCAAAATTCAAATTGTATACTGGCAACAATACAATCATTGACACTTTTGGAGAAAAGCTTTTGAAAAAGCTTTAATTTCCACAATTTTTATCACTTTAAATCCTTGAAGTCTTATGAAGAGACTAGAAATAGATCGTTCTGATTAAATATTTGCAAGTTAAAATCAGTGTTTTCTTAAAGAAGCTGCAAAGTAAATAAAGTTAGGTAGAGACACTGAATGACTATACTGATAAAGTATATCTTACGATTACGAAACTTACGATTTTGAAAAAATTACAAGTTTTTTAGCAGTTTTTAAGCACTTTTCCATGTTAATCTCCTATGTCCAAAGTTCTCCTGGATACCTGGTGTGTAAGATAATTAAATATGTATTTATAAAACTATTTTTTTTTGTAGATGTATCTGACTTACGATGATCGATTTTTAATAACCGGAGCTATAGATGGTAGCATCTGTTTCTGGAAACTGGAAAACATCGAAGACAAAGGAGTAATCCTCGATGACCAAACTTCCACCCTGGGAGAAATTTTAATATCCAGAGAAGTACTAGAAGACAAAATGGAACAAATTAAAAATTTACGCCTGAGATTCAAAGAACTGGAAACGGAACACACGTATCAGATGAGGCAAAACGACGCCATGCATTCCCTAAAAATGAAGGACATTCACTCCGAATATTGCCATGCCATCGAGGAATTAAAGATTAAAAATGAGGTTGGTGAATGGTATTTTAGTTAAATTAATGTAACTTTGCATTGGGGAAGTTTAGCAACTGGAAGGAGAGCACATTCAAGAGATCAACAACATTAATAATCAAATAGCGAAAATGAAAGTTGATCACGAATTGTTTGTTCAGAATTTGGAGGCCAGTTATAACCAAAAACTAATAGTTGAATACAAGAAGTATATGAGGTACTTAAACAGAATAAGTTTTTTTTAACAGTTAGTAATTAGAGTTAAGATTTGAAGAAAAGATGAACAAAGTGCTCAGAGAACAAGAACAACAGTACGAAGGCTTAAAAAAAGCCAAAGCCGAATCAGAAGACTTAATTACAAAAAATTTCCTTGCTGTTGTTAAAGAAAAAGACGACCAAATTGATGAGGTAACGCAAAACATGCGGCGCCTTTGTCACTCATTAAACCTAAACGCTTAATTTTACAGCTGAAGGACAATATAGCCAAGCTCATCAAAGAACACGAATTAATCAAGCAGCAGATTGAAGACGATTGCGACCGTGAAATTTACGAACTAAAAACCTCCCACGAAAAAGACATAAAAGAGGAACAGGATCTTAATGTGCGATTAAGGGGCGAAGCCGCAGTCTTAAAAAAGAAACTACTAAGTAAGTACAGGTATAAACTTTTTGTATAAATGCAAATTTTCTGTCTAATTTAGCTAGCCAGAAGGAAGCGGATGACTATAAGCATCAAGTTTATGTGCTGGAAAACGATCATGTTAAATTTAAGTCCATTATTAACGGATTGGAAAAAGACATTATAGACATCAAAAAAGAGATATCTGAAAGGGACAGCACCATTGAAGAAAAAGAAAAGAGAATCTTTCAGTTGAAGAGCAAAAACCAAGAGTTGGAGAAGTTTAAATTTATTCTGGATTTCAAGGTTTATGTTCAATTAACCTATAAAACAAACCATCATACGTAAAGCAAAAAAATCTAGATTAAAGAATTGAAGTCTCAAATTGAGCCTCGTGAGAGGACGATACAAGACCAATCGACTCAAATCAACGAAATGGTTCGGGAACTCGAAAACCTGCAAAAGGTCATCCTCAACTTGGACACTCAAATGGCTGAGGGAAGAGCCAAATTGGCGGCTTCGGTTAACGAAGTTCGTAAAGAAGTGGAAAAGAACAGGATCATGAAAAAGGCTCTGCAAGCCATCCGAATGGATATTCATCATGCGAGCGGCTTTACACAGAATATACCAATGTTACAAAAAGTCGTAAAGGTAAGTGTCGTATTGTCACGTTTAAATTGTGAAGCCCCTTTGGTCCAACAAGTTAAACGAGACGTGCGTTTATTACTTTGATAAACGTCTTTACCGAGATCTTGTTTCACAGGTAGAATCAAACCACTTACTTAGTGAATCGGAATAAAACCTTATTCCCAACCATAATTCCCAGAAGTAACACTTTAAACAATACCTTTTACATGCACAAAATATTACATTTGTTAAACAATGATTCTGAGAGCTTTCTGGAGGGATTGGCACTCGCGATTTATTATAATTTAGGAAATGGTTTACTATTCAATTAATTTACGAACCCGGTGCGGGTTGCAGAATTCGGGACTACATCATGGTGTTATGAGGCGGAGTCTCCGACCGTTTCGATTGATTGGCTAACGTAGCCCGTTTCCTCTTTCTGCATAGAAGTAGCGGTGATTTGTCATCGCTAAAAATAGCGATGATGCACTATGTGCATTCTGACTGTAACCTTGCCTAGCGGATTTTATTATTTTGCCATCTCCGAATGTCTGCTTTAATTTAATGAATTTATACTCTTGAAAATAATAAGTCCATCTTTTAAATTAACGGATTTTCCATTCGTGACAGTATTAACAGTATTATATATTACATAATATTGGCTTGTCAGATGATGGCTATTATTCGGATTCAGGTATAGAAATTTCAAAATTATTCATGAAAAACATTCACTATGTATTTCAGAGAACCAGCGATATGTCAATTGTTGGAAAAAGTTGTTAAAATGCGGTTTTACAGAACCAAGACAATTATTGTTGAAATTTCTTGTGCCTGGTCTAGACGAAACATACTAAAAAAGAATTTTAAGGTGCAAATTGAACGAAATAGCGACAGTTTAAAAGGTAATTAAGACAGAATAATAATAGAAGTAAACTATCCATACTGCTAAGACAAAACCAAGACACCGAAACCCTGAACATTCATTCTGACGCAGTAAATAAAGAAAATTTAAATAAATTAAAAAAATGTATATTTGAATAAAAACCTATTTTAGGGATGGATGTCAAGTTATTTTTCCGGTAAATAACTAAACCTATCTGACTTACTTTCTACCTAAAAAAAAACTTGCCTTACAAACTACTTACACCTAATACTCTTCGCCAAAACAGCCCATAACACTCCGTCAGTTGATCAAATTTCAAACTTATCACACATCATCTTCACTGGACAAGCAATAATTTTAGTACAGGAGTTGGTAGCACTTGATATTACTCCCAGTAACTTCAGATCCGGAAGGAAATAGCTTTCTAAAATCTCCTGATCTTCAATACTGTGATTTTCCTCAAACTTCTAGAAAATTGACTTTCCAGCTCTCATTAAAAGTCTTTCTAGACAATGAACAACCAAAAACCAAATAAAACAACTTTTATCCCACCTTCTACTTCCACGTACCACCTTTTTTCACCTCCTTTAGAGTTCATGAAGTAATACTATTAATATACTAATGACTACATATACAACCCTACTAAAATTAACTATAGTAATGGAAAACACTTGACATCCCTACAAAAGTTTATCTTTTATATTAAAAAAAACTTCTTCTGATGGTCGTTTCAATTTTTTTCCTAAAATTTGATATGGTCTTCAAAAATTCCTCTAATCAGCAGATAATATAGTTAGTATCATTAAAATAATCAACGCTGTCAAAAACAGACCTAATTTGTAATTTTCTTGTAATAACTCAGGAAATGTATCACAAATATAACGCAGACAAAGACTTTGAAGTCAGCCAGGCTGAAGATACGGAAGCCAAAAGCGAATTTTTACGACAACGAGATTTCTTGGAACGCACTGTGGCCACACTACACGCTCAAGTAAATTTTGCTAATACTTTTAAGAGGATTTGGTTGAAATTTGCTGTTTTCAGGCCACCAAAAACACCAGTACACTCAGTTACGACAAGGTACGACTTGTAGACGAGAACGCCACATTGCTGGTCGAAACGAATCAATTGAGACGCAACCTACAAGGCGAAATTAATCAGAATAAGAAGCTGAATTCGATTATTGGAATGTCCTATATTTCTCCTAAGGTGGCTCAAAGAAAAGTTAATTTGGCCGTGTCCACAAATGAGGAGATTCATAATAAATACAGGGAAACTATTAATGTAAGGAACGTTTTTTGTTTTGGTTTAAAAGAAAACTAAAATTATTCTTTTCAGAAAAATACTAAAACCATTGAAGCACTAGTTGACGAGAATAACAGATTGTTGAATAAAATAGCTGAAAATATGGGATACGAAGCTGAATCTTAAAGTCCGACAAATCAGTGATTACTATAAAGGAATTAGCTTTATAAATTTATACAGAGAGTATAACTAAAATATGTTTATAAATATTTTTGTTTCCATTCCTGTTGTAGTGTTAAATAATGGTATATCAGATATGGGGTTAGTAATAGTAAAGTTAAAACTATTTTGTCAGTATAACGTAAAAACAGAGTATCATCAATCCATTATACCAGCAAAAAAAATCATCAAAATAATATACTGACCGGATTTAAACCATGGTAAAAAGCGTACTCGTTAAAATTGTCTTTATTGTATTTACCTTTACGTTGTAGTCTTCTCTGGGGTAGTGTGTAAAGGTCAAGTCTAAGGGAATTTGTGTTTTTCTTCTGTCAGGTTATGTATTTCCATCAGTTTTCTGGAATTTTATATACAATTTAATAAATTACAAATATGCATAGCAAATATGTATACTAAAAAAATGTATTTTTTACAGGATTATCAATTTGTCATTGACTAGTGTAAATGTAAAAGTAGAATTTATAAATAAAAAAAAAGGCAACTACACGTGGTGTTCCCAGGCGGTCACCCATCCAAGTACTAACCACGCCCTACGCTGCTTGACTGCGGTGATCGGACGGGAACCGGTATATCCAGCGTGGTATGGCAGTTGCCTGATAGTAATATAGCAAACCGGAAATAAAAATGTCACTAAAAACTAAAGTATACAGAATGTCCCAAAAGAATAGTAAATAAAGCATACCGCCACCAAAAACTAGCGGTAAAGCAGCAAAGAAGACCGGCAATTAAGAAGTTGGTCAACTTTAAACCGCACCCCGCAATAAATCGCCTTTCGACATTGGACAGCGACAGATTGTCATAAGTTTATTTGACTTTTGACATATTGTCTGCTGTTTTTGACGTTTTGCGCTGGCATTTGGCATTTAGCACTTTTGCAGTTTGCAGGAAAAAAGTGAAGTGTGTACTGTACTGTTGGGTCCATCATGTTTTACAATAATTTTATGGAATGGCTAACATCAACATATTAGAAGAGAAACTACGTGAAGCGACATGCGTTGGTGATCTTGAAGCGGTTCAAATCCTTCTCCATCAAAACGTTAACGTAAACTCACAGAATCCAGTCAACGGATGGTAAATATTGCCCTAGAGACCCCTAACCCCACAATATAAAACAGAAGTGCATCTTTAAAGGACTGCCTTACATTGGGCATGCAAACGAGGAAACGAACGTATAGCTAGATTGTTGCTCGATTATGGAGCCGACAAGCGCGTAAAAAACTATAAAGGGGAAGTGGCCAGTGATATTTGCACTTATTCCAACATTAATGAACTGTTGGGGAGTAATGACACTACAAAAAACAGTCAAGGCCATCAAGACAGCAATCAATTTGTGCCCAGTTATATCAAGTATGCACCCTTAAATCCTCAGGTTGATGTAGGACCTCATAGAGTTAAGCAACCTGATTTCCTTAGCATGCCCAAAACTTCACTTCCTGCAGCACTAAATAATGATGGTAAGTACTGTAAGAAAATTTCTAATATTTTACTAATTTTGGGAGTGCTATTATTACTGCTATTATCATTTTTTCCTAAATTTTTTATGTAAGATTGCAAAGATTTTTTAACTAGCTTCAGCTAGATATGTTGAAATTTCACTATGATGTAAAGCGAAACTGGAACATACCAGGTGATAACAAAACTTCATTTGAACTATTCTTGCATGTCAGGATAATTGGGAATTAACAGGGGAATTAATGAATTCTATTTTAGAATTCTGGTCATCATTATCAGTTTATTAGTGAAAAGTTAAAGAATAATCCTGGAAAAAGTGGCATTTGATTAAGTTTTCATTTATAGGTGTTCATACTATACTCTTCCAGATAATTAACTCAATAATTAGACTAGAGATGGCTCAAGGTAATTTTCTTTTACCACATTTCCCTGAGAATTTTGAATATTCTTCATCAAGTTTTCAGTAATTGACCAAGATTATTATTTTTTTATTTGTTGGTCTTTTGCAACTGTTAGTGCCTAGATTAGTACACAAATAATTTCAAAACTGAATTTAAAACAACATATTGGATATTGGTGTTTATATAATTGAACATTGAAGCCATCCAATACCATAGCCAAATAGCCAAGTCCAATAAGTTGGTAATTTCATGTAGGTCTCAAAAATAAAATTAAAAGGATGGCTTCACATTTGAAACACCCTGTGTATTTTATTTCTTCTCTCAATGATGACTGCTTAAAGATTCACAAACACCTAATCAAGTGTTTTTTCCAAATACCATCATCTTATTTTTAAATAAAGGTAATAAAACTTTTGCTGTACTCTTTTAGCTTTTTCTTCATCATTGAATGACAAATGTCTCTGAAATTTTTTGAATTATTCTAAAATTCTGTAAATTCACTTGATATGTTTTCCACAAATAACTTCCTCTAAATTTCCCATCTCTATTAGGAATGATGAACTTTAGAGACCTTACAGTAGGCAGTAGAACAGTGCTCATGTGTGCCACTTTGTATAACCATGAGAAAATTATTAAAAAATTACTTTTATTGAAAATCCAGCTGCACACCTAATTTTATAAGAAATTTTGCTGTCTCATTTGTTTGCCTGAGCATTGTAGATTTGTCTCTCTGAAAAAAACCTAAAGTGATTGTTTGAGAGATGTCTATGTTTTCGTGTAGAGATAAATAAAAGCTATAATGATACTAAAAATATAAAAATAGAAATATTAGAAGGAAGGTTCTATATCAAACTATCTAATGTCAAAAGTCAAGTAAATTATCTGTTTTTACTCTACTTAGATCACCAATGTGAGTACATAATAAAATATCTGTGAAATAGGTTACCTAATATTAAAATTATTACATTTAAAAAAATTTTGACTGGGATGTTTTTCCATGCCCTCTCTAAGTAATTATTATTAGTGATCCATTCCTTTTCCATTTTAATCATTCCTTCATAATAATCTTTTGTGTGAAGTATTTTTATAGATTTTTATTCCTGTTTAATTGCTTGGATAACTTTGTTTTTGTTTGATCAGATTAAAATGTGGCTCCATGTAAACCATTAGCAAAAAAGCTGGCTAAAAAGGACATATTATGTGTTTTTACTTTGCCAATGTGTTGACCTTGGTATTGACATACATGATGGTTTGGCCTAACCTGAGAGAATGGTGGTCACCAGGAAACAAAATGAACCATCTCATTCTTTGTTGTAGATTATTGCAATTATGGTGCACACTTGGGTACTCGGGTATTATACATGCAAGTCTACTCTGTCCATAACTTTCAATTTATTGTTATTGTATCAAATTGAATAAATTAATCAATGTGTGTGAATGAACTCCAATCCACAATTATTAGGTATTAGACTATCACTAGGGAATTTTGTCATTGTGTAGTATTATTTATGGCTTCCAGATTGCATAAGGTACTCTAAGCTTTGATCTCTTTCAAAATATACTTTTAGAGATAAATTTAAATATATTTGGAATCTTGTTTGCGATCATAAGATGTAAAACATTAAACTTGAAAAACCTATTAAATTGTTGGTTTCATAGAACCTTGATCCTAAATGTCATTTTATTATAACAAGGATGGATGTTTGGTAGAAATACGAGAGATCTAGCAATGAAACATTAAGGATTTCATCTACACATATATCTAAAAACAGTGCTTATTATTTATTACCAACCCAATTAACAGTCAAATCAACTTATTTTTCACGCAAGTCATGTTCATTCTTCCTTGTCGTTTATGTATATTGGCAGGAACTTTTAAGGCTTGTGACCTCATCCTAATTTAGTTTGATTTTTCGTAATATTATAGGCTTTAACAATAAACAAATTGTATGCCGCCGTGACTGTGCTTTCAAGCTTTCAACAACTATAATAAACTGTTAAAGCATGTTGAAGGACGTAAAGAAAGAATTGTTTAAAATAATAATTTTTTGTATGATATGTCTAATTTTAAGGACTGATTCCTGTTTACTAGGGCTAACAAACCAAGAAGTAGTTACTATAATTTTAGTTGCAGAACATCAAGGTTTGAAAATAGGCCCTGTTGTCAATGTTATAAAAAAACGAACATAAATTGTAGAATATGATTTTACTTTCAATGGTGTGAGAACTATTTTTGTCCACATTTTTTATTGTATTTGCAGTGTTCCACTTTTTTACTCAATACGTACTCAAATTACTTTTAAATTTAAGTTGGTTGATGACAAGTGACAGAATGAATTAACTTCATGAATAAGTTCAGGGATTCTTATGAATTTCAGTGTAAAACCAGTATTTATTGATATTACTCATAATGTAAGGTTTAACACAACTTTTGTTAACAACCGTTTTTACATGAAAATCAAGAATTATTATTTGATGTTCACCTTGGATGTGCCAAGTTTGGTTTCCTAATGAATGTAATGATAATTTAATTTACATGAAGTGGATATGTCACATACTTAACACCTTCTTTGTGGTAATTAGCGTATTCATATTCATATATTAATTATTACAAATGGAGTTGTTTATTGTCCGTGAATGTATGAAATTAAAGAAAATAATTTTTGGTATTCGGACATAAATTGAAAATTAGGTCAAAATGAATATAATTTGGTTTTATTGGTATAGTAACAACCTCATTGACTGCTTGTAAATCGAGTTTATTATTTGTTTGTACATCTACATTATTGATGGTTTTTGAAGTGTAATAACAGTCCACGTGTATAGACGTAGTTTATAATAGTACTTAATTAGACATTTTTTTGGTTGCAGAACTTGTCCTCAAAGTAAAAATCCAAGGCTCCTCAGACCCTGATTACATAGAAATTGAGATCCCTAAGTGGAAATTGACCTACGACGTCCTTTTAAAGACCTGCTGTGAAGAATTACAAATATCCGAATCTCAAGTAGAACGAATTCGTAAATTACCCAATACCCGTTTACGCAAAGACAACGATGTTAGAAGGTTAACTGATTTTCAGGAAATCGAAATTGCCTTGAGGAATAACAGTGGTGATAAAAGCAACAATTCTTATCAAAGCATTAGTACTTGCAAAGATCAAACTATATTGTATTAGATAAATAAAAAAACGAAGAGTGAAATTTTGCTTCTTATTAGCTAACTAATACATATCGGTAATTAAATCTAAAAAAAGTTAACAAATAACCCTGAGTTAAATCCTTGTATTATAAAGATCCTAAAGGAAACCAAACTATTAGCTAAAAGAAAAGACTGTGCTTAAATAAATTTAGTTAGGTGGTAAAAAAAAATTATAGCAAAAATGCCTCTGTTTGGTAAAGAGAAAAAGTCTAAAAGCAAAAATGGCGCCAAAGACTGCGGCGACAAAACTATGTTAGAAGAAAAGTACGTCCTGAAAGAACAACTGGGCACCGGAGCATTTTCTGAAGTTCGACTAGCGGAAAGTAAGGAAAAACCGAACCAGTTGTTTGCTGTGAAAATTATAGACAAAAAGGCACTGAAAGGAAAAGAAGACTCCTTAGAAAATGAGATAATGATTTTAAGAAAGCTGAAACACCCTAATATAGTACAACTCTTAGAAACTTTCGAAGATAAAACTAAAGTTTATCTTATAATGGAACTGGTTACTGGTGGTGAATTGTTTGACAGAATAGTACAAAAAGGTAAGGCGACACATTGTTTTGATTACTTTTTTTGTGTCAAAAGTGCTTTTTATGACCCTCTTATAAATTGCTTTAACTTAGGTACATTCTCCAATAAGTTAAAGTTAACTTTTGTGCCTTAAAATTGCACTTTTAACACTTATACATGGTGTTCAGAAATTATTACTTTGTCGTAAAGCCTCATAAGTGAGCTACCTAAAGATGATTTACAAGTCATAATTTTGAAACCATTTGCGATTCAAGTCTTTAAATATTTAATCTTCAATTTTTGGATTTATTTAGACAGGCATTTCCAAAGTCTGATGGTCAAAAAGATATTTCCAGTTAATTGTTAAGAGAGAGGGAGAGTTCCTTGGAGTAAACCCCTTCACCTAGAGGAATATAGTATTAAAGAGAGTAATTGCAAAAGTATTGGTCGTCACAACTGTCTCATATTTTCTACTTTAACATCAGCAAACTTTTAAAACAGACTTGGAGGAGTGCAAAATGATAGAGGAGACTATGCAAAAATAATAATCATTGAATTATGAAAGGGTTTGATAAAGATATACCTACAGGGTTAGCCAACCAAACCGTTTATTAAAAGTTGCCATAGTTATCAAAGATGTAAACTTCATATTTTGCATAAGTAATATTTGTGGAATATAAGCTCAATGACAGGTCTCAAAGTGTAAAAAATGTAAGACTTTTTTCAAAGATCAGATCTTTGAACAAACCTGTTCATCTAGAGGAAGGTAGTGAAAAAATGGTGCTCTTCCTAGATTTTGGGTCGCCATTTGTACGTTCTAACTCATAGAGTTGAGTATAGATGTCACAAGATGTGGCACAACAGCTATCAAAATTTTTCATCTTGCTTATTTTGTCACTTTCAGAGACAGTCACTTTCAAACATGAATAGACTGACTAATCGTATTATTAAGGTGCATTGCTGTAACCAAGGCTGTGACTATCTATTTATTACTGTCCTACTTTTTACTTGTAGATTTAGGGGCAACAATGCACTACAGTCTTGAAGCCCCTTTTCTCTGATTCTCTGGGCTGAGGCTCATCACAAACTTCTCCTTAATCTTCAAAGCCTTAAAGGCCATCATCTGAGTTAGCTCTTAGAGGAGGAATCTTCCTACTCATCAATTATACTGCTGTACTGCTATTAAATAGCTTGGTTCATAAGTCTGAGACTTTGTCACTTGCACAAAGCAGCTTCTGGAGTTTCCTCTCCATCTTTATATAATCTGTAGTCTCCTTGTCTTTCTAGTGCTATTAAGCAACAATCTTGAGAGAAAACCTTTGTATATCTCTTGGAGTTTGCCAAGCCAGTCAGTTGCTCCTGGGGCTTGACTCAATCATCTTCCTCTTTCAATGTGGTCGTATTTGTAGGTGTAATCCCAAAAGCTACAGGAAGTTTCTGGTCCTGTAAAGGGAGTTCCGGCACTTTTTTAGTTAGCCACAATATTGACTTTCCTATTTTCAATTCTTAGATCCTGGAATCTGGAGCAAGGTGATTTTTTGGTTTGCCTAGTTCATTGAGTTCACCTTGACATTTCCGTATTATTTTAGAGCTGACTATGATTCAGATCAGCGCTCTATGGCTGGTAGCAGATCGCGATATTAATAAATCTAGCTCAAAAATTAACAAAATGTGAAATGCTCCCCAATTTTCGGGAAGTTTCCTTAACCACCAGACAGCTTGGAAATGTCTGTCTATCGACGAATTCAAGGTTTGAACTGTTTATTGGAAACCGTTTCAAAATTATGTTTATAAATTATTACCATCTACAGGGAGATCACTTTTATAAACTCAAGTGCCTATGTATAGAAAGTTGTTCAATTTTGTCCTTTACAATCGTAAAATCGTTAACGTATGGCTCACTAACTTTGGGACACCCGGTATTCTAAATAAGTATTATAATATGGAATACTAATTATGTTTGTAGGATCTTATACTGAAAAAGATGCAGCTCATTTAATTCGACAAGTCTTGGAGGCCGTGGACTACATGCACCAACAAGGCGTGGTACATAGAGACTTAAAACCCGAAAATCTACTGTACTACAGTCCGGACAGTGATAGTAAAATAATGATCAGCGACTTTGGACTATCGAAAATGGAGGACGGTGGGATAATGGCCACGGCTTGCGGTACACCGGGCTACGTGGCCCCCGAGGTGCTGGCACAAAAACCGTACGGCAAAGCCATCGATGTGTGGAGTATAGGAGTAATTTCGTATATTCTGCTCTGCGGTTATCCACCGTTTTATGATGAAAACGACGTTAATTTGTTCGCTCAAATATTGAAGGGAGAGTTTGAGTTCGAGTCGCCTTATTGGGATGAAATTAGTGATGCGGCCAAAGACTTCATTAGGAATCTGATCTGTGTTAATGTAGAGAAGAGATATACATGTAGACAGGTGAGTAAAGTTGTTTTCTCTACTTGCATGATTTCTCTTATACTTATCATTAATCATGTTTCAGCAAACCTTCTTCACAAAGTCTATTTCAAAAAAAAAAATGTTTGTGTCAGAGTCACATGTTATTGAAATAGTTAAATACATGCTTTTTCCTCTGATATGTTTTATTTAATTTGCTGTCAATAATTGTTAATGTGTGCAACCATGTATTCTGATTTACTAGATATTTTAGAAATGTGTTATACAAAAATCCATTTTTTTTTTCAACAAATAAAGCAATAATGCCATATACCTACTTACCGGACACCCTGTAATTAACAAGACGCAAAGTATGGTGGTGCATAGAGAGTTCTTTTGATTTTTAGAGTTCTTTGTCCTGTTTCAACAAATTCCTTTCTTTCTAACCGCACATTTCTTGGCTGATTGCTTAATTTATTTTCCTCGCTAGCTTCTAGTATTTTATTTCAATTTATCTATTAAATGTAAAAGAAGAACAATTTTTGTTGTTTTTTCTATTTTGGATTTGGTACCAATTTTCAATAGCCAGATATTTTAATTTTTAAATTGGCCAAATCTATATGCAAAGAAACTGTGTGTTTGTAAAAAAAAGATTTACAATATAAACCTAGCTTGTATTCAAAACTATTGTGGCCATCTTGTACATAAAATAATATTTTTAAGAACCTTATTTTATTTACTTAGGCTTTGGCCCATCCGTGGATTTCTGGGAATGAAGCTTCTAGCAAGAATATTCACGGAACTGTGTCTGAACAACTTAAGAAGAATTTTGCTAAATCCCGGTAAGAGTCTAGTCTATGATTTAATATTTAGAAAAGGATTTTATTACAAAAAGAACTTATTGGAAATGTTAGCTTATAAATTGATTGATTTCTAACTTTTTAACTTTTAAAGTCAATCATAATGTATCAAGTTGGTGCTATGGTATGGCTAAACTCAATATAATTTTCTATTTGTGTCTTTGTTGAAAGCTTGTTTCTGTCAACTGACAATATTTAACACTCTAATGACAAAATCAACATTCTCATTAATTGATATTAATTAAGTAATGCAAGACTATTTTAGTGTGAATTTTAGCCTTGAGGCTTATTTGTAAACTGTTCTAGATGGCGCCAAGCGTATCATGCTACTGCGGTGATTAGACAAATGCAGCGGATGGCTTTAAGTAGCGGAGGTAGCCAAGGGGGACAAAAAAGCCCCTCTGCGCAGCCCAACGCGTCCGGAGGGAGTTCTGGGGCAGGGAGCTCCGAACAGTCCCGAGGCAGCAGCGCCTCATCGTCCGGTAAACAATAGAAACACTAAATAATTTATCTTTTAATAGACCTACAAATATCTGCCTAATTTTTAGTCAGTTGTCTATATAAAACATTTCAAATACTCGAAAAATAAAACACATAACAGAAATGTATACTTGACGTAACAATACGAATTTTTGGTGCAAGCAACTTATTGGATTTAAGCTGTAGAGAGAAATTATTAAATTAACGAAAACAGTGCCATTCCTAGGGATATATATTTATTAATAGACCGTGACTATTTATTTGTACTTAAGGCTATCGAATCTTCTCGTATAGGGCGATTCCATGGAAATTGTTTCAAACTTGTTATGCAAGTGACCAAAAAAATAATGCAAAAAGCCAGTAAGGTAGAATTTAAATGGCTAATTAGTTCCTTAACAAGTCCAACCTAATTGAACAATAATGATAACATACCAATACAGGTGAAACTTACATTTTCTGTTTGAATGTAACATAATCCTTATGCAAACCAATTTCAAAGTTTCCTATCTAAAGAACGGGAGAAAAATAATTTTGTGCTACTGTATTTGTTTGTCTTGTTTGTTACTTGTACATGTTAAAGTTGCTTAAAGTCGAACTGATTTTTTTTAGCTTTTCTAAAAAAGTTTTCAACAGTAGTCAGAAGTTTGACAATTCTAAAAACTGCATCACTACAAAGACTATTATTAATATTGTAATAACTTCAACGATATGTATATAATCGTTTGTTAAGATGTTTATCACTTATCGATGTTGCATAGTTGTTTTATTCACTACTTAAAGCGTAGTATACTCTATAAATATAACTGAAAGGTTTTGTGACGTACGAAGCATATCGCTTGATAAATAAAACAAAAATTGGTGCATTTATATTTGCGAAAACAAAGAAATATCGCAACTTAAAAGAGCTTAGGTGTAAAATAGTAGTACTGTATAAGGCTTAAGTATTGGACAATATGTTCCTTAATATGGAGGCGATGTTTTTTGGAGCACATTGTAGAAGGCCTACTATTGTGACATTGTTTCACTTATTCGAATAATAATTTAATGTGGCCAACTGGACGGTTTTAAACAATCGAAGCTTGACTGATTATACAGGTAGTACTTAATTTTGTTTGGTTAATGCATTTGTTGTTTAGTGAAGGTTTAGTCAATTGTATACAGGGTGTTGATTAAAAAAATATCGCCTATTTGAAAAGATACAAAGTAGATTAAATTAGCGTGAGGTTACTTTGAAGATTGTTCGGTTTTTTGCAAATCCGCGAAATTGTTCAAACTTAAATTGAATCAAGCCTTGAATTGCATACTTTTGCAATATGCATCACTTCAAATAACCGAGTTTTTTATATTTGACTACTTCAAGAAAAACGTTGATTTCAACAACGATCACAAAAGAAGGGTTTCATTTAAATTACACGTTATAACTATTTTTTTAGCCCAAAAAACTCTGAAAGAGAAAAAACAGCTGACGATAACTTTGTTTTAAAAAAAAGTATGAGGCTCAAAAAATGGACACCCTGTATACATTACAAAGATGGCTGAACCTCAAAACATTTTTGATTAAAAGATTTGTGCCAAAATGTGCTTTCTGCTTAATGACAACAATAACTCTTAATTTTGAATGTTATAAGTTCGGATTAGCGGGTAATGTTTGAGTTTTTCAAACTTTTTTTTAAATCTCTCCATTCCATCCATCTCTGACCATTTTTTAAATAAATATCTACATAATGCGGCATTATAGGAAATAATGTCCTCGGTAATTATTGTCTTTATAATGCCCTTGGTATCTTAATTACTAAAAGAGGTCGAAACGTCGAAAACAGTGAAAAAAATCCTGTGTTTTATTTGACCGTAACACACCAATGAAAACTTATGAAAAAGATGTTTTATCAAAAAATATGTTTTTTTGCACAAGCAAGCTTTATAGTTAATCAATGGTTAAACGTGGTTCAGACTGTGGCTCCTATGACTCATTCTGTCATATTTAAAACCAAATTCAACTTAAACTCGGTTTAAAATACGACGGTGCAAATACGAGAAAGGGGCTGTTGCACAGTTATACTTTAAACTAAGTTTAAGTTAAGGATGGTTCAGACTAAAAAAATAACAGTTTGAACTACTACTTAACTTAAACTCGGCCTAAAGTACCACGGTGCAAATGGTGGTAAATATACGAAACTAACTGTGTATTAACCCTATACTCTTTAATTTTTTTTAGACAATTATGCCTTTCTGTCCACTTTATCTTTTCCCAATCGAATCTCCGCTACACAGCAAAATCAGTCTGCTCAGTATTTAAAAAAAAGTCGTACGCCGCTGATTCTCAACAAAACTGGTAAATTTGAACAAAGCTCGCGTTTTCATGTTTAATGTATTATAAACATGTTTAAGATGCTTTGAGTAACAAAATAACTCAAACAAAACCTTCACCTACTCCATCTTAATTTTTTGTGCCATTTTTTTATTTATTGCTATTTACTGTAACTTGTAATCCCTAGAATAATTGAACTTTATTACTTTTTGTGGTCATGCTAATGGATTTTGCTTGTAACACGCTTGGTACTACACTCAAAAGGCCTTGTTGGTTGTCGAAATTTAATTACACCTCACTTTCAGTTTGTTGTAAATACGAGATACAACACTCGAATATTTAGTGGTAGTTCGTAAAAAAATGACTTAAATTAAGCTATAGCTTTGCAGTTAGTAGCTAAGACATTGTTGGTCCATTTTAAACGTAAATTGTTAGGGCTAAGTGCAAATATTACTCTAAATCGTTAAGAATACTCAAAAAAAAACCTTTGCATTCCGCTATATGTCTGTGGTGTTTCCATTCTTGTCTATAAATTCCATTTGATTATTTATTAGATATATTTTATTTTATCGTTGGTTTATGTATAAGTAGGCATTTCCAGTTTTAAAAACCCCATATTTATTTTTTTTTTGTATTTTTAGGGTCATTTTTAGGACACTTTTCATACTAACTCAAGGTAAAGTGACTTTGGGTTACACAAAAAAAGTGACTCAAATTGACTTACTGACAAATGTTTAGTCTATTTTTTATATTGTAAATACTAAATAGTATAATCTCATCATTAGTTGAACGGTAATTACGCAAGGCCTGTGATAAAATGTTGAAATCCAAGCAAATCATTCAATTTATTTAATAAAACAATTTCACTTTCCTCTTGCAAAAGTTAACTGAAAAGAAATTGTGGCCTTGCCTATTTACGCCAATTCCTTTCAAGGATTCTTGTGATTTTAGTGAATCTCGAAAAAGAATGTTAACTAATATCTATATGTAATATTTTTATTTTTTTACACGGTAGCCATTTAGTTGGGGGAATAATCTTGTCTGAAACTAATGCTTTGTATAATAATGATAGAGGTAATATATTAAGTTATTCCGGATTAACTTAACTGTCTGGTCTACATAATGCCTATAGTTGAATGACAAATATACGTTTGAAAATGCGTTTAAAGTGTGTTTAATCTATTTTCAGTAGCAATAATAGCAGGATATTAGGAAGAAATTAAGTGACAAGTGGACATCTGGAAGAACTTCATTTGACATTAATTTGGAAAGAAATTAATTGAGTACTATAGTTATTCTCAAATTTATAGTCAGTTACCTAATTCCTGGCAGACTGGCCTTGCAGCTTGACAAGGAAAAGTAAAACGAAATCCACTAGCAGGTACGGTAAACCGTACGTCGTATGACTGGGGTAGTTACAACAAAAAAGTAACAAACTACTAAGTTTTTGTTCACATTTTTAAAAAGAACCTATATTTTTTTAAAGTTTATCTAGCATTTCCGTAAAACAAAAATTTCAGTTATTTCACAAATAAAGATGATGGGGGCTGTTCAATAGTTTTTGTAATAACCTGCTGTAACTTCTTAGCAATTTGACCGATTTTAACAAATTTGGTATCATTGAAAATAGCATTTCTTGGGCAATAAGAATCAACCTAAATATAGTTCATTACTGTTGGTTTCAATTTATGTGCTTTACCAGTTTCTACTTTTTTGAGTGCAACATAAACCTCATCCTTTGCCGCGGGGGTTAGTTTTGACACCATGACACAAATTCCAAAAAAATGACATGACTTTTTCTGTATGAAAAAGTAGCCAAATAACTTCCAAATAGGCCACTGAAAACCGTTTTTCAAAATCTTGTTTCTAAAGATTGGGAAAACCGGATAAATGGAATTTTGAAGGCGTCCATTTTTAGAAAACTTACCGCGCGATGATAAGATGATAAGCCACTTGTGAGTCTAAATAGGTCTGTTCTTTAACAACATGAACGATCAACCAATGAAACTCCTGACAATTAACGATCAAAGCCGATGTCAGTGGATTGTCTTTAAACTTTGGTAGGTAAAATCTATCTCTCTCTAATTCGCTTTCTCTTTTCAACTGTCTCTTCTTGTTAAATAGCTATTCTTTGGTTTGTATGTACCCATCAAGTGACAAAATACAGGTTTTTAACATTATGTGACTGACTTGCCTAAAGGTGAGACCCAGATCACATAATAAACTGTAATTGTCAGTAACCTTACATTGTAATGAAATAAAATCTCAAACTTAATTTGACACTTTTTTTTATTAATCAGATTAAACAAACGACAATTATTTAATTGACAAGTTAGCTTCTCACTTTGCGCTTACTGACTCTAGGCTTTTTTGTGCTGACAATAGAACCCTTTTTCTCAATTTTGACCTTCTTAGGTTTTACTGTTGGACTTTTTTTCACCTCACTTTGATCTTCTACAATATCCTTTTCCCGTTTAACCTTCTTTGGTGGTTTTTGTGCAACTTCCTTAATAACAACTGTTGGTTTCAATTTCTGTGCTTTACCAGTTTCTACTTTTTTGAGTGCAACATTAACCTCATCATTTACCAGCTTACGTTTCTTCCCTTTTGGAGCTTTTTCTTCTTCTTTAACCACCTTTTCTACATCACTGGGGGCTACTTTGTTTGTTTTATTTTTCTTTGTCTTCTCAGGTTTTGCAGTAGTTGTCACAATTTTTGTAGCTGTTTCCTTGGAATCTTTCAACTCTGATTGGTTGGCATTTTTTGTTTTTTGTTGCTTCCTTCCCTTTGCCCTAGGACGTCTGATAACTGAAAGTAAATTAAAAAAAATATTGTTTTTCATATTTGCATTTCATTCACAAAAAATAAGTGTTTTTTACCTTTTTCCCCCAAATATGCATTAACCTTTCTTCTTTTGGCTCTCAACTTCTTAGCATATTGTCCTAGTTTAAACATCACTGTTTTTTTGCCAGCAATTACTGGTACCTCAACTTCATTTTTACTTTCTGCAAAATAATAAATTAATAAAAACAAAATAACAAGTTTAAAAAAACTTACTCAAAGACAAATAAATGGGAATACTGCTTCCTCTATGTGCACAAACTTGTAAACTCCTAATATTTTCCATTTTGCCTGGAAACTCTTTGTCTAAGAATTCTATCACACTGAACACATTCTCAGCCAAATGTTTGACTTTCATCTGGTTTTGACCAATTTGCACTGTCTGGCTATCACTCTTGAAGTTCATGTGAAAAAATGCTTTTTTCAGAGCCCTTTCAATTTCAGTCTTCAACTGGGGCACATGCACCTTCACTGCAATGGGGACTTTCCTTTTTTTGTAAAACATTTTTCCACATTTGTGAACAACTTTTCCACTAATCCTGCCATCGACTAGGAAAACATCATACAAATCAGCCAGCCGATTTTTCAATTCATAAGTATCATATTCAGTTCTGAATTCATGGAAAGTCATTACTTTCTTAATACCAGTGACCCCTTTAGAGTTCAAAATAGTTTCATAATGTTCCAAATGTCTTTCATGTTCTTTGTTTGGAATTCCTTTAACATCAGGAACAATTAGGCAGATATCTGCATCAGGTGGTAAAGGGCTGTTTTTTAGTGGAATTCTATACAGTTGCTTGATCGATCCTTTTTTCTCTGGTATTTTGAAGCAGTTTACTTGAAGGAACAGGGGAAAATCCTCTTTAAACAAGGTATTTTGAAGCTTGGGGTTCTCTGATGCAAACTTGATTACTCCTTCAATCGCATTGATAACATCGCTAGATTTCACTTTTTTAGATAAGTCTTCAACGGGTGGCGCCTTCATTTTCGTTTTAACTAAAAAGTAAACAATACTACACAGTCAACCAGAAGTTCAACAAAACTAAATCCAAATTTGAAAATACAGTATACACGTTTTTAGGCCTTGCTTTTCTAACCTAAAAATGTTTTCTAGGTTATGTCAAGTCAACTGTGTACATGCAACCACACAAAATTTAACAGTGGTGTTGTGACTGTGTTATATCAAAAATGTTCAATGTCACGTGATACGTGACCAATTTCAATCAAGAAGAGAACTGATTTATCTAAGTGTCAGTTGTCAATATAAAGAAACCTAACCTAAGTTTTATATAGTTTTTGTTTATATTTACATTTGTTTTAGTTTCAACATTTAAAAAACCAAGAAAAAAGAAAGCAATAAAATGAATGTTGACAGTGCTTTGTAAATATACTAAATACTTATTAAAACAACTTATACAAAATGGTACTTTTTAGTGTTTCAAAATGTATCCACTACCATAAAAATCCCATAGTAAAGGTAACTCTACCAGCACACAAGTTTTTCCTTTCCTGCAAAACAGGGGACGAAAGGAAACTAGTCGAAGAGTACATCGAGTATTTTAGGAGTATCCTAGACCAAGTGCGAATTGACAAAAGGTGAAACACTTTAGGGAGAAGACCAGTGTAAAGTAAATGCAATTTCAGGTCAAATCGTATTTTAGCAACTTGGCTACCTGACATCAAGATGACTAAAGTAACAAAAGTGGCCAAAAACCTATTAAAGCAGTTTGGTTTCCAAGATAAAAGTGGAGTTTATTTACATCCTGAAGAAATGCTTTTACTTCTAGAAACTGTAAGTTTAGTCATTCTGTTGTCTATTTACAGTCACAAACAATAATAATCTTGTAGAACCGACTAGAAGTAACTGTTAAAGAAGGAGACATAAGTATAGAAAAGGCTTTTGAAATAGTTCTTAACTCAACTGACATTGATTTGCCATCATACTTAATTTACAAGAAACTAGCTTTACTGGGGTACAGGGTCACCAGATACAGCCAATTACAAAGAAAAATATCCAGTGCAAATTCACAGCCAATGAAGAGATTTTTAGAGGATGTCAGTTCAAGCAAATCTAAAAAGAAGAAAATTTGTATTGAGGAGGAACACTCTTTAAATGAAACTGGCAGTAATCGAGCCTTATTTACACTTGAGGAATCCAAACACTGTGAAGAGATTTTTAGCCAAATTAGGAAAACTATGCCAAACAGAAGTTTGGAATCTAGTGAAGTGGTTAGTCCTGATTATTGTGTATTCAATCCCAAAAATACAAACAGGCTTCAGCCAGACTTCAGTTTGTTTATATGGTAAGTGTCTCTTTAGTAAAAAAATATTTATATTCTGGAAAACTACAAATTTCAGCCATAATAATTTGGTGTCCCAAAGGAGCTTTAATGAAAAAACTAGTGTTTATGCATGTTGTGGTGATGATGTGGCTTTTTATACTGTAAGTTCAATAAATGTCCCTTATGTTTAACATGCATCAGTGTTTTAAATTGGTTTGATTCCTGAAAAAGTGCAAATTTTTTAAACACAGCAACTCTTGCTTAGGTTTGATATTTAATTAAAACAGGGAAATGTCAATAGTTGTTTAATAAACATATTAAAGTAACATGTAAATAATGCTATTAATAATATAAGTACATAATTCAACAAGGTATTAAAAACCAAACAGAAATTTAACAAATAATTCGGCATCATTCCAATCAAAACAATTTAACATGAATAAAATAGTAAGCCTTTAACAAACTTATTAATATTGCGTATACATAAGTTCATTTTGAAATGAAAAATATTTTATAATGTAACAACTCAGATAACTATCAAATACTCTACAATCTTATGGTAAACTAATTCTACCCAAAATCTATAAAAAAAACTTGTATTGCTATTTATTAATTATCACACAGAGTTTTTGTTTTGGCTATAATTGGTCACTGAAAGCACAATTTAAAGAATAATATATTTGCCATGTTGATGGTTGATGGTACTTTAGACATTTATGGAAAACTAAAAGTGGACATTTTTTTTGAAAAATTGGTTACCTAAGTTATGGCACCTAATCGAATTTGAAATATTTCAACAGGGGCGACGTAGAGGTCTCTAGCACTTTTTAATAGCATGTAGAGGTCTATGGGACTTTCAAAATGTTCCTAAAGGCCTCAGGCAAATTTTAAAAGATTTTCAATAGCATTTAGAGGTTTATAGAACTGTTAAAATGGTCCTAGAGGCTTCTGGAAATTTAAAACAATTTTAGGAAGATTTAAAACACTTGTAGAACCCTCTGTCACTTTTAAGAAGGTTTGCAGTAGCATTGAGAGGTCTGACAGTTTCATAAAAGGTTCTAAAAGCTTCTGAAAATTTAAAACAGTTATGGGAAGGTTTAAGACACTTGTATTTTATTTCATTTTTTTAATTAACAGTAATACAGTCTCTCATTGTTATTCGTTAATTTGCAATCAATTGTCCGTAGTTTATCTCCCTATAAACCGTTCATAAAGAGGATTTTACTTATATTCTCACGTTATGAAGTGTGCATAGGGTAACTAAGGTGTTGTTACCCTTTCGGCAGCGTCTTTTCCGAAAATATTTTAGTTAACAATCATTTTTTAAAAAAAAATCCATGTTTCGATTCTAACAAAAGGCCATGACCATCAATCACCCTGTATATGATTCTTTAAACTGTGGTTGTGGTTTATTCTTAACTCTTAATATGTTGTTAAATCTTTCCAGTTATAAGTTATGCAAAATCCTACAAAAACATCAGTTACTATAATATCATAAGTCTGGTTTGAATTCAATTGATATGTAGCGGCTTGTCAGGAAGAAATTCAGTAAAAGTTTAAATGCAACAATGCTCAATAAATCAAATATTTTACTGTCCTAAGGGATCGGCATTGATACGAGTCTAACCATAATTCTCCAACCAGTAAATCCTAATGTAAAGCTCTGTATTATAAAGTATAAAAACAAAACTACCATTCTACTTTCTGTAACAATAGCCCTAACATTTTAATAACGTATCAAATGTATAGTTTTTGTGCAAAACAAGAACATACAGGGACTTTCCTGTTTAAGTTGAACCACAAATCGCCAAAATAAGGTGTCAAAACTTAACACACGTTGTCGATTTATCACCTGATGACTTGACTCTCTTGCTTACTCTTAGTATACCTACTAAAAATGCTAATATAAAGCCACCTACTACTACTGCAGTCTGCTTTGGCAAAAATGGTACACAATTTTGTAACTCTTTGTCTCAAATATAACCACCAAGTCGATACTTTTATACTAATCAACCTACTTGTAAAAAGTGTAAAGGATATGCACTTCGTTTCATTTTAAAGCCAGTAAGAAAATGGCTAAATCTATTAAAACCGCATAAATGTATATCAAAGGACTAGTTTTTAACTCTTTAGTTTCGAATACATATTTATGTGAAAATAATTAATACATTGGTTAGTTGGGGGATGATTTTTTTAACTTAACTAACTGTTAACTTATAACTAAGCTGTTTAAGGTCAGCACTTATCAAAAAGCTATACAGTATCTGTCGGAAAAATTTTAAAATTTACAATATCCAGATAATCTATCTACATAAATAAATACCTAGGTAAGCACCCATTATAATTTGTGACTAGAAATGAATTTTAAGTACCTATTTTACAATCGAATATTATGATAAATTTAATCAGGGACACTACAATTTTTAATTTCAGTATGTTGGCAAATTTACGAATTTTACAACAAGTTGTGGGTTGAACAATGTAAATTTCTATGCATTTATCTAACTAGCAACCAATCAGTTATTATATTTACTGCTGCCTTTTAAGTAACTTCTAATTTAAAATTTGTATCTAGGAGAATCTTTTTCGGACGGCACGATCTCAAAATGGAGGTAACCTTTAAAAAAATTAAGCCCACCCAAAATTAATACCAGTCATTTGATAGAACCTCAAATTAAATGGTCTAAAAAAATCTCTCAATTTTCGCAACACTAAAGGATTTACAAAAGGATGATTCCTGCCCTTAGTTTTGCCCAAACAGTGCGGAGCACTGTGCCCCTCGCTTTTGAACAAACAAGGAAATCCTTTGGTGCTGTTGAAATAAAAGTGTTTTTCCGTTACTACCCGTTTTAAGCCTAAAAAGTCTTGCACTCTTTTAAGCTCAATGGCCGGATCTAAAATCAACCTCTCGCCACTGATAAACAGCAGCTGCGATAATGGAAAAAATTTGAGCCACCTGGTTAAATACTTATAGTAAAGGCCTAATTTGATGGGACCCCAGGAAGTGTCCACTAGTTGGCCCACAGTTCCATTGATAAAAACTAGATCCTCAAACTTTTTCATGTCGGGCTTTTTTGAAATTGCTTGAGTGTAGTCTGATATGGCCCTTTAATATGAATTCTATTTTAATCACCAACCATCAGAGTTAACGTCGGAGCAATGTCACAACCGTGAATGTGCAATGTTTGGAGATATTTATTGTGTTTCAATTATTGTAATGCCTGTAATAACAAGATAATACTTTTTGTAATGTAATTATGATGTATTTTCAAATCTATGCTGTTTGATGACTCTTAGCATTTATTGAAACAACAAAATTTTAATACAAGCGGCAAGGTCGCAACAATAAACCAGTTTAGATTAATAGAGCGTCATCCATTACCTAAGTACAGGGTGTTTCAGGTTATAATACGCAAACTAAACCGCGTATTCTACGTCTAAAAATATCTATAGTTTGCTATATAAACTATATTTTCAATTTCTACTTCAAAGTAATGCTTTCAGAGTAATGGAACTACTTTGTTTTAACTGAAAGGAATAGGGTTTATTTGTGTTCTAATTAAGTTTTCGTGCCTTACCTTTTTCTGTACTTTTTTCCTTGAAAAAATTTAAAAAAAGTTTAAAGGGAAAAAATGTAGCTAGTTTAATTCTTTACCAAAACATTAAAGAGACATTTTGTCCTTAAGGGCCTCATAAAAGAGATATTTGCTTAGGAACCTTAGTGAGCACAAAGTGTCCTAAATGTCCACTTACAAAACTCCAATCCCTCTATATTCTTTTGGTAAATATTTACGAATATACGTAAATACCGAGGTAAACATACAGTATGTATGTATGTATGTATGTATAGGTAACTTAGTTTTCCTTTATCTATAACATAGACAATGCACAAACATTTTTCTGCACAAACTGAAATCCCATTTATTATTACTCGTATTAGCATTTGCCAATAATTATGTGTTCATTATTTAACTTATTTTTAAGTACTATCACAGACGTGATTGGTGATTAATTCAAGTAGTTCAATTACTTGTCTATACTTGAATTAATTATACTAATCACAGGATTACTACTTACAGTACAAAACTATTTGCAATTGATAATTGAATTACATTAATAAATTTTAGAGTAGTTATTATGTACCAAAGTTTATATCTACTTTTTTTGAGTACCTAATTGTGACAGCTCTGAGGGGTAAACCGCTGAGTACAATTTTGTACACTAATTCCTAATATGCCACTAATTCCTTGTAATGCCCAGTAATTCCTAATAACTCCCAATAACTAACCTAACCTAACAATCTCCACTAATTTTCTTAATTACCACGACAGTGAAGAAAACTGTAGAAATAAAACATTAAAGTCGATTTTTTGCACTAAGTGGCCAACAAAACGCAAAAATAAGAAAATATGCGTGCAACGATCTAATCAAAATTGTCATTTGCAAAACTGCTGCTTAGAAATTTCTATGCATTAATGGTAGACCTTGTAGCTCATGTAACCGTGTTTTCTTAATTTTCCAGGGTCAAATTAGCCCTAACAGTCAAAAAGTGTTTCTGGGGCACCCTGTCTGTAAACCGTAAATAACACGCGTATTTGTAACACTTTGTATATACTTTTATATGTTGATGGACAGCCAATGAAATGAGCTTTAGGGCTTCAATAGAGGGCGTAGAAATTTTTTTTTTAGTCTTTTGGTTAATGGTACCGCTTAATTGCACTATTTTTGCTAGAGTTTTATACGTCAAAGGAGAGCCAATTAACTTTTCTAAAAAGTTCCAACATGGATAGATAGGTTAGACGGTTTGGCCGCTAGAGAGCGTCAAAGTTGACTATTTTTTTTATGACTTTTTTCGTGCACCCTTTTGTTCAATCTTCAATAACTAGCTTATTTGCCACACTTGGTATAAACTTTTATGTGCCAATGGATAGCCAATGAAATAAGCTGTCTATTGACGTATAAAAGTTGATGGGTTAGGGGTACGGTTTTGTCGCTACAGAACGTGAAAATTTTTAAAAGTAAAATTACAAAATTCATAATTTTTCATTGTATTCTATTGGAATTCATTGAAATTACCAAACTTTATTTATGTTTAAATTTGAATGGTAGATGTATAGAATTTTTTTTATAATTAATTTGATCCCCAATTATTCTATTAATAGTTTTCAAAATACCAATGTACCTCCAGTAATGCCCATTAATTCCTAAGTTTGTACTGCAAACAACCTGTTTGTTTTTATGTCCTAGTGCTCCTAAAAGTTTCTTGGTATATTAAAGAGATACCATGTATGCAAAACACATAATACTTATTTACACACATTTTCAATAAATCAAATTTAATAATTTTCCACATTCCTGGTTCTGACATTGCATCAACAATATTTAAAGATTGTCTTACCTAGTAACTGGATCCCTTACAACAACTAGCAACTTGGTTGATGGGTTCATTAATTGTACTCTTCTTGGAGCTTCTTTAGTGATAAAATAGGATGGAGTCTTTTCAATAGTCAATTGACCTTCCAATGTTGGAGGCATACGGCTTCTGTACCATTGAAAACCTTTATTGTAATTCTTGTCAAAGAAATGAACTTCATTTCCTGCAGCCCGGACATCAGGATGAATGCGGATGAATTCCAATAAAGCTCTAGTACCACCTTTCTTGACACCTACAATTTGTGTTTACTCTTACTTTGCTCAACTGGAAAATAATTGTACAAACCAATTATTAGGGCACTTGGTAGTTGTTGTTCAGGTTGCAAACCCTGTTCTTTCAACAGCCGATATTTAGGTGATATGTCAGATTCATTGCCTTCTAAAAGTGATACCACACGTACTGAAGTTGAGTACTGTACTAAAGGTATTTCATTGGGCACTATTGGATTGTGGTTCCACTACAAATGTGTATTAATTAAATTTGTTGATAATCACAAAATATTTAGTTTACCTTTGGTATACTTTTTGATACATTGGATAGCAGACAGGAGTTAAAAGATAGGGTAATGTAAAATGATACACTTGCCAATAAAATAAGGGCAAATATGGTTTTCTTGGATATAGAGAATTCCATTACCACTTGCTAAGAGCATAGTTGTGCAGCAGACTACATTCTAGCAAAGTAAAAAACAAACAGCAGTAAATATCCTGGTGCTAAATATAGATTTTTTATTGCATAATTAGCCGCTTAAACTACGTCTCTTGTCTCTTTTAATGCAGCACTGTTATAAGTTGCTCTCAACTTAAATTTCAGGAGAACTACTTACCTGGCATTTTTTTACTGTAACAACAATTTACTACGGTTGTTTTTTCTTTAATGCGGCACATTGTTTACAACAAACGCTGTTTTTGTGGTTTCATTTATTATTTAACAGACAATTTCCTATTACCGGAAAAATTGTATTTGTATAGGTAGATAAAAATCTGAAGAATTTCAAATAATCCGATTGTACAATTTGTAAACAAATCACATCTGGACATCTGTCATGTCAAATTTATAATAATATTACACTGTTGCCAATATGACCGCTAAACTTTTTTACCAGTCACGTGAAGGGAGGGAGCATTAGGCAACCAACGCGGCTTATACAAAGAATGTTATTTGAAAATTGATTCAATTTCTACTCAAATACGGCGACTTTTAATAAAAAATTACTTAAACCACGGAGCAAATAATTTTATAAAGATGCATCAGGAAGACGAGAGACTGAAAAACCCGGAGAAATGCAAAGTAAAAAAAGTCACAGTCTGAACTCAACTACACTAAAGACTCGTTTACAAAAGCAAATTAAGAATGAAGCTAGTAGTTTTAAACAAAATTTGATATTAACTTTAAATTTAGCTGTAAACTATACTAACTTTGGATTTAAATAAAATTCAAAATGTGTTAGTTAAAGTTAATTTGTGTTCTGTTATAAAAGATATAAGCAGAAATTAAACGTATATTTCTTTACTATTGATTTAATGCAGAAATGTTGCAGTAAATGAAGCAAAAGATTTTCAGAAAACTTGCAATCAAAAAAGAATGAAATACTTAATGGTTAGAACAATTTTACAACAACGTATAAAAAACCGCAAGGCTGCAGGAGAAGACAGAATTACGGTGAAAATCCTGCTCAATAAGTGTCTGGAGGAGGGCCGCATCCCAAAGACATGGAGAAACGCCGAGGTCAAAATCATATTTAAGAAAGGAGACTGTAGCAACATCGAAAATTACAGGCCCATCAGTCACCTATCTCTTGTACAAATCATTTAGCAAGATCCTGACCAGACGCCTGAGTAAAATACTAGACTTCTATCAACCCATATCCAAACTGTCCGGACACTGATGGAGAAATGTACCGGAGTGTGTCCAGACCACGTCTCATGTCAGAACTAGTACAACAATGCCACCGCACCCTTATTAGAGGTAATAGGGTTGCCGATTCTTTGGCCAAGAAGGCTGTCAGGCTTCAGCCTTCTGGACCAGAGCCCTTCATGGGTATGACCATGACGGTAGCCAAAAATCTTATCAAACAACGCTCCGTAGCGCTTTTTAAACAGCGCTCCCACGATACCATTGGCTGCAATTTATCCAAGGCACTTCTAAGCTGTCCGGATAAAGCTGCGGCAAGAAGAAATTTGTCAATGACCAGAAAAAGGCTACGCCTTATAACGGGTATCCTAACGGGCCACTGTAAATTAAACAAACACTTATTCAGGATGAAGCTAATAAGTAACCCTCTTATGCAGGGCCTGTAATCAAGAAGACGAGACGATGGAGCATATTCTCTGTGACTGCTCTACACTCTCGTCCATACGTAGGACTAAGTTGGGCCAATCTTTCCCATCCCTTGAAGAGATCAGAGGCACCGCCCTCGGGGACGTTATCGCCTACGTTGTATCGCTAGGCTAGATGACGAGCTGAGGATGGCGCACAATGAGCCTAAGTGCTGTGGTGGCACCACCCTCCTAAGTTACAGATACAGATGTCCCTCTTCACATTGGGTTCGTCGACTATCAAAGGGAATTTAACTCGAATAAGAATGGGCAGTACCACATACTAAATGAATTGGATGGCTAGGGTCGACAAGATACTTATAAAGAACTGTTACGAGAAAACAGAAGAAGAAGAAAACACAGAAAAAGTTTTTTATTATCTTTAAGACATTGGATTGGGAGTTATTCATTGACGAAAGGTACTTGGTGAGCAATTTACGTTTTGCAGACGACATTGTCCTGTTTAGCAGTGATTATAAGGAGCTCAACAACATGTTAAAGAAGCATTGCAAGCTGTGGGGCTTCAGATAAACTGATGTAAGACTAAGGTCATGAGTCCTTATAACACTTAGGTCATCCTAGTCAACATTAACCTAGGCAATAAAAATATAAAGTTAGGGAGTGAAAACCAAACGATGGAGATTGAAAGAAGACGGGTGCGCCTTGCCTGGGTGGGGTATAGTAGAAACCTCTCTCACATCCTAACAAATCCTAGAACACCAATTAATCTAAAGTGGAAGGTGGTCATTCTACCGGTCATGACGTATGGCTTTGAGACCATCACCTTCACACAAAAATGTGGCAATCGAGATGAGTGTGTCAGAGAGTCATTGAACATTCAATGCTGGGTATTAGCCTTAGGGATAGAATAAGGAACGATAACATGAGGAGAAGAACGGGAGTCTCAGACGTCATGGAAACAGTGGCAAGGAATAAGTGAAGATAGGCTGGACATGTGGCAAGGGATGACAACAAGTGGACCAGAGTCATCCTCCAATGGCGACCTAGGGAAGCAAAAAGAAATGTCGGGCGACACCAGATGAGGTAGAGGAACGACTTCCAAAGACACGCGCGGGGAGGAACTGGATCCAAACCGCACTAAACAGACTCCACTGGAGATAATTGGAAGAGGCCTACGTTCAAGAGTGGACGACGCAATTTAGCGAAAATGCAAAAGAATGCCTGCTTAAACTAACATCTCAACAATCTTCCGTTAAATCATTTGAGATTATTTGTCCAAATGAATTCAATCAAATTTCATTACAACTGTTTTTATATGACAAGTCTTCAAAAAAGTTGTCTAGCTGCTGATGAGCAGTTTATGTAGTTCAGAATGGTTTGTTGATAAGTTCACAAAAATAGAAATTTTTAATTTTTAAAACCACAGAAAGGAACAACAATGATAATATTCCCTATTTGATACTTTTTTTGTAGAAAAATACCACAAATTACATATCCATTGAAATGCAATAAGCTGAACTTTCTTTATTGTTTGATTTTTAAGTAGAAAATTCAGGTTTTTAGCAATTTTTCAAATAAGTTTTACGTTCTCATGTAAAAGTTTATAACTATAATCCATTAAAGTATAATATCAATACTGAGAAACATTGCAATATCAGTACTCTAAAAACTGAACCAAAAAGTATTTCAAGAGCAATCAAACGACAGTGAAATCTCTTCTCGAATTGAATGCAATTGATTTTGTTTTTCAGTTTATAAGACGGTAAAACTTTCAGTTTCAGTAACCATAAATTATGGTTAAGAATGAAGTCAGGCACGATAAAAATTGCATAAAATCAGCGGATTTAGTTTGTTTACGCGCAATTTCCTTCGAGCGATGGACGAGCACGAGTGCTTAGTACTTTCTTCTCAAGGCTAAGTGAAAGAGTACGATTTTTAGACGCTTGGTGAAATCACTTTGACGCAATAACCGCCATCAAATCACTTTTACTTTTTCGGCAAAAATTAATTTTGTTTAGTAAGTAGAAGCACTTGGATAGGGTGCGCTTTTCTGCCTTGTCCGCTAACAATTATACACTTACTTAAAAAACAAATAGTGGAAATGAAAGTGTGTAGTGTAAGTGTTATATCATTAATTTACATAATTGCCATCAAGGAGTGTGAAACATTTGTTAACCCGGTAAGAAAGTAGCTCGTCAATTAAGTGCCAACTAATTGTTTCTGTACTTATTAGGATAAATCAAAATATCCAAATACCACTATGCCAGATTCGACTAGAGAGGGACGGATATTTTTCAATTTGTTTAGTTTTTCGAATTTATTGGGAGGTAGTTCTGACCCTATTGTTGATGATGACAGTGTTAGTAGTGATGAAGATGACAGTGACGATGGTGATAGGGAAGATGCGCGAAATTGCACTTGTGGTAGGTTACAAGCTATATGCTCGTTACATTTAATTAAATAAGACTACTTTGTAGAATGTGGGGTATCTAACCATGAAAACAGAATAGTTGGTGGACGTCCTACTGGAATTAATCATTATCCCTGGATAGCGCGTATTGTATACGACGGCCATTTTCACTGTGGAGCTTCTTTGATTGCTGAAAACTACGTTGTGACTGCTGCCCACTGTGTAAGAAAGTAAGCATATTTTCAAATAATTTACTTATTTCCTATACGAGAGTATCAGTACCTAATTATTTTTGCAAACCCCTTTAGAAATAATAAATATTTTGGAAAATTTGACAGACACTGCTACATTTTCTTGGTTCTATTAATGTGAAATATGATATTGCCACTTTGCAGAGAAGGAAAAGTGGCAATCAATTATAAGGTGTCATTTATTTCGAGTATGCCCGATTTAGGTATACTTCCAAATTAACATTTAAACAAAACTTTTATTAAAGGTAAAAATGAATTATCTTAAAGTTTGTATATTAATTGTGCCAATTTTTCGGTTAAATTTGACTTATTTTTGAAATATACCGACAGTACATAGGTACAGTATACCGACTTTATCAAATATCTTTAATTTAATAGATCAAATGTATTGAACAAACTATAATAAAGCGCTTAATTTTTTTTATAGAATTCCGAATTATATGGCTTGTTTTACCTGAGTTAATGATGGCTTCATGGTGAATTTAAAGTAGTATAACATATTTAACTTTTCCCCATAACCCTATAATTGTTTGATTTCTATATTCAGATTTCTCCAAATTAAAAACGTTGACCAGCTTTTTGTAAATGTTGCCCAAAAAATTCCACAAGCTACAATAGTAGTTTAGTTTTTGATATGAATTACAATTACAGGTTAAAAAAATCCAAAATCAGAGTTATTCTCGGCGACCACGACCAATCGACCACAACAGACGTACCTGCTAAAATGAGAGCTGTTTCTGCAATTATTCGACATAGAAACTTTGACACCGACACCTACAATCACGATATTGCTCTGTTAAAATTGAGAAAACCGGTGGAGTTTACCAAAAGTATTCGTCCCATCTGTTTACCATCAAGTAAGTAGGAATAGTTTACATTTTAAAACTGTTTCATTACTTAGACATCCGGTCTACAATAAAAGTGTGGTGGATAGAGTACACTTTCACAACACTAAAATCAAAGTTTTTCATATCAGTAATAACCAAAAAAGTTAATAACAGTGCAAACTGCATCTAATTCTGTCTCTGAAAATCCTCCTGTGATCCAAAATTCTTTAGATAGTGACCCAGCTGGAAAAACTGGAGTTGTGGTGGGATGGGGCCGAACCAGCGAGGGTGGAAGCCTACCCAATATTGTACAGGAAGTGGAAGTTCCCATTCTAACTCTAAGCCAGTGCAGAGCAATGAAGTATCGAGCTTCACGTATCACAACATACATGTTGTGTGCAGGAAAAGGGGCTATGGATTCTTGTCAAGGTGATAGTGGAGGACCCCTTTTAGTACACAATGGAGATAAATATGAAATTGTTGGTAAGTGGTTTCATTTAATCAGAAAAAGTCATTTTAGTTTCGAGTCGAATTAATTTTGGTAGGAATCGTTTCTTGGGGAGTTGGATGTGGTCGACCTGGATATCCTGGAGTTTACACTAGAGTGGCGAGGTATTTAAATTGGTTGAAACTGAACATAGAAGATAACTGTTTGTGTAGTTAATAAATTATTTTTGAAATACTGGTAATTTTTATTTAATCCTTTCCTAAAATCTTCTTCTTGCCGTTTTTAGCAAGATTATTATTGGAAACACCCAAAAACGCCCCGAGATATTGACGTAAACTAGAGGCTTTGACACCGTTGATTCGTTTTTAAACACTGTCCCGGTTGAGGTAGCGCACAGTTTATTTAAGTCAATTCAAATTTAGGTATACCCTAAAAATGCGACTGGTTCATTTTATTTGGATAGCAGTTTAGGTAAAAAATGCCCTTGTCCTTCTTTGAAATTTGAGAATCAAACAGAAAAGTTTATTTTAAAAGATATTATACAATTTCTATTACACACAATAAGTAAATTGTTACTTACTTATAGAACAATCATTTTGCTTTAGGGATCCCCATCAGCTGACTCGTAGTAGCAGGCTCAATAATAGCACCAATCTTCGTGCTTACAGCTGGTTTTATGTATCTTCGATAAGCCAGTTCAGGAACAAAAGATCTACCAATTGGAGCTCTAATACTAGCTTCGTAGTCTTTCACAGTTTTAAACGGAAACGGCACTTCTGACACCAAATGTGTTTTTATTTTCACCGCAGCTTTTTCATTTATAATCAACGATCCTTTGTTGTCATCTCTTCTAGGCAGAACTTCAGGCATTTTAACTATAAACCGCTTCCGTTTTCGTTGCTTTTTGGGGTCTATACCGGTACCAGCCCACGAGCCCCAGCCCGGTAAGTTCAAGTCGATATCTTGCGGTTTGTCTTGTTCGCGTTCATTCTCTTTTTCCTTAGCAAAATCAGCGGCAATATCGTCGTCTTCTAGTGCTTCCATTATAACTCCTGCCTGGTTTGTTTCTTCTGAATTTTCATCTTCCAACATCAAATCCGGCTGAGCGGAATCCAAATTGACTACTTTGGGCATTTGAAAGTTGTCAGGTGAGATGCCTGTAGTTTTGGCATTGGCTGCATTAGTTGGAATTTCTTTAAGAATAGTTTTCAATGCATTTACAGTGTTGCTGGGATCAGATTCAGTTGGTTCTGAGTTGAAAGCTTCTTCCGACATTGGTTCATCTACAATAACCTTCTTTTTCTGTGAAGGAATTGTTAAATCAATTTTTTTGTCTTTTTTGGTCTTTGCATCATTTTTTTTGGATACCACAGCACTTTTAACCTTTTTCTTGCGCGGCTCTTTAGCTAAGTCTGAATTAGCCTTTTTCATTATTTTCTTCTCAGCGTTAGTGAACAGTTCCTCAATATCCCACTCGTTTGTTTCATCATCCAATTTCACCTTTTTAGCTTTTTTCAACTTTTTCTTAGCACTATCAGGTGAAGGTTTCTTGGTCTTTTTACTACGCTTCTGCAGCTTTGTGGTTTTCTCAACTTCACTGCTTTTCTTACTGTCATTACTAACCAATACTTCTTCCACCTCATTTTCATTCTGATTGTCCTCTAGATTATTATCATCTAATAAATCAGTGGATTCCGGCTTATCTTGGGGTAAATCATCTTCAGGCACACTTTTCGCTTTTTCATTGTGCTGGGTCCAAAACTTTTTATAACCAGTTACAAACTCGTCTACGTCTTTTTCAGGTTGGAGACCTCCAGTCCAAGGATTTTCAGCAGAAGTGACCGGATTTGAATCGGGGACTTCAACCACAAAACCTTCATCTTCTGAGTCACTGGTCACTTTTTGTTTCTGGGTTAATTCTCTGCTTATTTTCAGTTGTTCGGCAAGAACCTGACGACTCTGAAAACAATCAGAAAAACACATTTGTACACAAAAAGATTATATTAGCAGATGTAGTTATGTAAAGAACATATTTTTGGTTTATTTTTATGGAAAGTAGTAAATTCATATTATCATGATTATTATTATAATAGAGTATCAATTTTGTCATAACTGAGTTTCATAAAATGAACCACACGTTTCCCTTATCACTTTTCAGCTTAATGAAAAAGTAATTCTCTATAAAAAGTTTCTGCTTTTAGGAAAAGTGAAATTGTTAAGTATTAGTAGTTTTTCATGAAATAAATATTGTACTGAAACTAGAATTATTAATTAGGCACAATAATGTCCGGTAATGCCTTTATATTTAATTAATCATGTTTGCATCTATATTGACATTACAAATATACAAATTTGTGCTTAAGGTTTAATTTCAGTAATTATTCCTACCCAAGTGTTTAGGTGCAACACAAGCATAAACAATTTGACGAACGAGAGAGAGAGTCTAGTTGATGTGAAAATTGAACACAAAACCACAAAAAATGGATTATTTTGACAGTTATTTCTGATCCCAAATTTTGAACAAATTGAAAAAATCTTGAAGCAATGTAAACTTGAAGGTGTAAAGGTTGTCAGAAAGTTAAAATAAGTGTTAAAGAGCAATTGTAAATGGAAATGGGCATAAATGTCATCCAAAAAATCTCAAATGTGGACTATTGTGGTTTAGTTTAAAAATACTCAGATAAGGTTTTTTAGTCAGTAAATAACTTTCAGACAACCAACAAACTGTAATCTGTTTAACTTTAAAAGATTGGATCAAATACAGTAAGTAGATTTACTGTAATTCACTGCCACAAAAAAAAAAATTTGGAATACAAGCTTTCAAGCTTTGAATATTTTTTTTTGGACCATACCCCAAGAATCAAAAATGATAGTGTAATTGTTACTAAATCTTCATCTTGACTGTCACCAATTTTTTAAAAGTATTCAAATCACAAAATATAAAGATAAAAACATTAATTTTATGGAAGTATGATAAAATCAAATAATCATTCATACAAAGGCAAAGATAAGAAGAGCTATTGCAAAATAATGCTTGAGAGAGTCTGCCAGCTTGCTGCTTTGCAATGGTTTCCTCTTCTCACATTTATTTCCTATAAATAATTTTGTAACAATTTCTATAAGATGAGTCAGTTTATCTTTATTATTCAATGGAGCAGCTTAGTGGGGAATAAAGTATATCATCATTCTCTTTTTGAGATAAAAAGTGTGAAAGTTTCAAAGGAGGTTTCAAACTGTTTTCAATTTTCAACCCTTTTTCCAATTTTTGAGAAAATGCATTCAAATTTTTAAAATTACATTGAATATTTGATATGATTTTGAGTAATCTGATTATTTTCTCTGAGAGAACAGAAAAATCCCAGCAGAGCAAAGCACCACTGTGTTGCCTATTTATGAAATGGAGAATGCTCTGTTACTGACCCACCATGTAGTATATTTTATAAATTAGTGGAAGTTAAATATCAGAACCTTCCTAAAAATTCTGGAATGCAGTGTATAACCCCAAAAATACATCTACAAATTGATAATTAAAAAAAGGAGTTAGATATCACTTTCTTCTTTGAAAATTCAAATAAAAGCTTAACACCCTAAAAAGATCTTTTATCTTTTTTTTTTCTCTTTCTGATTTTTTACAATGACCAATTATTTGATTTATATAAAAAGAAATTGATACACAGACAACTATTTTTCTTATAAAATCAAAAACACATATCAAATGAATGTCCTGCTCATAAGTCTTTAGACAAGTAGATTCTCAAAAAACAAAGTATAATTTTGAAATCAAGTTTCTGGTCACATCAATTACAACAACATTTTAATACCAGAATATATTTGTCTCACCTCTTTATCATATTTGGCTCTCACTTGTTTGCTTTTGGCCCACTGGCCAGTGCTTTTGTGTCTCAAACTAAACCTCTCCAGTGCCCTAGACTTTTCAATCTCATCCAGTTTCTTCAAAGCTGCTTCTGGATCAGTTTTCTGCAACTCTTCAAATTCCTTCAGTTTCTGTTTGATCCTCTCCTTCCTCAGTATCCTGTGGTATTTTTTACTTTTAATCTTGTTTTGTCTTCTTGCTTTTGCTTCCTTATAGCTCTGGTGTGCCCGTAATTTGGCTGCTTCCTTTCTCTGCTCCTTAAGTTCTTCTAGTGTTAAAGGAAGTTCATTTTTCTCAGCCTCATCTTCCATGTGATATTCCTCAACTTTGGGTTCCACCTCTTCCAGTGCTTTTTCTAGTGGTGTTTTGTATGTCCATGACTTTACAAAACTGACTGCTTCTTGGGCTTTATCTTTCAACTTTTCAACATTACCAATAGGAAAAACTTGATGTGCTTGTGCTCGATTTGAGGTTACAAATGCTTCCCATCTATCAAACAGAAATCTAGTTTTTTCATAGCCTACAGAACGTTTGATTCTGTCCTGTTGGGGTTTTTCTAAAGGTTTCGGTAGAGTGCGGGTCTTTTTATTGACTGTTTCAACTTTTTTGTGTACTTTTAGATGGTTCTTTCGAGACTTTAACACTTTGGTTAAATCATCTATGTGTATAGATCCCTTGTTTCCGGTAACGGATTTTACTAGATTAAACTCGGATATTTGTAGTGCTGGTTCGGTTCTGGAGGGTTTCCTCAAATTATGGGGTTTGTTTAGTTTCAAAACGTTCTCTACAATTTCATCATGCTTGTTATCGTCGAATTCATCGCCTGAGAAGTGGTAGTCACTGTCGTCACTCATGGTGCTATCAAAATCAAGTGAAACAAGACAGAAAACACTAAATTACAACTAGAAACTTAAAACACATTTTATTTCAAATTGAAATGGAAATAAATAATGAAAAAAATGTGAGGTTAGAAATTCTGACTGATTTGAGTGACAGATCGTAGATGTCGTAAGTGTCAAATATTGATTGACGTGATGAGGGCAACTGGTGCGATTATTACGCTCTTTGAACATGTCTGTTTCTTTCTATCACACGTCCAGTAAAATTTGAAAAGAGAACATAAATGCCCTGACCCTGATCCAAAATCAGTTTATTGTGAGGTCAAGGTTAGTTTAGGGTTAGGGGTTAGGGAAATAAACAAAGTTTTCAATTAATTATTACAAAATAGTTCACTTCTTTTACTTTTACGTTATTTGTTCATTTTCTTTTTTAGTAGCCAATGAAATGCCCCTAGGATTGTAGTCCAGTTTGTTTTTGGTAATTTGTTGTTTTATTATTATTATTTTTTGTAAGTATAGTGTTTTACATTTAATAATACATTAATTTTTATTCTATTACAACGTTAAAATGTTGTAATTTTGCTCATATTTGACTGAAAATAATACATTTTATTAAGTTATAAGTATAATATAAACATTTGTGAATTTATTAAAATATTCTTCAAATTGAAGGTATAAATATTGTTATAATAATTTTGGTATGTTATTACCATTATTTCACGTCTAAACATTCTACTGTGAGTTGCAATAAAACAAAAAGTTTATATTTCCACAAAAAAACTATGAATGCAAATTGCCTGTTGCCAATTATTATAGAAAAGTTATTGGAGTTGTGGTTATTGGTTAGTTCCCTTACTGATAAGGTTTCAAGTATGTGCACTTGAAATGAACATAACCATGACCTTGTTTTTGTTAGGTAAATCTATTTAATGTTAGTTTTTTGTATTTTTTTTAGTTTAAATATAAAATATTTGTATGCTGTAATCACACACAGTTGTTTTAGATTTTAAGTCTGCTTTATATTTGGCAATGTGATATCACAACAAATTGTGCTAAAGGGAGATCTGGAGTGAGATTAGTATTGAGTTTCAATTTACAATATGTAATTGCCACACCCTATCAGAGCATTTAAAATGACTATAATTTCACAAGAAAAGCATTTAAAGCGGGTATGTTGCATATATATTCTTTTCAATTTATTAACTGGGTTTATGATGTTGATTTTTTACTTTTTAGGCATGTGTCCACAAAAAAGGAAACAAATACTATGTTCCTAAAACTTTACCCAAAGAAAGAGCCTCAAGGACAATTAGTTTCTTAGTTATTTTAATACTAATTATAGCTGGTAGGATTAAATATTGTTTCTAATTAAATTCCATTAAAATATTTTAACATGTTAATTTTTGTATTGTTTTAGTGCATTTTGTTCTGACTGATGGGAGACAGCACCTACCAAGTAAGACCATTTACTTATATTTTAAAAGTTAATTTTATTTCAGTAAAACATTTAATAATCATATAATGACAATAATACAATAATATTTATAATTTATCCTCCAAGGGTCAACAGGTAAACCAGTTTTAAAACTAAGAACTATGAAATTAACAATAGGATGTAAGAAGAGTTGAAGAATTCAAAACATCAAATTCCAGTATGGGTAAAATCAGTTTATTGTATCTTCTTTATGATTTGTCACACATAATTACATCTGCCTTGTTTCTAAATACAGGGTAGTCTGCCACAAAACGCGGCGATCCTATCATGGAAAAACCCTAATGACCATAATTCTGAAAGTAGTCAATGGGGGCAGTTCATCTAAAATATTTTGAAATTTTTGTATTTTTAATTTGGTATTCATACACCGTGAGACAATAAACTTCTACTTTACTTTAAAAACCTGCTGGTTATTAATTTAAATTTTTCCTCTGTTACAGTACTCTACACAACTTGCATCTTATGCCTATTTGCAGTATGTATATCATACCGTTGTCTCCTTTTTGTGTTGGAACTGGAACACAGTTGTTCCCGATATGAAGATGACAAACCGAAAATTTTGAAAGCAGCATTTCATTTTGAACTAAAAGGCATAATCGTACTTGTAGTGTGTCTATTTTATTTTGTATACCACCTTACAAGATATAAAACACTTTATTTGGACACCAAAGACTGGTATTTTGTAATACCATTTTTGTTCGTTCTTCATAAATTGTTAGATTTGGTAAGTGGTGCAATGTTTTAGTTTATTAGTTGTGGTCATGATGGTTTATAGGATAATTGCCCTATAAATGATTCCTTAAATATAGCCAAAGATGATGGCCTGGATTACGGCTCAGGAATGGCTTATTCTTTTTTCTACGGGTATATAAATTACATGCTAATGAAAAAAGGTTTGTAAACAGTGTAAACACTGAAAGTTTTACGCCCTAATAACGCACGTAATTTATAGGGAACCCAGATAAGGACTTAAAGGAAATGATGGAAGATTACGAGTCTTCTAACAACATTAAATTTGAGGTTTACAAGATTTTTATTTTGATACCCAAGTCGTTGAATTGCTTTGAAAGTATCCAGGATGGTTCTGAAATCATGGAAATGAGAAGTGTAAGTACATATAGTATTTATTTCCGACATTTCTCACATTCCTGTATGCATTTACCTGTCTATTATTTTGATAGTCTGTTCACGATCTTTTTGAATCTACCGCAGCCAAGAAATGTCGACTTTTTGTTCCTTGTATATTTTTAAAAATGATTTTTAAAAATTTACATAATTTTTCCATGTTGTCAACTAAAAGCAAAAAGTAAGTTTCTAGGGATGAATCACTCTACTTTCTTCTTGCAAAATTAGTGAAAACTGATCCTCTAGAAAGTTAGTAACAACGTTTATGGCGACTTTTAACCAAAAAATGTCGTTGTTCTCTGAGTGTGTCGCACTCGTTTCTGAGCTTTGGACACTTGTTCGAAAAATCTATCCAGAATGACATTGTCTACCATATTCGCAAAAATAGATATTTCCAGAATTGGGATTGTTTGACCGGTTATTGTTTCTATTCTCATTCCGATAATTTCAGTTTTGATTTCTGATATTTCTATGTCCTCCTCCTTCTCCTCTTTCCATTATCCTCCAAAGGATGTAGTTACACCATTTATATTTCATTCAGCAGTTGATTCCATGCTTGCCTATCCTGTGCAATCCTTTCGGCATCATGCAGTCTCATGTTTATTAAGGGTTTTGTTTGGTCTACCCATCTAGTTGGAGATCTGCCTCTTGAGCGTTTGCCTTCTACTTTCCCTTCTATGATTAGTCGTTCCATTGTTCCTGACATTCTAGCTACATGCCCAAGGTTCTGCAGATACATGCGGTTTATTCTGTTTAGCAGCCTTGAACGTGGAACAAGAGCTTGAAGTTTCGTTGTTTTGGTGGACCAATATAGTCAGACGACGCTGTATTTCGCTTTCGCATTTCCCAGTGTTGGTAATCAAAGAACCAAGATAATTTTAATTGTTTACCACTTCATAGGCTGCAATTTCTGATATTTGTGGAGAATTGTTGTCTGGTCTATCAACTATCATTATTTTCGTTTTAGATTTACTTATTTTTAAGCCATATTTTTCGTTAATAACTGACAGTCTGCTCATAATTTCCGTTATTTCTGGTATTGTTGACGCGAGTGTGTCGTAACGGAGGTGGTTAATCCGCCTTCCACCAACTGGTATTCCGCCTTGCCACTCATCTAGAACCTCTCTCATGACGTATTCGCTATAAGCGTTAAATAAGGTAGGTGAAAGAATGCAACCCTGTCTAACTCCGGCAGTCGTTTTGAAGCTCCCCGAGTAAATCCCGTCGATTCTGATATTTCTATGTGGGTTCTGGTTATTTGGTCCCCTGCGTTAAGTGTTTACAAAATCAGTCTGATTAGTACGAAAATCATCCCTGAGCTCTATTATTTGTCTGAATATTAGCAGGTAGCAAGGTTTTATTAGAACGTTTATTGCAGGAATTTTCTTGTGAGTCATAACGCAATGCTGAGAGTTGTAAAATTGATATTGGCTACTATTACGTAATGTAGAACGATCAGAAGATGATTGGTAATCGTTGTAAGGTCGCGTTTGATGATGTTTTTAATAGTTTTTTGATGGATATTAAAAAATTGTTAAAATTATGTTTGATACCTACTTTTTTTTGTTTAAAATACGCACTTTTACTGCAGCAAACTGATACACGCACGCATCACCAGATAAACAGACGTGTACTACTTTCTCACTTAATACGTATTGTTCTAAATTTCATTGTTATCACTAATTGATTATCTAAAACTTCTGGGATCCCCCTGTGAAATTAAAACTGACGTGTATTTGTTTAATCCTGTGGCGTTTATTGTTATTTTTGAGGGTTTTATTTTTATTTCAGACGTTGCCAGAAAAGAAAATCACCGTTGCTGGAGTAAGAGAGCGAGTTTATAAACATTCAGTCTATTCGATTAAACATCCAAAAGCGAAAAAACACGTGTACGTTTGTGCCGAATTTGCTACACCATTGAAAACTTTTAAGGAAGTTTTCACCAATGCAACTGCACATACAGGTAATTTGTTTTGAAAACAATTTAGAATGTTACATGCTGGTTGTTCAATATTTATTGGAGTCTCTGAATTACATTAAGTAATTTAATACTATATTTCTGGGGTCAAAATAAAACGATTTAGCACAAATTACCTTAGGAAAAAAATTAACAGAAATGCAAGGGATCAAAGTTTTTTTTAAGTTCTTCTCAAATAACTTTTTTGCTACTTACGGACGAGTTTTTTGCTTAAGTTAGATATTCGGGTATACTAGATATATAGATATTAGACATACTGGTTTATCAATTCAATTTCAAGCCAGCACATAGAGGTTGCCACTCCATCAATTTCGTTTTAAATTGATCTGACTTTTTTCTGCTATAGCCAAGTGACAACTAGAACCCGAATATATGTTTTCCAATAATTTCTAGCCAAAAAAGTAGACCTAGTTGGTATCTTCAAGATCATAGGTTTTCAAGATATTTGCAATAAAAGTATTGGGGGCACTGCATTTATGAGAACAAATTCAGGAAGTTCTGATTGAAATCACTGCCTATTATAATTCCAACATGTCTCTACAGCATTTTATAATGATGTAACCATACACCCGTGTTGCCATCTCTGGGGAAGTCGAACCTTATTTGGATATTTGGAAGAACTTTCTAATTTTTTTGAAACTTGAAACCCCCTTTAAATGACCGATGATTGCTCGTTCGAAATTTTGAGAAAAATTAAGTAAAACCAACTGAAAACTGGGATACGATAGGCATACTGCAAATTTTATAAAATAATCCTAATATGACAATATTTATGTTTTGTAGAGTTTTACAATCGACATCGAAACGACATTCTGCTGCAATTTTATCTGACATTAAGGCAGATACTGCAGCACAATAAAATGGACAGAATGTGCGAACTTGTCTTTTACGAAGGTAAACATTAATTAGCAAATTAGTGTAGTGAGTCACTGACATGCTTAAATTTTCGTTGAGCAGATTTAGATAAGGACGGCAATTATCACGATGTGGGAAGAATTCTATTGACAAAAATTGAGGAGGTTAAAAAACGTACGGAGCCTAAGGACGAAAGTTCTTCCGCAGGAGCCAAAAAAATTAAAAAAGAAGATTAAGGCGAAGTTTTTCTAGTTGTTGTTAGTCATTTTAGTTTATTAATTTTACCTTGATTTCAGTCAGGTAAGTCTAAATTATATTTTATTATGTATTTAAGTGATTAATATCTCTCTTGTTAATGTAACGATGTGATTTGGCAACAATGCCTGTGATGTTTCATAAGTGTCAAATTAAGGTTCTGTAGTAGAAATTTTTAATCAGCCGAATTAGCAAGAGATTTGGTTTGCCCGCAGCGTTGACGCATTGTTCTATTTTTTGCGTGCTGTCACTTTTTTCGTAACTTAATACACAAAACAAATTAAATGATACTTTTTATAGTACAACAAAAATGTGAAAGAACAAAAATTACAAGTTGATAGCCGAAAATGTGCTCTACAACTTTTATCTAAAGCGTTTTTCTATTAAATGAACCGTACAGGCGCAAAAAAATCAAAACCATTTTCCCATGTTAATCTCCTATGTCCAGGGTGCTCTTGGACACCTGGTATGTCTTTCGACTGCTTAAAAATGTTTAGTACATACTTAGACAAACTACCACTGTAGTTGACGGTGACGTCATAGTGTGCGCAGCCATATTAACATTTCCTTACGTCGAGGATTATTTTAACTTTTTTTATCAAACGTTCGTATACATGACAGAACAGTAAAGTTACACGTTTTATTTGTACTTGTAACTTATGGAGCTGTACAGGGTGACCCAATAAGCCGTTAAACGCGACTGTTTCCCAGAAACTATACAACATAGTAGGGCTTTGGGAAAAAAGTCTGTCTAGTAAATGTAGCCACTAGAAAAAGCTGGAAATAATTTTCAGTTGTATAAATCTACTGCTAGGTGGCGTTTCGATAACGCTAAATTTGGTATTTAATTTTTTTTCTATTACTGGGGGGGTGGGTCCAAAGTTTGCCTTGAAAGAATGAAATATCTCGTAAACGGCTGATCGTAGAAACTTCGTTTTAGCGGAATTTTAATAAGCATTTTCTGTCCTGTAGTGTTCCAAAACAATGTTCCATTTAGTTTTCGGTCTTCCTGGTAGATAACGTTTTCCATGATTTACCATTTTTTTACTTTACTCAATAGTGAACTCTGTTAATTTTGATCTGACGGCATAGATTAAATTAGCAAAGTTGCAGTATTTTTTCTTATTTTTCGACAAATATCGTGAAAAACGGCATGATTGTTTGATTTTCATGTAATACTTCCAGGTCACCCTGTATAGTAGAAGTAGCGTATAATGTTATAATTAAAAGCATTCGAGGTCTAGATTATGCATAACTAGTATAAAGATAGTAATGACAATAATTTTATGTTTGTCATTGTTTATTTTAATAACGAGTTGTTTTTAAATTTACATGAATTGGGATATTTTTATCCACTTGTTAAATTCTATATATTTTAAATTAAATATTTCCCAAATGGTTTTTAATTTAGACGCCTGTAACCTGTAACAATAACTTTTTTGTGATTAATTCAAAGCATGTGGTTGCGTTCCTTCCTAGACTTGGACATGTTTGCATATTTATACAAATAAAAAAACAACCAAAAATGTTTAAATAGAATAGATTAACTTAATTAAAAAACAAAATAATAAAGTGTTTGAAAAAACAGAATATTCAGTATTTGAAAATTCTCTATTTATCATTTGGACAACTGTATTATTTGACAAATAAGTAATCGGTCAAGTCCATGTGACTTATTATTATTTTTATGAAAGGACTTATTAAGTTTGTGAATCGTGATCTTTTCTGTCTGATTTCAATATTCGTTAGTACGGAAAATTAGAAATTTCAAGTGTAATTCAGACCGTTGGCTAAATTCTAATATACGTTTAGTAACAATTTTTATAAAGTTTAGTTTTCAGCAATTTGTAATATTTTCTGTCTCTTTTCATTAAATTGTTGAAAAAAAGTTTACTCAAGAGTTATACTCATAAGGCATTAGACAAAGTAGATAAGACAAGTTTTAAGTCAGTTATTAAAAAGTTCATCTGTTAAAGGTTACTACATTTAAACCTTAAACAGAGAGGTAAAGTTATTGTCGAGTATTTGTGAAAAAAAAAACTTTTTCATTCAAAATCAACGGAAAGAAGAGAGAACTATTTTCGAATCAACACTCTCGACAAAGATGGACAAAATCTTGTAACTTGGGTTAGTCCACTAGAGTTGATATCACGTCATTTGACAATTGGTCACTATTACTATAAATACAAAAAAATATAGGTTAGGTATCATTTAAATTTAAAGAGAATAAGTTGATTTTAGGACCCCCCATGCATAAAAGTAAGCTTAAAAACTGCTTATTTAAAAAAATTGACAAAACCGCGTGTTTTTCTGAAAAAAATCTTAAATTAACATTTCGAAAAACTACATTTGAATGGAGTGTATGGTTTGGTTTAATAAAGTGGTTAAAAAAACTAGATATCCGAGTAGATACAAAACAGGTTGATTTTGATGTAAAATTACGTAAATTTTGATATTCTGCATATAGGTATAACAGGGCGACCCAAGTTTATAAATGAAATGGAAGAATCTAAGGTGGGTGGATTCGTTTTCTTTTTAGTAATTATTGATAAAGAAATTGTGTGAATTAAAAAAAAAGATAACGTAAAATTACAAGAGCAATCTACAATTCACTGGAAATTATGTGTTTTTGTAAAATCTTTAGAACAAATATTTAAAAAAATAATAATACAAATTTTAATTCTTCCTGCATAAATACAAGTAGAACGAACTGATAAAACCACAAAGAAATGTAATTAATTCTTGGAACGGACCTAGACTTTGATCAGAATGTCTGATCGAGATTTTGGCAGGGTTGGTAGACAGTTGTCTTTGGGAACAAGAGTGCTGTTATACAACAGCCTAGCTGCGCCTCATCTTGAGTTTTGCTCCACTTTACTGTACGGCCTACCTAATTTTAAAATCGAGGCAATTCAAATAATTTAGAACCGCGCTATGAGATCTGTACTGTGGTGTAATAGATATACACCAATTGAAATACATTTATCTTTAAGATTAAAAATCGAATGCTGCCATCATATATTTGTGACAGGATAAAATTCTTTAAGGACATCCACGATTATAAAACAAGAAATTGTTCAGATTTTGTACTACCCCCTAAATGTAATACCGTACAGATGTATAATGGATTACAGGAATTTAACGAGTTGCCGGATAATTTAAAAAACTGTGATAGGTTGGAGGATTTTAAAAGATTAGTGAAAAGTTATGTGTTAAGCTCGGATTTAAGATAATAATATGTATATTTTTAGTTTCTGTAATAATAAAAATATCATTATTATTATTAAAAAGATCTAGGCAGAAACTGAATGACACAAAATTTTTCCATCTTTGTTGAGAGCACGGATTTGCTATAATTTTCTATTAAATCATTGATTTGTAATAAACCATTTTAAAATATCTTTACCTGTATAAAAGTTATCAAAACCGTTATTAAAAATCTATAGATTTACAAGTTGAGTAGTTAACTTACCTGAACCATAAATTCAGCTACTTGCGGAGTTTCTATTGGTTGGTAGTTCGGTAAAGTAAACAAACACAATAAGCAGTGCTTTTAAACTTTATTCTCAAATACATAAATTAGATACGAAATAAAAACAGACGTTTTAAACCTACACAGAGAAAACACGTTCTACGAACTTAAGACATAAATAAATCGTTTTTTCAAGTTTTGAACTTATATGTTAGTATTGGAATCCTAACTAAGATGGATATAATGTGCTGACGGGAGCCCTAAACGACACAAAACTGAGATTTTTTACATCTTCACAAAAGAGCGCTGGGACTTAACCTAAAACTCGCTCACGCGCAAATACTTAGGCGTCTTTCGTTTGGATGTACTTGATCAAATCGACGACACGGTTCGAGTAACCGAACTCGTTGTCGTACCAAGAGATCAACTTCACGAAGTTGTTGTTTAGAGAAATGCCGGCGGCAGCGTCGAACACGGAGCTGTGAGTGTCGCTGATAAAGTCAGAGGAGACGACTTGTTCCTCGGTGTAACCCAAGATGCCCTTCAAAGGTCCTTCAGCGGCTTCCTTGATCTAGATATTAATTTGGGAGTTATTTTGTTAGGTTAGAGTAGTAATTAATTATTAAGTACCTTGGCCTTGATTTCATCATAAGATGCGCCTTTGCCAAGACGAGCGGTCAAGTCAACAACGGAAACGTTGGCAACTGGCACTCTGAAAGCCATTCCGGTCAATTTGCCGTTCAGGGAAGGAATAACCTTGCCGACGGCTTTGGCAGCTCCAGTAGAAGCGGGAATAATGTTTTGTTGGGCACCACGTCCTGGAAAAATAAGTTATAATGAAAAAAGTTGTACTTCTACACTCAAACAATTATAACAAGGTAACAATTTTATTAATTTTATTTTCCAAAGGACCTGCAATACATTTTGGTTTGTGTAGTTTCTTTCTCATTACCATTTTTATCTACAACAGTGCGGTAATTGTATATTACCGCAGTACGTACATCGTAGCCAGAGATGTAAAAGCGGTAATTTTAGAGTCCAAAAATTTCCATTTTTGGAAATTTACTTCATGCTTGAAAGAAAATTTTTCTGAATAGGGAGAATAACTGTCAAATTTTACATTAAACCTTAATAATCAAACAGTGCATTAAACCTTAATTTGGATCGATATTAAATGTTTGGTAACTACTTAAAAACTAATTATTTTTGAATTTGCAGATTTTCCAATTTTTCCAAAAAATTACAGGACATTTTCTGGAAAAATTTCCATAAATTTAATTTTCCGGAAATTTTACATCCCTGATTGTAGCCCGTTTCATTCATTTTCTATTTACTTTTGACGTTTTTGGCACTGTTTCATAACAATTCTTGTATATTAAAATTTTTATTGTAGGCTTAACTTCTGACATAAAAAACTTACAGAAACGATACAGACGAATTGGAAATATTTAGTAAATTAACTTACCATCTCTCCACAATTTGCCAGAAGGACCGTCAACAGTCTTCTGGGTGGCAGTGGTGGCGTGCACGGTGGTCATCAAACCTTCGACGATTTCGAAGTTGTCGTGGATGACCTTGGCCAAAGGAGCCAAGCAGTTGGTTGTGCAGGAAGCATTGGAGATGACCTGAAATAAAGAAAAAAATTAAGTTGTAAATTACTGCGTTCCACTAAACTGAACGCGGCATGATAATAAGCTGCGTTAAGTTACCAAAAAATCAGTAAGAAAAACATTTTAATAATTTCTAAAATTTACTTCAAATGAAAAATAAAAATGTAGAATTACAACATCCATGTGACACTATTAAAAAAAAAATTATAAACTCAGAAAACATGTCTTGTTGTGCGCTATAGATGTCAGAATAAGAAGTAAAACAAATCTTACCTTATCAGCGGGGTTGTATTTGTCAAGGTTAACACCAACAACATACATGGGGGCATCAGCAGAAGGAGCTGAGATGATAACTTTCTTGGCACCACCTTCCAAATGAGCGGAAGCTTTCTCGATGGTGGTGAACACACCAGTGGATTCTACAATGTATTCGGCGCCAGCTTTACCCCATGGAATAGCCTAGAACCCAACAAGCATTCGTTTAGACGATTTTATTACCTTAAAGAACTGGTTTAATCACCTTGGGGTCTCTCTCTTGGAATACTTGGATGGCGTTGCCGTTAACAACCAAGTTGCCTCCTTCAATACTGACGGTTCCCTTGAAACGTCCGTGGGTGGAGTCGTATTTGAACAAGTAGACCATGTAGTCGACGGTGATGAAAGGGTCGTTGATGGCGACTACTTGAGCACCTTTTTCGACGGCGGCCCTGAGGACGAGACGTCCGATACGGCCGAATCCGTTAATTCCAATTTTAGACATGTTTGCTTGGATAATTCAGCTGTAATTAAGAAGCTAGTATAAGCTTCATCACAATCAACTTATTCCTTTAATATTAAAAACATTAGCAAAGTCAATAGTTTTAAAATTATTAGGTTTGTTCTAACGGAGAGTAAAATTTAATAACTGACAGGCATCTTATAAAAAAAACTGTTTGAACCACCTACAAAGTACCGATTTAGAACCAACGATTATCGCCAGATTGTCGTCTCAACTAGAGCTATAGTTATAGAGAGTAAAAGTATCATTTGAACAACTTGAACTCAAGAGCAAAAACTGGTTAAAATCAATGTAGTTAGGGCTAATAAAAATAATCCTTGCCCTCAGTTATTTGTTTATTTTTTACTTGTAACATAAACTATGTAAATTAACTGATATTAGTTAAAGGAGTGACTTAAATTAACAATTAAAGATTGGAGTTCCTACAATGGAAGGTAATTTATGTACCATATTTTTAATGCTGAATTTTAAATTTATTAAATAATTGTCCTACATGAGCAAGGTTATAAAGAATACGTTATTGTGGATGAAGGAGAAAATCAGATGATCCAAATAACTGACACACGAAAATTAGTAAGTAAAATAATTTGTTCTGAATTGAATAATAATATAAATTAGCTTGAAAATTAACATGTTTTTAAATAAACCTAACTAAAAGAAGTTTTCATTTCTTGTAGCAATATCCCCAAGAAAATCAATATCCTCATCATGTGAAGAATTAAACAAAAACCCAGCCAATTCTGCCATATGCATCACAGAATCGTTTAGTATATCTTTATTTTAAGATTTAAGTACTTTTAGTTTTACAGAACTTAATATGCAACAGAGAACAGGAACACAAATGGTAGTTTTAGATTATTTAGAATATTTTGTCTTCAATTTTTGTTTCTAATTTCACTCCAATCATTTAACAACTAATAAATAGTTCAGAAAAGGTTCCAATCAATTTTCAAAGGTAATTTTACTGTTTTTGTTCACGTAGCCGCAATAACGCTCTTACTGATGATTCAATTACCCTAACATTGGAACAAACTTATTATCTACACAAAAAAAAGTAAGAATAATAAGAATTTACAGGAAATTGCTGCTGCTATAGTAACATTGAAAATTGATTTGCTATTAAAAAAGTTCAGACACGCTGATAGCTTAGATGACCTTAACAACAAAAAATATGTATTGAACAGTAATTAAATTGGAATTTATCAGAATCTAATTTCTAATCAGTATTACATGAACCGTAAAGCACAAACAGTTATCATCAAGATGCAAACCATATTTTTATAAAAGTGCTGCAATTATGTAACATTTTCACTTTTTAAATTAGTTAAAAATTGCAAATCTTTCCTTTGGCTAATGAATTGTGTTATTTTGTAATGTGAAAACAAAGCTCATCTAATATATCGGGTGTCTGGGATACACTTAACCAATGTGAGAAACTAAGACTGCAGTTATTTTGTACCAAATTTAAGTTTTAGAACACAAATCATTTCAAACTATAAAACATTTAATATTGTTTTTGTTCTGAGTGTGTGTGTAAAAATTATCATTTCTTAAACTGGAACATTATGTATTGCATTCTATGTTTACTACACTTCTGAATGAATGTTATGTATTATACGATTCTTAGCCCAGGTACAAGGTGATTGTTTATAAAGTATATATCATTTATTTTTCTAAAAGTTTGTGTATTGTTATATTAAATAATTGGGCATGACATGAGGGTAAAACAAGGTTATATTGTTCTGATAACTTTAGAAGTACTGGGAAATTTTCCATTTTTAAAGCAACACTTTATTGAGCTGCATTTCAATTTATGAGCTATTTCAGTCTTAATTGATGGGAAAATCAAAATGGTGTTCAACCTAAATCTTAGCAGTTGGCACTTCTGTATTTTTGATGTACCTAAATTTAAAGTATGTAGCATCTTTTTGACATATTACTTTAGTAGATTTTGTAGATTAAACTTACTGAAATTTCAATCTTTCCTCTCTCATAATTCAGTGAGTTTTAACAAGTTGACACAGTTGATTGGAGATCAAAAAATGTGTCTAGATTTTGTATTGTCTGTTCTGAATTAGATTGTGTTTAGATTATAGGTACTCCTATATTTTCTTAATAAAAAATGTTTTTGAACAGTTTATCTGCCAACTAAGCTTAATTTAAGTGAAAAGGACATGGTTACAGTTCTCTGCTACAAAAACCCTAGACACCCTGTAGGGTTTATGTTTTGTGATAAAGTATGTAGAATGTGACAGCAAATTGCATGAAAAAAAGTAACATTTAAAACCACACTAATGGCAACTAGTTTGACCACAAAATATTCAAAAATTCTGTTCATATTTTCTCTTATAAGACTTTACATTGCATATTAACTCAAGTAGAAGTGCTTGAGACACAGAGTAGCAAAAATAAGATAAAAATTAATAAATTTAAAAAGTGCATTATTTTTATAAAAATCACTGGTACCTGCATATAAACTGATCCTCTATAAAGAAAAAACAAACTGTAATAAAAATAAAATAATAGTAAAATACTGAAATTAAGAAAGGTCAAAAAGGTCAACCAATTTTAAATGTTGCCGGCTCGTCAAGAAAATGTCAAAATATTGCACAATAATTCACATAAGAACAATTTTGATTTGAAAAGTCAAATTACAAAAAGGTTAGAAAGCTTTCTATAATAAATCAAAAACACTTTAAAGAAATATCCAGAAATTCACGCCCTTAAAGTCTGTGGGAGCGATCACGTAAGCCGGTTCTGATTACGTGGAAAAAGCTTGTTAAAACCGCAATAATCACGAATTTCAATATAATAAATTAATCAAACAATAATAACAAACAAACAAATGGTAATAGAAGGAATTATAAGCAAAATTACTAGGACTTACCGAAAAAAATTACTGGAGAAACCGTCGGGACTAACCTGGCGGCTGGGCAGACTGAATTTAAATGTCATTTGAAGGGCATTCGCACTTATAAAAAGAAAACTGAGGCGTCACGTGACTAGAACAGGCGATTTTCGACGTTTCTGCGCCATGTAACCTATTTCCATCTTGTGATTTCTTGACGTTAATATGACAGATGATCTGTTGCCGAACCTTCAACTTTCAAAACCATCCCGTTCTACGTCAAAATAACGTCACACTCTCACCTGTCAACAAAACAAAAATAGTGACAGTACATTTTTCAATTTCCACACCAAATTAAATTAAAAATGAAACTAAACGTGAAATAACGAATGAAACGAAATTTGTAATTGAATAATTAATGCGTCGCTGTACAATATTAAAGTCTCGCCTACAAGTTCTAATTGCCACGTTTAACGTATGTTATAATGAATGATGTCGAGGCAAGACGTGAAGCCAGACAAAGAAAAATACTGGAAAACTCTGCAAAACGCTTACAGAAAATCACCGGAGTTCAAGAGAGAAATGGTAGTTACGAATTGGAAGGTTACCGAAACACCAATGGAAATATACCTGAAAGCACCAACTCATTTTTCAGTCTTGATGAATCTCTTCAAAATGGTAATAGTGATCTCCTGATAGAACCAGTTAGGCCTGTCTCAGCTCAGGCAAGTCATATTCAAAAGTATGACTTTATTCTTGAATATCGAGTACATGTAGTCATATTTATTGCGATTTTAACTAATGTCTTACTGTGCCTTCCTGAAAGCTCAATTAATATTTTTGTAAATACAATTTTTGTGCCCTTATTGTGTTATGAAGCCATTGTCATTTTTTATTGTCCTAGAAAGAGTAATACTGGTATTCTCAATTTGCTTGGTTTATTTAAGGAACCTTCCAGAAGTTATGTCACTTATTTATTAAACTATTTAGTCATATTTAAGGCTGTTTTTACAGATGTGCTAATTTACTTCTTTGTTTTTGTTTGTATTCTCTATGTTAAAAGTATATTTTTATGAAGGTTTTTAATATTTTTTTGTAATAATAGTTGTGATTTTTGATAACCTATTTTTGAGATAATTTAGTGTAAGGTGTGGGTGTTTTGTGAGATCAATCAATTGCTCTAGTCATGTAAGAGATAAAAATAAATTATTACAAACTTATTCATGTTTATTTGAAAAAAAATAGGTACTTATATCAGAGTTATAAAATTAAGGAAATAAAACGGTTATGGCTAAGGTAAAACTCAAAACTTAAAGAGGTTTCGTAACTTTCCTATTAAATTCTTATTTGCACCTTCAGCATCTGAATTGTTATTCTTACTACTTTCCACCTCTGGTATCCGACTTTCAGAAATGACCTCCTGGATAACTGGGATATTGGGTAAATCATCCTTCACTTTATTTTCCTCTAACTTGTTTGTAGTGGCAGTTATTTCAGATGTTTCAGGAGGCTTTTCTGTGTTTGCTGTGCCTTCACTGATTGAGGTGGCTGATGTTGTTAAGTGAAGAANGCAANGGAGGGNCAGGTCGCNNGGTNACNANATGANTCCGGGGCNNAANGNAGTNNNNCNNNATGTANNTTGACGCCAACGGNAGGGTNNTNCNTNCCATNTTAACNCGNGAAANANCATTNCNNAGTGGCNNGTAGTANGNNAGNNGTTTNCTCTACNTTNGCGGGGAAGGCAGNNATGCTGCANTGGTGNTTGGCNCNAATGTGNNTTATCAACGCNTANAGCCCCNTNNATGACTNNGACGTCCGNACGNGAGNGAGGTCTNNAANCTGCNATTAAGGTANTTCGNTTNNACGTGTTNAGNNAAGCTTCCGTGCCCNCACATAGNNCTGCTGTTCGTNCGCANCNANGACGAAGTCCACTGANCCCCTNNNCGAATCTNAAANAGCGTCTCGCCTGNGNACTCATGACNNGCCAGNNTTGCGTGGCNNGTCTGCCCTATGCNANTGNATAANNACNCNNGNGGNGATANCCGGCGCTCTTNNACTTNTCNCTACCAGCCAATGAAATGAGCTTTATATTGAGGTAGAAAAGTCGGTTGGTTAGTGGTACCGTTTAGCCACTAGAGGGCGTCAACTTTGACCAATTTTTTTGGTGTATCCTTTTGTATAATATTCAAAAACCCGCTTAATTGCACTATTTTTGCTAGAGTTTTATACGTCAATAAAGACCCAATAGAATGACCTTTCTAAAAATTTTTGAACTTGGGTTGATAGGTTAGACGGTTTGGGCGCTAGAAAGCGTCAAAGTTTACTATTTTTTAATGACTTTTTTCGTGCAGCCTTTTGTTCAATCTTCAATAACTCGTTTATTTGCACCATTTTTAGTAGTGTTTTATACCTCAATGGATAGCCAATGAAATGAGCTTTCTAACAGTCCCCCAATTTGAATGGATAGATTAGATGGTAATAATTTTCCACATTCCTGGTTCTGACATTGCATCAACAATATTTAAAGATTGTCTTACCTAGTAACTGGATCCCTTACAACAACTAGCAACTTGGTTGATGGGTTCATTAATTGTACTCTTCTTGGAGCTTCTTTAGTGATAAAATAGGATGGAGTCTTTTCAATAGTCAATTGACCTTCCAATGTTGGAGGCATACGGCTTCTGTACCATTGAAAACCTTTATTGTAATTCTTGTCAAAGAAATGAACTTCATTTCCTGCAGCCCGGACATCAGGATGAATGCGGATGAATTCCAATAAAGCTCTAGTACCACCTTTCTTGACACCTACAATTTGTGTTTACTCTTACTTTGCTCAACTGGAAAATAATTGTACAAACCAATTATTAGGGCACTTGGTAGTTGTTGTTCAGGTTGCAAACCCTGTTCTTTCAACAGCCGATATTTAGGTGATATGTCAGATTCATTGCCTTCTAAAAGTGATACCACACGTACTGAAGTTGAGTACTGTACTAAAGGTATTTCATTGGGCACTATTGGATTGTGGTTCCACTACAAATGTGTATTAATTAAATTTGTTGATAATCACAAAATATTTAGTTTACCTTTGGTATACTTTTTGATACATTGGATAGCAGACAGGAGTTAAAAGATAGGGTAATGTAAAATGATACACTTGCCAATAAAATAAGGGCAAATATGGTTTTCTTGGATATAGAGAATTCCATTACCACTTGCTAAGAGCATAATTGTGCAGCAGACTACATTCTAGCAAAGTAAAAAACAAACAGCAGTAAATATCCTGGTGCTAAATATAGATTTTTTATTGCATAATTAGCCGCTTAAACTACGTCTCTTGTCTCTTTTAATGCAGCACTGTTATAAGTTGCTTTCAACTTAAATTTCAGGAGAACTACTTACCTGGCATTTTTTTACTGTAACAACAATTTACTACGGTTGTTTTTTCTTTAATGCGGCACATTGTTTACAACAAACGCTGTTTTTGTGGTTTCATTTATTATTTAACAGACAATTTCCTATTACCGGAAAAATTGTATTTGTATAGGTAGATAAAAATCTGAAGAATTTCAAATAATCCGATTGTACAATTTGTAAACAAATCACATCTGGACATCTGTCATGTCAAATTTATAATAATATTACACTGTTGCCAATATGACCGCCAAACTTTTTGACCAATCCAGTGAATGGAGGGAGCATAGGCAACCAACGCTGCTTATACAAAGAATGTTATTTGAAAATTGATTCGATTTCTACTCAAATACGGCGACTTTTAATAAAAAATTACTTAAACCAAGGAGCAAATAATTTTATAAAAATGCACCCAGGAAGACGAGAGACTGAAAAACCCGGAGAAATGCAAAGTAAAAAAAGTCACAGTCTGAACTCAACTACACTAAAGACTCGTTTACAAAAGCAAATTAAGAATGAAGCTAGTAGTTTTAAACAAAATTTGATATTAACTTTAAATTTAGCTGTAAACTATACTAACTTTGGATTTAAATAAAATTCAAAATGTGTTAGTTAAAGTTAATTTGTGTTCTGTTATAAAAGATATAAGCAGAAATTAAACAAATATTTCTTTACTATTGATTTAATGCAGAAATGTTGCAGTAAATGAAGCAAAAGATTTTCAGAAAACTTGCAATCAAAAAAGAATGAAATACTTAATGGTTAGAACAATTTTACAACAACGTATAAAAAACCGCAAGGCTGCAGGAGAAGACAGAATTACGGTGAAAATCCTGCTCAATAAGTGTCTGGAGGAGGGCCGCATCCCAAAGACATGGAGAAACGCCGAGGTCAAAATCATATTTAAGAAAGGAGACTGTAGCAACATCGAAAATTACAGGCCCATCAGTCACCTATCTCTTGTACAAATCATTTAGCAAGATCCTGACCAGACGCCTGAGTAAAATACTAGACTTCTATCAACCCATATCCAAACTGTCCGGACACTGATGGAGAAATGTACCGGAGTGTGTCCAGACCACGTCTCATGTCAGAACTAGTACAACAATGCCACCGCACCCTTATTAGAGGTAATAGGGTTGCCGATTCTTTGGCCAAGAAGGCTGTCAGGCTTCAGCCTTCTGGACCAGAGCCCTTCATGGGTATGACCATGACGGTAGCCAAAAATCTTATCAAACAACGCTCCGTAGCGCTTTTTAAACAGCGCTCTCACGATACCATTGGCTGCAATTTATCCAAGGCACTTCTAAGCTGTCCGGATAAAGCTGCGGCAAGAAGAAATTTGTCAATGACCAGGAAACGGATACGCCTTATAACGGCTATCTTAACGGGCCACTGTAAATTAAACAAACACCTATTCAGGATGAAGCTAATAAGTAACCCTCTTATGCAGGGCCTGTAATCAAGAGACGATGGAGCATATTCTCTGTGACTGCTCTACACTCTCGTCCATACGTAGGACTAAGTTGGGCCAATCTTTCCCATCCCTTGAAGAGATCAGAGGCACCGCCCTCGGGGACGTTATCGCCTACGTTGTATCGCTAGGCTGGATGACGAGCTGAGGATGGCGCACAATGGGCCTAAGTGCTGTGGTGGCACCACCCTCCTAAGTTACAGATACAGATGTCCCTCTTCACATTGGGTTCGTCGACTATCAAAGGGAATTTAACTCGAATAAGAATGGGCAGTACCACATACTAAATGAATTGGATGGCTAGGGTCGACAAGATATTTATAAAGAACTGTTACGAGAATGGCCACTTTTCACGTGAAGAAAACAGAAGATCTCAACACAGAAAAAGTTTTATATTATCTTTAAGACATTGGATTGGGAGTTATCATCATTGACGAAAGGTACTTGGTGAGCAATTTACGTTTTGCAGACGACATTGTCCTGTTTAGCAGAAGGAGCTCAACAACATGTTAAAGAAGCATTGCAAGCTGTGGGGCTTCAGATGAACTGATGTAAGACTAAGGTCATGAGTCCTTATAACACTTAGGTCATCCTAGTCAACATTAATAGTGGAGGAATATGTATACCTAGGCAATAAAAATATAAAGTTAGGGAGTGAAAACCAAACGATGGAGATTGAAAGAAGGCGGGTGCGCCTCGCCTGGACGGTGTATAGTAGAAACCTCTCTTACATCCTAAGAAATCCTAGAACACCAATTAATCTAAAGTGGAAGGTGGTCATTCTACCGGTCATGGCGTATGGCTTTCAGACTTTGAGACCATGACCTTCACACAAAAAAGTGGCAATCGAGATGAGTGTGTCAGAGAGCCATTGAACATTCAATGCTGGATATTAGCCTTAGGGATAGAATAAGGAACGATAAAATTAGGCTGGACATGTGGCAAGGGATGACAACAAGTGGACCAGGGTCATCCTCCAATGGCGACCTAGGGAAGCAAAAAAAAAATGTCGGGCGACACCAGATGAGGTAGAGGAACGACTTCCAAAGAAACGCGCGGTGAGAAACTGGATCCAAACCGCACTAAACAGACTCCACTGGAGATAATTGGAAGAGGCCTACGTTCAGGAGTGGACGACGAAATTTAGCGAAAATGCAAAAGAATGCCTGCTTAAACTAACATCTCAAAAATCTTCCGTTAAATCATTTGAGATTATTTGTCCAAATGAATTTAATCAAATTTCATTACAACTGTTTTTATATGACAAGTGACAAGTCTTCAAAAAAATTGTCTAGAGCCATTTGATGCTGATGAGCAGTTTATGTAGTTAAGAATGGTTTGTTGATAAGTTCACAAAAATAGAAATTTTTATTTTTTAAAACAACAGAAAGGAACAACAATGATAATATTCCCTATTTGATACTTTTTTTGTAGAAAAATACCACAAATTACATATTCATTGAAATGCAATAAGCTGAACTTTCTTTATTGTTTGATTTTTAAGTAGAAAATTCAGGTTTTTAGCAATTTTTCAAATAAGTTTTACGTTCTCATGTAAAAGTTTATAACTATAATCCAATAAAGTATAATATCAATACTGAGAAACATTGCAATATCAGTACTCTAAAAACTGAACCAAAAAGTATTTCAAGAGCAATCAAACGACAGTGAAATCTCTTCTCGAATTGAATGCAATTGATTTTGTTTTTCAGTTTATAAGACGGTAAAACTTTCAGTTTCAGTAACCATAAATTATGGTTAAGAATGAAGTCAGGCACGATAAAAATTGCATAAAATCAGCGGATTTAGTTTGTTTACGCGCAATTTCCTTCGAGCGATGGACGAGCACGAGTGCTTAGTACTTTCTTCTCAAGGCTAAGTGAAAGAGTACGATTTTTAGACGCTTGGTGAAATCACTTTGACGCAATAACCGCCATCAAATCACTTTTACTTTTTCGGCAAAAATTAATTTTGTTTAGTAAGTAGAAGCACTTGGATAGGGTGCGCTTTTCTGCCTTGTCCGCTAACAATTATACACTTACTTAAAAAACAAATAGTGGAAATGAAAGTGTGTAGTGTAAGTGTTATATCATTAATTTACATAATTGCCATCAAGGAGTGTGAAACATTTGTTAACCCGGTAAGAAAGTAGCTCGTCAATTAAGTGCCAACTAATTGTTTCTGTACTTATTAGGATAAATCAAAATATCTAAATACCACTATGCCAGATTCGACTAGAGAGGGACGGATATTTTTCAATTTGTTTAGTTTTTCGAATTTATTGGGAGGTAGTTCTGACCCTATTGTTGATGATGACAGTGTTAGTAGTGATGAAGATGACAGTGACGATGGTGATAGGGAAGATGCGCGAAATTGCACTTGTGGTAGGTTACAAGCTATATGCTCGTTACATTTAATTAAATAAGACTACTTTGTAGAATGTGGGGTATCTAACCATGAAAACAGAATAGTTGGTGGACGTCCTACTGGAATTAATCATTATCCCTGGATAGCGCGTATTGTATACGACGGCCATTTTCACTGTGGAGCTTCTTTGATTGCTGAAAACTACGTTGTGACTGCTGCCCACTGTGTAAGAAAGTAAGCATATTTTAAAATAATTTACTTATTTCCTATACGAGAGTATCAGTACCTAAATATTTTTGCAAACCCCTTTAGAAATAATAAATATTTTGGAAAATTTGACAGACACTGCTACATTTTCTTGGTTCTATTAATGTGAAATATGATATTGCCACTTTGCAGAGAAGGAAAAGTGGCAATCAATTATAAGGTGTCATTTATTTCGAGTATGCCCGATTTAGGTATACTTCCAAATTAACATTTAAACAAAACTTTTATTAAAGGTAAAAATGAATTATCTTAAAGTTTGTATATTAATTGTGCCAATTTTTCGGTTAAATTTGACTTATTTTTGAAATATACCGACAGTACATAGGTACAGTATACCGACTTTATCAAATATCTTTAATTTAATAGATCAAATGTATTGAACAAACTATAATAAAGCGCTTAATTTTTTTTATAGAATTCCGAATTATATGGCTTGTTTTACCTGAGTTAATGATGGCTTCATGGTGAATTTAAAGTAGTATAACATATCTAACTTTTCCCCATAACACTATAATTGTTTGAATTTCTATATTCAGATTTCTCCAAATTAAAAACGTTGACCAGCTTTTTGTAAATGTTGCCCAAAAAATTCCACAAGCTACAATAGTAGTTTAGTTTTTGATATGAATTACAATTACAGGTTAAAAAAATCCAAAATCAGAGTTATTCTCGGCGACCACGACCAATCGACCACAACAGACGTACCTGCTAAAATGAGAGCTGTTTCTGCAATTATTCGACATAGAAACTTTGACACCGACACCTACAATCACGATATTGCTCTGTTAAAATTGAGAAAACCGGTGGAGTTTACCAAAAGTATTCGTCCCATCTGTTTACCATCAAGTAAGTAGGAATAGTTTACATTTTAAAACAGTTTCAGTAAAAGTGTGGTGAATAGAGTACATCTTCGCAACACTAAAATCAAAGTTTTTCATATCAGTAATAACCAAAAAAATTAATAACAGTGCAAACTGCATCTAATTCTTAATTCTCTGAAAATCCTCCTCTGATCCAAAATTCTTTAGATAGAGACCCAGCTGGAAAAACTGGAGTTGTGGTGGGATGGGGCCGAACCAGCGAGGGTGGAAGCCTACCCAATATTGTACAGGAAGTGGAAGTTCCCATTCTAACTCTAAGCCAGTGCAGAGCAATGAAGTATCGAGCATCACGTATCACAACATACATGTTGTGTGCAGGAAAAGGGGCTATGGATTCTTGTCAAGGTGATAGTGGAGGACCCCTTTTAGTACACAATGGAGATAAATATGAAATTGTTGGTAAGTGGTTTCATTTAATCAGAAAAAGTCATTTTAGTTTCGAGTCGAATTAATTTTGGTAGGAATCGTTTCTTGGGGAGTTGGATGTGGTCGACCTGGATATCCTGGAGTTTACACTAGAGTGGCGAGGTATTTAAATTGGTTGAAACTGAACATAGAAGATAACTGTTTGTGTAGTTAATAAATTATTTTTGAAATACTGGTAATTTTTATTTAATCCTTTCCTAAAATCTTCTTCTTGCCGTTTTTAGCAAGATTATTATTGGAAACACCCAAAAACGCCCCGAGATATTGACGTAAACTAGAGGCTTTGACACCGTTGATTCGTTTTTAAACACTGTCCCGGTTGAGGTAGCGCACAGTTTATTTAAGTCAATTCAAATTTAGGTATACCCTAAAAATGCGACTGGTTCATTTTATTTGGATAGCGGATAGCAGTTTAGGTAAAAAATGCCCTTGTCCTTCTTTGAAATTTGAGAATCAAACAGAAAAGTTTATTTTAAAAGATATTATACAATTTCTATTACACACAATAAGTAAATTGTTACTTACTTATAGAACAATCATTTTGCTTTAGGGATCCCCATCAGCTGACTCGTAGTAGCAGGCTCAATAATAGCACCAATCTTCGTGCTTACAGCTGGTTTTATGTATCTTCGATAAGCCAGTTCAGGAACAAAAGATCTACCAATTGGAGCTCTAATACTAGCTTCGTAGTCTTTCACAGTTTTAAACGGAAACGGCACTTCCGACACCAAATGTGTTTTTATTTTCACCGCAGCTTTTTCATTTATAATCAACGATCCTTTGTTGTCATCTCTTCTAGGCAGAACTTCAGGCATTTTAACTATAAACCGCTTCCGTTTTCGTTGCTTTTTGGGGTCTATACCGGTACCAGCCCACGAGCCCCAGCCCGGTAAGTTCAAGTCGATATCTTGCGGTTTGTCTTGTTCGCGTTCATTCTCTTTTTCCTTAGCAAAATCAGCGGCAATATCGTCGTCTTCTAGTGCTTCCATTATAACTCCTGCCTGGTTTGTTTCTTCTGAATTTTCATCTTCCAACATCAAATCCGGCTGAGCGGAATCCAAATTGACTACTTTGGGCATTTGAAAGTTGTCAGGTGAGATGCCTGTAGTTTTGGCATTGGCTGCATTAGTTGGAATTTCTTTAAGAATAGTTTTCAATGCATTTACAGTGTTGCTGGGATCAGATTCAGTTGGTTCTGAGTTGAAAGCTTCTTCCGACATTGGTTCATCTACAATAACCTTCTTTTTCTGTGAAGGAATTGTTAAATCAATTTTTTTGTCTTTTTTGGTCTTTGCATCATTTTTTTTGGATACCACAGCACTTTTAACCTTTTTCTTGCGCGGCTCTTTAGCTAAGTCTGAATTAGCCTTTATCATTATTTTCTTCTCAGCGTTAGTGAACAGTTCCTCAATATCCCACTCGTTTCTTTCATCATCCAATTTCACCTTTTTAGCATTTTTCAACTTCTTAGTACTATCAGGTGAAGGTTTCTTGGTCTTTTTACTACGCTTCTGCAGCTTTGTGGTTTTCTCAACTTCACTGCTTTTCTTACTGTCATTACTAACCAATACTTCTTCCACTTCATTTTCATTCTGATTGTCCTCTAGATTATTATCATCCAATAAATCAGTGGATTCCGGCTTATCTTGGGGTAAATCATCTTCAGGCACACTTTTCGCTTTTTCATTGTGCTGGGTCCAAAACTTTTTATAACCAGTTACAAACTCGTCTACGTCTTTTTCAGGTTGGAGACCTCCAGTCCAAGGATTTTCAGCAGAAGTGACCGGATTTGAATCGGGGACTTCAACCACAAAACCTTCATCTTCTGAGTCACTGGTCACTTTTTGTTTCTGGGTTAATTCTCTGCTTATTTTCAGTTGTTCGGCAAGAACTTGACGACTCTGAAAACAATCAGAAAAACACATTTGTACACAAAAAGATTATATTAGCAGATGTAGTTATGTAAAGAACATATTTTTGGTTTATTTTTATGGAAAGTAGTAAATTCATATTATCATGATTATTATTATAATAGAGTATCAATTTTGTCATAACTGAGTTTCATAAAATGAACCACACGTTTCCCTTATCACTTTTCAGCTTAATGAAAAAGTAATTCTCTATAAAAAGTTTCTGCTTTTAGGAAAAGTGAAATTGTTAAGTATTAGTAGTTTTTCATGAAATAAATATTGTACTGAAACTAGAATTATTAATTAGGCACAATAATGTCCGGTAATGCCTTTATATTTAATTAATCATGTTTGCATCTATATTGACATTACAAATATACAAATTTGTGCTTAAGGTTTAATTTCAGTAATTATTCCTACCCAAGTGTTTAGGTGCAACACAAGCATAAACAATTTGACGAACGAGAGAGAGAGTCTAGTTGATGTGAAAATTAAACACAAAACCACAAAAAATGGATTATTTTGACAGTTATTTCTGATCCCAAATTTTGAACAAATTGAAAAAATCTTGAAGCAATGTAAACTTGAAGGTGTAAAGGTTGTCAGAAAGTTAAAATAAGTGTTAAAGAGCAATTGTAAATGGAAATGGGCATAAATGTCATCCAAAAAATCTCAAATGTGGACTATTGTGGTTTAGTTTAAAAATACTCAGATAAGGTTTTTTAGTCAGTAAATAACTTTCAGACAACCAACAAACTGTAATCTGTTTAACTTTAAAAGATTGGATCAAATACAGTAAGTAGATTTACTGTAATTCACTGCCACAAAAAAAACATTTGGAATACAAGCTTTCAAGCTTTGAATATTTTTTTTTGGACCATACCCCAAGAATCAAAAATGATAGTGTAATTGTTACTAAATCTTCATCTTGACTGTCACCAATTTTTTAAAAGTATTCAAATCACAAAATATAAAGATAAAAACATTAATTTTATGGAAGTATGATAAAATCAAATAATCATTCATACAAAGGCAAAGATAAGAAGAGCTATTGCAAAATAATGCTTGAGAGAGTCTGCCAGCTTGCTGCTTTGCAATGGTTTCCTCTTCTCACATTTATTTCCTATAAATAATTTTGTAACAATTTCTATAAGATGAGTCAGTTTATCTTTATTATTCAATGGAGCAGCTTAGTGGGGAATAAAGTATATCATCATTCTCTTTTTGAGATAAAAAGTGTGAAAGTTTCAAAGGAGGTTTCAAACTGTTTTCAATTTTCAACCCTTTTTCCAATTTTTGAGAAAATGCATTCAAATTTTTAAAATTACATTGAATATTTGATATGATTTTGAGTAATCTGATTATTTTCTCTGAGAGAACAGAAAAATCCCAGCAGAGCAAAGCACCACTGTGTTGCCTATTTATGAAATGGAGAATGCTCTGTTACTGACCCACCATGTAGTATATTTTATAAATTAGTGGAAGTTAAATATCAGAACCTTAAAAATTCTGGAATGCAGTGTATAACCCCAAAAATACATCTACAAATTGATAATTAAAAAAAGGAGTTAGATATCACTTTCTTCTTTGAAAATTCAAATAAAAGCTTAACACCCTAAAAAGATCTTTTATCTTTTTTTTTCTCTTTCTGATTTTTTACAATGATTTATATAAAAAGAAATTGATACACAGACAACTATTTTTCTTATAAAATCAAAAACACATATCAAATGAATGTCCTGCTCATAAGTCTTTAGACAAGTAGATTCTCAAAAAACAAAGTATAATTTTGAAATCAAGTTTCTGGTCACATCAATTACAACAACATTTTAATACCAGAATATATTTGTCTCACCTCTTTATCATATTTGGCTCTCACTTGTTTGCTTTTGGCCCACTGGCCAGTGCTTTTGTGTCTCAAACTAAACCTCTCCAGTGCCCTAGACTTTTCAATCTCATCCAGTTTCTTCAAAGCTGCTTCTGGATCAGTTTTCTGCAACTCTTCAAATTCCTTCAGTTTCTGTTTGATCCTCTCCTTCCTCAGTATCCTGTGGTATTTTTTACTTTTAATCTTGTTTTGTCTTCTTGCTTTTGCTTCCTTATAGCTCTGGTGTGCCCGTAATTTGGCTGCTTCCTTTCTCTGCTCCTTAAGTTCTTCTAGTGTTAAAGGAAGTTCATTTTTCTCAGCCTCATCTTCCATGTGATATTCCTCAACTTTGGGTTCCACCTCTTCCAGTGCTTTTTCTAGTGGTGTTTTGTATGTCCATGACTTTACAAAACTGACTGCTTCTTGGGCCTTATCTTTCAACTTTTCAACCTTACCAATAGGAAAAACTTGATGTGCTTGTGCTCGATTTGAGGTTACAAATGCTTCCCATCTATCAAACAGAAATCTAGTTTTTTCATAGCCTACAGAACGTTTGATTCTGTCCTGTTGGGGTTTTTCTAAAGGTTTCGGTAGAGTGCGGGTCTTTTTATTGACTGTTTCAACTTTTTTGTGTACTTTTAGATGGTTCTTTCGAGACTTTAACACTTTGGTTAAATCATCTATGTGTATAGATCCCTTGTTTCCGGTAACGGATTTTACTAGATTAAACTCGGATATTTGTAGTGCTGGTTCGGTTCTGGAGGGTTTCCTCAAATTATGGGGTTTGTTTAGTTTCAAAACGTTCTCTACAATTTCATCATGCTTGTTATCGTCGAATTCATCGCCTGAGAAGTGGTAGTCACTGTCGTCACTCATGATGCTATCAAAATCAAGTGAAACAAGACAGAAAACACTAAATTACAACTAGAAACTTAAAACACATTTTATTTCAAATTGAAATGGAAATAAATAATGAAAAAAATGTGAGGTTAGAAATTCTGACTGATTTGAGTGACAGATCGTAGATGTCGTAAGTGTCAAATATTGATTGACGTGATGAGGGCAACTGGTGCGATTATTACGCTCTTTGAACATGTCTGTTTCTTTCTATCACACGTCCAGTAAAATTTGAAAAGAGAACATAAATGCCCTGACCCTGATCCAAAATCAGTTTATTGTGAGGTCAAGGTTAGTTTAGGGTTAGGGGTTAGGGAAATAAACAAAGTTTTCAATTAATTATTACAAAATAGTTCACTTCTTTTACTTTTACGTTATTTGTTCATTTTCTTTTTTAGTAGCCAATGAAATGCCCCTAGGATTGTAGTCCAGTTTGTTTTTGGTAATTTGTTGTTTTATTATTATTATTTTTTGTAAGTATAGTGTTTTACATTTAATAATACATTAATTTTTATTCTATTACAACGTTAAAATGTTGTAATTTTGCTCATATTTGACTGAAAATAATACATTTTATTAAGTTATAAGTATAATATAAACATTTGTGAATTTATTAAAATATTCTTCAAATTGAAGGTATAAATATTGTTATAATAATTTTGGTATGTTATTACCATTATTTCACGTCTAAACATTCTACTGTGAGTTGCAATAAAACAAAAAGTTTATATTTCCACAAAAAAACTATGAATGCAAATTGCCTGTTGCCAATTATTATAGAAAAGTTATTGGAGTTGTGGTTATTGGTTAGTTCCCTTACTGATAAGGTTTCAAGTATGTGCACTTGAAATGAACATAACCATGACCTTGTTTTTGTTAGGTAAATCTATTTAATGTTAGTTTTTTGTATTTTTTTTAGTTTAAATATAAAATATTTGTATGCTGTAATCACACACAGTTGTTTTAGATTTTAAGTCTGCTTTATATTTGGCAATGTGATATCACAACAAATTGTGCTAAAGGGAGATCTGGAGTGAGATTAGTATTGAGTTTCAATTTACAATATGTAATTGCCACACCCTATCAGAGCATTTAAAATGACTATAATTTCACAAGAAAAGCATTTAAAGCGGGTATGTTGCATATATATTCTTTTCAATTTATTAACTGGGTTTATGATGTTGATTTTTTACTTTTTAGGCATGTGTCCACAAAAAAGGAAACAAATACTATGTTCCTAAAACTTTACCCAAAGAAAGAGCCTCAAGGACAATTAGTTTCTTAGTTATTTTAATACTAATTATAGCTGGTAGGATTAAATATTGTTTCTAATTAAATTCCATTAAAATATTTTAACATGTTAATTTTTGTATTGTTTTAGTGCATTTTGTTCTGACTGATGGGAGACAGCACCTACCAAGTAAGACCATTTACTTATATTTTAAAAGTTAATTTTACTTCAGTAAAACATTTAATAATCATATAATGACAATAATACAATAATATTTATAATTTATCCTCCAAGGGTCAACAGGTAAACCAGTTTTAAAACTAAGAACTATGAAATTAACAATAGGATGTAAGAAGAGTTGAAGAATTCAAACATCAAATTCCAGTATGGGTAAAATGAGTTGATTGTATCTTCTTTATGATTTGTCACACATAATTACATCTGCCTTGTTTCTAAATACAGGGTAGTCTGCCACAAAACGCGGCGATCCTATCATGGAAAAACCCTAATGACCATAATTCTGAAAGTAGTCAATGGGGGTTCATCTAAAATATTTTGAAATTTTTGTATTTTTAATTTGGTATTCATACACCGTGAGACAATAAACTTCTACTTTACTTTAAAAACCTGCTGGTTATTAATTTAAATTTTTCCTCTGTTACAGTACTCTACACAACTTGCATCTTATGCCTATTTGCAGTATGTATATCATACCGTTGTCTCCTTTTTGTGTTGGAACTGGAACACAGTTGTTCCCGATATGAAGATGACAAACCGAAAATTTTGAAAGCAGCATTTCATTTTGAACTAAAAGGCATAATCGTACTTGTAGTGTGTCTATTTTATTTTGTATACCACCTTACAAGATATAAAACACTTTATTTGGACACCAAAGACTGGTATTTTGTAATACCATTTTTGTTCGTTCTTCATAAATTGTTAGATTTGGTAAGTGGTGCAATGTTTTAGTTTATTAGTTGTGGTCATGATGATTTATAGGATAATTGCCCTATAAATGATTCCTTAAATATAGCCAAAGATGATGGCCTGGATTACGGCTCAGGAATGGCTTATTCTTTTTTCTATGGGTATATAAATTACATGCTAATGAAAAAAGGTTTGTAAACACTGAACGTTTTACGCCCTAATAACGCACGTAATTTATAGGGAACCCAGATAAGGACTTAAAGGAAATGATGGAAGATTACGAGTCTTCTAACAACATTAAATTTGAGGTTTACAAGATTTTTATTTTGATACCCAAGTCGTTGAATTGCTTTGAAAGTATCCAGGATGGTTCTGAAATCATGGAAATGAGAAGTGTAAGTACATAGTATTTATTTCTGACATTTCTCACATTCCTGTATGTATTTACCTGTCTATTATTTTGATTGTTCACGATCTTTTTAAATCTACCGCAGCCAAGAAATTTTGACATTTTGTTCCTTGTAGATTTTTAAAAATGATTTTTAAAAAGTTGTATAATTTTTCCATGTTGTCAACTAACAGCAAAAAAGTAAGTTTCTAGGGATGAATCACTCTACTTTCTTCTTGCAAAATTAGTGAAAACTGATGCTCTAGAAAGTTAGTAACAACGTTTATGGCGACTTTTAACTTTTAACCAAAAAATGTCGTTGTTCTCTGAGTGTGTCGCACTCTTTTCTGAGCTTCGGACACTTGTTCGAAAAATCTATCCAGAATGACATTGTCTACCATATTCGCAAAAATAGATATTTCCAGAATTGGGATTGTTAGACCGATTCCCTACATGCCCAAGGTACTGCAGATACATGCGGTTTATTCTGGTTAGCAGCCTTGAACGTGGAACAATTTCTTATACGTTGGTTCGGTGTTCTGTCAACGGTACTCTTAAGAGTCGTCTATAAACGTAAAAAACGTAAAGTCGTCTCTGCGTTAAGTGTTTACAAAATCAGCCTGGTTAGTACGAAAATCATCCCTGAGCTCTATTATTTGTCTGAATATTAGCAGGTAGCAAGGTTTTATTAGAACGTTTATTGCAGGAATTTTCTTGTGAGTCATAACGCAATGCTGAGAGTTGTAAAATTGATATTGGCTACTATTACGTAATGTAGAACGATCAGAAGATGATTGGTAATCGTTGTAAGGTCGCGTTTGATGATGTTTTTAATAGTTTTTTGATGGATATTAAAAAATTGTTAAAATTATGTTTGATACCTTTTTTTTGTTTAAAATACGCACTTACTGCAGCAAACTGATACACTCACGCATCACCAGATAAACAGACGTGTACTACTTTCTCACTTAATACGTATTGTTCTAAATTTCATTGTTATCACTAATTGATTATCTAAAACTTCTGGGATCCCCCTGTGAAATTAAAACTGACGTGTATTTGTTTAATCCTGTGGCGTTTATTGTTATTTTTGAGGGTTTTATTTTTATTTCAGACGTTGCCAGAAAAGAAAATCACCGTTGCTGGAGTAAGAGAGCGAGTTTATAAACATTCAGTCTATTCGATTAAACATCCAAAAGCGAAAAAACACGTGTACGTTTGTGCCGAATTTGCTACACCATTGAAAACTTTTAAGGAAGTTTTCACCAATGCAACTGCACATACAGGTAATTTGTTTTGAAAACAAGTTAGAATGTTACATGCTGGTTGTTCAATATTTATTGGAGTCTCTGAATTACATTAAGTAATTTAATACTATATTTCTGGGGTCAAAATAATACGATTTAGCACAAATTACCTTAGGAAAAAAATTAACAGAAATGCAAGGGATCAAAGTTTTTTTCAAATAACTTTTTTGCTACTTACGGGGTATTTTCGATGTTTTTTGCGTTCATTCGGGTGTTTTCGATGGAGACATACTGGTTTATCAATTCAGTTTCAAGCCAGCACATAGAGGTTGCCACTCCATCAATTTCGTTTTAAATTGATCTGACTTTTTTCTGCTATAGCCGATCTGTTTTCCAATAATTTCTAGCCAAAAAAGTAGACCTAGTTGGTATCTTCAAGATCATAGGTTTTCAAGATATTTGCAATAAAGTATTGGGGGCACTGCATTTATGAGAACAAATTAAGGAAGTTCTGATTGAAATAACTGCCTATTATTATTCCAACATGTCTCTACAGCATTTTATAATGATGTAACCATACACCCGTGTTGCCATCTCTGGGGAAGTCGAACCTTATTTGGATATTTGGAAAAACTTTCTAATTTTTTTGAAACTTGAAACCCCCGTTAAATGACCGATGATTGCTCGTTCGAAATTTTGAGAAAAATTAAGTAAAACAAACTGAGAACTGGGATACGATTGGCATATAGGCATACTGCAAATTTTATAAAATAATCCTAATATGACAATATTTATGTTTTGTAGAGTTTTACAATCGACATCGAAACGACATTCTGCTGCAATTTTATCTGACATTAAGGCAGATACTGCAGCACAATAAAATGGACAGAATGTGCGAACTTGTCTTTTACGAAGGTAAACATTAATTAGCCAATTAGTGTAGTGAGTCACTGACATGCTTAAATTTTCGTTGAGCAGATTTAGATAAGGACGGCAATTATCACGATGTGGGAAGAATTCTATTGACAAAAATTGAGGAGGTTAAAAAACGTACGGAGCCTAAGGACGAAAGTTCTTCCGCAGGAGCCAAAAAAATTAAAAAAGAAGATTAAGGCGAAGTTTTTCTAGTTGTTGTTAGTCATTTTAGTTTATTAATTTTACCTTGATTTCAGTCAGTCTAAATTATATTTTATTATGTATTTAAGTGATTAATATCTCTCTTGTTAATGTAACGATGTGATTTGGCAACAATGCCTGTGATGTTTCATAAGTGTCAAAATAAGGTTCTGTAGTAGACATTTTTAATCAGCCGAATTAGCAAGAGGCTTGGTTTGCCCGCAGCGTTGACGCATTGTTCTATTTTTTGCGTGCTGTCACTTTTTTCGTAACTTAATACACAAAATAAATTAAAAGATACTTTTTATAGTACAACAAAAATGTGAAAGAAGTGGCAACGTCGTGGCCATTGACCATTTCTATAATGATATTATTAAGTGCGTAAAATAATATTTTGGTGCTACATATTTACAAGTTACTCCACCATTGGAAACAAATATGTCTTTCGACTGCTTAAAAATGTTTAGTACATACTTAGAGCCACTGTAGTTGACGGTGACGTCATAGTGTGCGCAGCCATATTAACATTTCCTTACGTCCAGGATTATTTTAACTTTTTTTATCAAACGTTCGTATACATGACAGAACAGTAAAGTTACACGTTTTATTTGTACTTGTAACTTATGGAACTGTACAGGGTGACCCAATAAGCCGTTAAACGCGACTGTTTCTCAGAAACTATACAACATAGTAGGGCTTTGGGAAAAAAGTCTGTCTAGTAAATGTAGCCACTAGAAAAAGCTGGAAATAATTTTCAGTTGTATAAATCTACTGCTAGGTGGCGTTTCGATAACGCTAAAATAAAATATGTCCGAAAACTTTACCAAAAATATGATGAACCTAATTATTGTTGTTCTCGACGAACAATTTTGGTATTTAATTTTTTTTCTATTACTGGGGGGTGGGTCCAAAGTTTGCTTTGAAAGAATGAAATATCTCGTAAACGGCTGATCGTAGAAACTTCGTTTTAGCGGAATTTTAATAAGCATTTTCTCTAAGCGTTTTCGGTCTTCCTGGTAGATAACGTTTTCCATTTTTTTTACCATTTTTTTACTTTACTCAATACTGACGGCATAGTTTAAATTAGCAAAGTTGCAGTATTTTTTCTGAATCGCCAGATTTTGTTAGTTACTTTTCGACAAACATCGTGAAAAACGGCATGATTGTTTGATTTTCATGTAATATTTCCAGGTCACCCTGTATAGTAGAAGTAGCGGATAATAATATAATTAAAATCATTCGAGGTCTAGATTATGCATAACTAGTACAAAGATAGTAATGACAATAATTTTATGTTTGTCAGTGTTTATTTTAATAACGAGTTGTTTTTAAATTTACATGATTTGGGATGTTTTGTTATATTATATATTTTAAATTAAATATTTCTCAAATGGTTTTTAATTTAGACGCCTGTAACCTGTAACAATAACCTTTTTTGTGATTAATTCAAAATATAGATTAACTTAATTAAAAAACAAAATAATGAAGTGTTTGAAAAAAAAGAATATTCAGTTTTTGAAAATTCACTATTTGTCATTTGGACAACTGTATTATTTGACAAAGTAATCGGTCAAGTCCATGTGACTTATTATTATTTTTGTGAAAGGACTTATTAAGTTTGTGAATCGTGATTTTAATTTGGTGTGTAATTAAGATCTTTTTTGTCTGATTTTAATATTCGTTAGTACAAAAAGGAAAATTACAAGTGTTTCAAGAGCGTTGGCTAAATTTTAATATACGTTTAGTAACAATTTTTATAAAGTTTAGTTTTCAGCAATTTGTAATATTTTCTGTCTCTTTTCATTAAATTGTTGAAAAAAAGTTTACTCAAGAGTTATACTCATAAGGCATTAGACAAAGTAGATAAGACAAGTTTTAAGTCAGTTATTAAAAAGTTCATCTGTTAAAGGTTACTACATTTAAACCTTAAACAGAGGTAAAGTTATTGTCGAGTATTTGTGAAAAAAAAAACTTTTCATACAAAATCAACGGAAAGAAGAGAGAACTATTTTCGAATCAACACTCTCGACAAAGATGGAAAAAATCTTGTAACTTGGATTAGTCCACTAGAGTTGATATCACGTCATTTGACAATTGGTCACTATTACTATAAATACAAAAAAAATAGGTTAGGTATCATTTAAATTTAAAGAGAATAAGTTGATTTTAGGACCCCCATGCATAAAAGTAAGCTTAAAAACTGCTTATTTAAAAAAATTGACAGAACCGCGTGTTTTTCTGAAAAAAATCAAAAACATTTCGAAAAACTACATTTGAATGGAGTGTGGTGGTTTAATAAAGTGGTTAAAAAAACTAGATATCCGAGTAGATACAAAACAGGTTGATTTTGATGTAAAATTACGTAAATTTTGATATTCTGCATATAGGTATAACAGGGCGACCCAAGTTTATAAATGAAATGGAAGAATCTAAGGTGGGTGGATTCGTTTTCTTTTTAGTAATTATTGATAAAGAAATTGTGTGAATTAAAAAAAAAAGATAACGTAAAATTACAAAAGCAATCTACAATTCACTGGAAATTATGTGTTTTTGTAAAATCTTTAGAACAAATATTTAAAAAAATAATAATACAAATTTTAATACTTCCTGCATAAATACAAGTAGAGCGAACTAATAAAACAACAAAGAAATTTAATTAATTCTTGGAACGGATATAGACTTTGATCAGAAAGTCTGATCGAGATTTTGGCAGGGTTGGTAGACAGTTGTCTTTGGGAACAAGAGTGCTGTTATACAACAGCCTAGCTGCGCCTCATCTTGAGTTTTGCTCCACTTTACTGTACGGCCTACCTAATTTTAAAATCGAGGCAATTCAAATAATTTAGAACCGCGCTATGAGATCTGTACTGTGGTGTAATAGATATACACCAATTGAAATACATTTATCTTTAAGATTAAAAATCGAATGCTGCCATCATACAGTGCGTTTTTTTTAACGCGCAACATAGGATTTTACGTGTTAAATTTTTAAGCCCATGTTAGACCATTTTATTTTGGAACTGCAAGTCTATAACTTGACGGGTGTGTCTTTAGTACCCTGAAGCTTAAGTAAGTCTACCAATTTGGTCTAAAAAGTGATTAAAAACTAGAAAAAAATAATTTTTTTTCGAAAAGATTTTATCGTTCCATACTCCCTGTATGCATTGTTGTTCCTTGTTGTTTTTATACTGGCAGGGCAGGTAGCAGGTAAAGTGACATATTTTGACTGCATCACGACCCGACATCTTTTGAACGTCAAAAGGGCATTTTATGATTGTTTGGAATACTGTTTGGCTTCAAACGGAGGTCACTTTGAACAATTCACTTATAAAAATACTTCTTTTGTTCTTAACTTTCTTGATATAAAGTTAATGATCACCCTGTTTTACTTTCTACGCCAAATTTTACCTGCTACCTGCCGTGCCAGTATCAAAAACAACAAAGAATAACAATGCATACAGGGAGTATGAAACGATAAAACCTTTTCGAAAAAAGATGATTTTTTGCAAGCTTTTTAACACTTTTTAGGCCGAATTGGTAAACTTACTTAAGCTTCAGGGTACGAAACAGCCACCCGTCAAGTTTTATACTTGTAGTTCCAAAATAACATGGTCTAACATGGGCTTAAAAATTTAACACGTGAAATCCTATGTTGCGCGTTAAAAAAAACGCACTGTATATTTGTGACAGGATAAAATTCTTTAAGGACATCCACGATTATAAAACAAGAAATTGTTCAGATTTTGTACTACCCCCTAAATGTAATACCGTACAGATGTATAATGGATTACAGGAATTTAACGAGTTGCCGGATAATTTAAAAAACTGTGATAGGTTGGAGGATTTTAAAAAATTTGTGAAAAGTTATGTGTTAAGCTCGGATTTAAGATAATAGTATGTATATTTTTAGTTTCTGTGATAATAAAAATGTCATTATTATTATTAAAAAGATCTAGGCAGAAACTGAATGACACAAAATTTTTCCATCTTTGTTGAGAGCACGGATTTGCTATAATTTTCTATTAAATCATTGATTTGTAATAAACCATTTTAAAATATCTTTACCTGTATAAAAGTTATCAAAACCGTTATTAAAAATCTATAGATTTACAAGTTGAGTAGTTAACTTACCTGAACCATAAATTCAGCTACTTGCGGAGTTTCTATTGGTTGGTAGTTCGGTAAAGTAAACAAACACAATAAGCAGTGCTTTTAAACTTTATTCTCAAATACATAAATTAGATACGAAATAAAAACAGACGTTTTAAACCTACACAGAGAAAACACGTTCTACGAACTTAAGACATAAATAAATCGTTTTTCAAGTTTTGAACTTATATGTTAGTATTGGAATCCTAACTAAGATGGATATAATGTGCTGCTGACGGGAGCCCTAAACGACACAAAACTGAGATTTTTTACATCTTCACAAAAGAGCGCCGGGACTTAACCTAAAACTCGCTCACGCGCAAATACTTAGGCGTCTTTCGTTTGGATGTACTTGATCAAATCGACGACACGGTTCGAGTAACCGAACTCGTTGTCGTACCAAGAGATCAACTTCACAAAGTTGTTGTTTAGAGAAATGCCGGCGGCAGCGTCGAACACGGAGCTGTGAGTGTCGCTGATAAAGTCAGAGGAGACGACTTGTTCCTCGGTGTAACCCAAGATGCCCTTCAAAGGTCCTTCAGCGGCTTCCTTGATCTAGATATTAATTTGGGAGTTATTTTGTTAGGTTAGAGTAGTAATTAATTATTAAGTACCTTGGCCTTGATTTCATCATAAGATGCGCCTTTGCCAAGACGAGCGGTCAAGTCAACAACGGAAACGTTGGCAACTGGCACTCTGAAAGCCATTCCGGTCAATTTGCCGTTCAGGGAAGGAATAACCTTGCCGACGGCTTTGGCAGCTCCAGTAGAAGCGGGAATAATGTTTTGTTGGGCACCACGTCCTGGAAAAATAAGTTATAATGAAAAAAGTTGTACTTCTACACTCAAACAATTATAACAAGGTAACAATTTTTTTAATTTTATTTTCCAAAGGACCTGCAATACATTTTGGTTTGTGTAGTTTCTTTCTCATTACCATTTTTATCTACAACAGTGCGGTAATTGTATATTACCGCACTGATTCTCTGGAGTAAGTCAGCTTTTATATGAGAAAATACTTTTGTTTTAAAAGAACGCTCACAGGAAAAAATCCAGAGGCGTTAAGTCTGGTGATCCTGCTGACCAATTTACAAGTACATCGTAGCCAGAGATGTAAAAGCGGTAATTTTAGAGTCCAAAAATTTCCATTTTTGGAAATTTACTTCATGCTTGAAAGAAAATTGTTCTGAATAGGGAGAATAACTGTCAAATTTTACATTAAACCTTAATAATCAAACAGTGCATTAAACCTTAATTTGGATCGATATTAAATGTTTGGTAACTACTTAAAAACTAATTATTTTTGAATTTGCAGATTTTCCAATTTTTCCGAAAAATTACAGGACATTTTCTGGAAAAATTTCCATAAATTTAATTTTCCGGAAATTTTACATCCCTGATTGTAGCCCGTTTCATTCATTTTCTATTTACTTTTGACGTTTTTGGCACTGTTTCATAACAATTCTTGTATATTAAAATTTTTATTGTAGGCTTAACTTCTGACATAAAAAACTTACAGAAACGATACAGACGAATTGGAAATATTTAGTAAATTAACTTACCATCTCTCCACAATTTGCCAGAAGGACCGTCAACAGTCTTCTGGGTGGCAGTGGTGGCGTGCACGGTGGTCATCAAACCTTCGACGATTTCGAAGTTGTCGTGGATGACCTTGGCCAAAGGAGCCAAGCAGTTGGTTGTGCAGGAAGCATTGGAGATGACCTGAAATAAAGAAAAAAATTAAGTTGTAAATTACTGCGTTCCACTAAACTGAACGCGGCATGATAATAAGCTGCGTTAAGTTACCAAAAAATCAGTAAGAAAAACATTTTAATAATTTCTAAAATTTACTTCAAATGAAAAATAAAAATGTAGAATTACAACATCCATGTGACACTATTAAAAAAAAAATTATAAACTCAGAAAACATGTCTTGTTGTGCGCTATAGATGTCAGAATAAGAAGTAAAACAAATCTTACCTTATCAGCGGGGTTGTATTTGTCAAGGTTAACACCAACAACATACATGGGGGCATCAGCAGAAGGAGCTGAGATGATAACTTTCTTGGCACCACCTTCCAAATGAGCGGAAGCTTTCTCGATGGTGGTGAACACACCAGTGGATTCTACAATGTATTCGGCGCCAGCTTTACCCCATGGAATAGCCTAGAACCCAACAAGCATTCGTTTAGACGATTTTATTACCTTAAAGAACTGGTTTAATCACCTTGGGGTCTCTCTCTTGGAATACTTGGATGGCGTTGCCGTTAACAACCAAGTTGCCTCCTTCAATACTGACGGTTCCCTTGAAACGTCCGTGGGTGGAGTCGTATTTGAACAAGTAGACCATGTAGTCGACGGTGATGAAAGGGTCGTTGATGGCGACTACTTGAGCACCTTTTTCGACGGCGGCCCTGAGGACGAGACGTCCGATACGGCCGAATCCGTTAATTCCAATTTTAGACATGTTTGCTTGGATAATTCAGCTGTAATTAAGAAGCTAGTATAAGCTTCATCACAATCAACTTATTCCTTTAATATTAAAAACATTAGCAAAGTCAATAGTTTTAAAATTATTAGGTTTGTTCTAACGGAGAGTAAAATTTAATAACTGACAGGCATCTTATAAAAAAAACTGTTTGAACCACCTACAAAGTACCGATTTAGAACCAACGATTATCGCCAGATTGTCGTCTCAACTAGAGCTATAGTTATAGAGAGTAAAAGTATCATTTGAACAACTTGAACTCAAGAGCAAAAACTGGTTAAAATCAATGTAGTTAGGGCTAATAAAAATAATCCTTGCCCTCAGTTATTTGTTTATTTTTTACTTGTAACATAAACTATGTAAATTAACTGATATTAGTTAAAGGAGTGACTTAAATTAACAATTAAAGATTGGAGTTCCTACAATGGAAGGTAATTTATGTACCATATTTTTAATGCTGAATTTTAAATTTATTAAATAATTGTCCTACATGAGCAAGGTTATAAAGAATATGTTATTGTGGATGAAGGAGAAAATCAGATGATTCAAATAACTGACACATGAAAATTAGTAAGTAAAATCATTTGTTCTGAATTGAATAATAATATAAATTAGCTTGAAAATTAACATGTTTTTAAATAAACCTAACTAAAAGAAGTTTTCATTTCTTGTAGCAATATCCCCAAGAAAATCAATATCCTCATCATGTGAAGAATTAAACAGAAACCCAGCCAATTCTGCCATACGCATCGCAGAATTGTTTAGTATATCTTTATTTTAAAATTTAAGTACTTTTAGTTTTACAGAACTTAATATGCAACAGAGAACAGGAACACAAATGGTAGTTTTAGATTATTTAGAATATTTTGTCTTCAATTTTTATTTCTAATTTCACTCCAATCATTTAACAACTAATAAATAGTTCAGAAAAGGTTCCAATCAATTTTCAAAGGTAATTTTACTGTTTTTGTTCACGTAGCCGCAATAACGCTCTTACTGATGATACAATTACCCTAACATTGGAACAAACTTATTATCTACACAAAAAAAAAGTAAGAATAATAAGAATTTACAGGAAATTGCTGCTGCTATAGTAACATTGAAAATTGATTTGCTATTAAAAAAGTTCAGACACGCTGATAGCTTAGATGACCTTAACAACAAAAAATATGTATTGAACTGTAATTAAATTGGAATTTATCAGAATCTAATTTATAATCAGTATTACATGAACCGTAAAGCACAAACAGTTATCATCAAGATGCAAACCATATTTTTATAAAAGTGCTGCAATTATGTAACATTTTCACTTTTTAAATTCGTTAAAAATTGCAAATCTTTCCTTTGGCTAATGAATTGTGTTATTTTGTAATGTGAAAACAAAGCTCATCTAATATATCGGGTGTCTGGGATACACTTAACCAATGTGAGAAACTAAGACTGCAGTTATTTTGTACCAAATTTAAGTTTTAGAACACAAATCATTTCAAACTATAAAACATTTAATATTGTTTTTGTTCTGAGTGTGTGTGTAAAAATTATCATTTCTTAAACTGGAACATTATGTATTGCATTCTATGTTTACTACACTTCTGAATGAATGTTATGTATTATACGATTCTTAGCCCAGGTACAAGGTGATTGTTTATAAAGTATATATCATTTATTTTTCTAAAAGTTTGTGTATTGTTATATTAAATAATTGGGCATGACATGAGGGTAAAACAAGGTTATATTGTTCTGATAACTTTAGAAGTACTGGGAAATTTTCCATTTTTAAAGCAACACTTTATTGAGCTGCATTTCAATTTATGAGCTATTTCAGTCTTAATTGATGGGAAAATCAAAATGGTGTTCAACCTAAATCTTAGCAGTTGGCACTTCTGTATTTTTGATGTACCTAAATTTAAAGTATGTAGCATCTTTTTGACATATTACTTTAGTAGATTTTGTAGATTAAACTTACTGAAATTTCAATCTTTCCTCTCTCATAATTCAGTGAGTTTTAACAAGTTGACACAGTTGATTGGAGATCAAAAAATGTGTCTAGATTTTGTATTGTCTGTTCTGAATTAGATTGTGTTTAGATTATAGGTACTATATTTTCTTAATAAAAAATGTTTTTGAACAGTTTATCTGCCAACTAAGCTTAATTTAAGTGAAAAGGACATGGTTACAGTTCTCTGCTACAAAAACCCTAGACACCCTGTAGGGTTTATGTTTTGTGATAAAGTATGTAGAATGTGACAGCAAATTGCATGAAAAAAAGTAACATTTAAAACCACACTAATGGCGACTAGTTTGACCACAAAATATTCAAAAATTCTGTTCATATTTTCTCTTATAAGACTTTACATTGCATATTAACTCAAGTAGAAGTGCTTGAGACACAGAGTAGCAAAAATAAGATAAAAATTAATAAATTTAAAAAGTGCATTATTTTTATAAAAATCACTGGTACCTGCATATAAACTGATCCTCTATAAAGAAAAAACAAACTGTAATAAAAATAAAATAATAGTAAAATACTGAAATTAAGAAAGGTCAAAAAGGTCAACCAATTTTAAATGTTGCCGGCTCGTCAAGAAAATGTCAAAATATTGCACAATAATTCACATAAGAACAATTTTGATTTGAAAAGTCAAATTACAAAAAGGTTAGAAAGCTTTCTATAATAAATCAAAAACACTTTAAAGAAATATCCAGAAATTCACGCCCTTAAAGTCTGTGGGAGCGATCACGTAAGCCGGTTCTGATTACGTGGAAAAAGCTTGTTAAAACCGCAATAATCACGAATTTCAATATAATAAATTAATCAAACAATAATAACAAACAAACAAATGGTAATAGAAGGAATTATAAGCAAAATTACTAGGACTTACCGAAAAAAATTACTGGAGAAACCGTCGGGACTAACCTGGCGGCTGGGCAGACTGAATTTAAATGTCATTTGAAGGGCATTCGCACTTATAAAAAGAAAACTGAGGTGTCACGTGACTAGAACAGGCGATTTTTGACGTTTCTGCGCCATGTAACCTATTTCCATCTTGTGATTTCTTGACGTTAATATGACAGATGATCTGTTGCCGAACCTTCAACTTTCAAAACCATCCCGTTCTACGTCAAAATAACGTCACACTCTCACCTGTCAACAAAACAAAAATAGTGACAGTACATTTTTCAATTTCCACACCAAATTAAATTAAAAATGAAACTAAACGTGAAATAACGAATGAAACGAAATTTGTAATTGAATAATTAATGCGTCGCTGTACAATATTAAAGTCTCGCCTACAAGTTCTAATTGCCACGTTTAACGTATGTTATAATGAATGATGTCGAGGCAAGACGTGAAGCCAGACAAAGAAAAATACTGGAAAACTCTGCAAAACGCTTACAGAAAATCACCGGAGTTCAAGAGAGAAATGGTAGTTACGAATTGGAAGGTTACCGAAACACCAATGGAAATATACCTGAAAGCACCAACTCATTTTTCAGTCTTGATGAATCTCTTCAAAATGGTAATAGTGATCTCCTGATAGAACCAGTTAGGCCTGTCTCAGTTCAGGCAAGTCATATTCAAAAGTATGACTTTATTCTTGAATATCGAGTACATGTAGTCATATTTATTGCGATTTTAACTAATGTCTTACTGTGCCTTCCTGAAAGCTCAATTAATATTTTTGTAAATACAATTTTTGTGCCCTTATTGTGTTATGAAGCCATTGTCATTTTTTATTGTCCTAGAAAGAGTAATACTGGTATTCTCAATTTGCTTGGTTTATTTAAGGAACCTTCCAGAAGTTATGTCACTTATTTATTAAACTATTTAGTCATATTTAAGGCTGTTTTTACAGATGTGCTAATTTACTTCTTTGTTTTTGTTTGTATTCTCTATGTTAAAAGTATATTTTTATGAAGGTTTTTAATATTTTTTTGTAATAATAGTTGTGATTTTTGATAACCTATTTTTGAGATAATTTAGTGTAAGGTGTGGGTGTTTTGTGAGATCAATCAATTGCTCTAGTCATGTAAGAGATAAAAATAAATTATTACAAACTTATTCATGTTTATTTGAAAAAAAATAGGTACTTATATCAGAGTTATAAAATTAAGGAAATAAAACGGTTATGACTAAGGTAAAACTCAAAACTTAAAGAGGTTTCGTAACTTTCCTATTAAATTCTTATTTGCACCTTCAGCATCTGAATTGTTATTCTTACTACTTTCCACCTCTGGTATCCGACTTTCAGAAATGACCTCCTGGATAACTGGGATATTGGGTAAATCATCCTTCACTTTATTTTCCTCTAACTTGTTTGTAGTGGCAGTTATTTCAGATGTTTCAGGAGGCTTTTCTGTGTTTGCTGTGCCTTCACTGATTGAGGTGGCTGATGTTGCTAAGTGAAGACACTCGTACCCCTATTCTGTACTCTTTTTCTCCTTCTTACTTTTAGAAGAAGTTGTTGGTTTTTTTAAAGTGGATGATCTGACCAGATGAGACTTTCCTTCAGCAATCATTCGATTTTCCCAATTAGCTAAATCAACTGCATATTGTTGTTTACTCCTCTGAAACTGTATTGTGTACTTTTCCTTTTCAACAGGAGACAGTTGTTCCCATCCACTCTTCAATTGTTTCATAGCATTCACTATGGATGAGCCAGTAAAATTTTCTTTAACATAAATGGCAAATGGTCCCATAGGAGCTTTAGGTTTACCTTCATCTTTTGATTCCTTTTTAAATTTTCTTTTTTGTTTATCTTTTCGTTTGGCATCAGCCTCATTGTGAAGAACTTCTGTTTGTTCTGGTGTTAATTGCGCCTTGTATTTCAGTAGGGCTTCATCATATTTTTCTCTATCTTGTAAAGCAAGATAGTTGTACTTTTGCTTTTCTTCTGGGTTCAGTTGTTTCCATTGTTCAGATATAGTTTTAGTTATTTGTTGAACTGTTAGAGTTGGGTTTTCTTTTACAACTTGCGGACGTTTATCCATTAAGAACCGGAAGTAAGATGATAGTGGTCGTTTAGGCTTCTCTGGCACATTTTGAGTTGTTTTGGTGGTTGTCTTTAACCTTTGGTTTGGTGTTATAAAATTTATACTGCTGAGTCTGGAATACAAACAGAGATACTAAATTATCAAACTTTAAATATGTAAATGCTTACCTGTTGCTTAAAATACCTTTGTGGCTTATATTAAACCAACCTAAGGATTTGAGAATGAGGCTTTGGTTAGCCATAGTCTTATGAATATGTCTTGCCTAACTGGTAATATATTTGGTTTAACTGTAAAAATACTCTTAAATGAGTGGAAAAATGTTTAGTTCAAGCAATGGTTCAAGTTTTGGAGATTTCTGGGCATCTATGTTGGGTAGTGTAGTGACTGATTTGAGGTTATGGCACGGGCCCCACAGGTTTAAGTTTGAGTAATAAAGTAATAACTAGATGCGACAATACGACATAAAAAATGAAAAATGTCTGTGTCTTTCTCTTTTTAACTCAAAGATCAAAAAAGAATAAAAAATAATTTCAAGTTTTTTAACTTGTCATGTCAATGGTTTGACCTTACCCTTCAGCCTTCAGTAATTTGACAGACAAATGAGCGGAAAATTTAAACTTTTGTTTGTATGTTTATATTTCTTATATTAAAATATTGCTGTACATCTTAAAACTTAATTACTCTCTTTTAACATAATTATCACAAGTTAAGTTGGATTAGTTATATTTTAAGCACTGTAAAAACACTAAAACGTATTATGTAAATTTTCGAGTGTATTAACCTCTACTTTGTTTATGTCACAGAGATGTTTTAAAAAATGATATAATTTTAGTTTACAACTTTTGGCAAGAGCGAAAATAGACATCATCCGATTCCCAAAAAAGCTGCTGGTTTGAACTTCGATCCCTAACACTCAAATCGTCCTCTCAAACACGGGCCCGCAATGAAAAAGTTAAGTGCCTGTAAAGCTGTGCATGTGTGTGATAACATTAATGCATTTTTCCAGTTGCCGTTATTAAAATGTTTGTCTCTTAACAACAGAACTTAGTATCCGCAAAACCGCGACACTTGTTGGTTGGGTGATTTAAATTGCAGAGAAATTCATGGCCTGAATTCTAAATTACACCACATATGATGGCACCAAGTGAAAGTTTGCACCTGTACATTCCTTCAAACTGCTGAATAATAATAATTAGTTGCATAGATTTAAACTTTAAGAAGGCACAGTTAGAGATTTTTTGACAAATAGTGGTTTTTTAAATTGGTTTACCAGAGAATACTAAAAGAAATGTCAAGTCTCAAAAGTGATACTGGGACTAGTCTTCAACTGCTGCTAGTGGTTAAAAATCTAGGATGTGGAGGTAAATGGTTTTTAAATAGACTGTAATAGTGTCATTTAACTTAATACTATATTTTAGGAGTTGCTGGAATGGTTTCAAAAACAGCAGTGGCCCCATTGGATCGAGTAAAGATTTTATTGCAAGCACACAATCATCATCACACAAGTCATGGAGTTTTGGGTGGTTTCAGGCATGTAATTTCCAAGGAAGGAGTTCTTGCTTTGTATAAGGTAAATACTTAATTTTTACTTATGATAAATGTTAAGGTGATGTTGGTCTGTATTTAGATAGCTTGTGGTCAAAACATTATTTTTGCAGATAGGAAAGAAAAACTGTGTTCTCCTAAGTCACCAAAAAAAATGTTAAGTAATAAATAATAATAAAATAATAGAGTATGGCAAAAGTGAAAAAATACAAAGTTGATAAATTTGTAATGGAACACCCTGTATATTTTCTGATGAGTTGATAGATCCTTTCTTTCTGATTTCAAAAATATGTAATAAGTTGACATTTGGTTTAGGGGTTTTCGAATTCATGGCATTTAAAGATGGGGATTCAGTTGCCATAAAATAAATAGTAAGGGAAAGGGACCGAACGTCACGGTGACGTAATTTGACAGTTGGTCAATATATGTTTTGTAAAATTACGTCATTGTGAGGTCAAATTTGCTCTGCACACTAAATATGGAGGGTCAACTTGAATACAAATGACATTTAGTCTCTTTGGTTATTCATGACACCTCTAATTTTAAAATATATTGTTATTTTCAGAGTTTTTGTTTTTAAAATAGGCAAAATGATTTTCATGAAAAAATGTTTCTAAAAAGATATCTTAATTCTCAGTCCATAATTTCAAAAATTCATTGTTAACTTAAAAACTTGCCTGAAAATAACTGCATTTGGAAATTACATTCACTACTACCTACATTTTGGTTACATCTTAAAGAGTAAAGGTCAAAAGCAGATTATAAAAAATTGCAATAACTTCAAAACACTTTATTGTAGAATATTGAATTTTGGCCATATAAAAAGGGCAGTTTTCTTCTTAAATAAGTAAAGTATATGCTTTTTCTTGAATCCAAATTGATAATTAACATTTCACTAACCTGAACATGTTTTTGTCTCATTTTTTTTTTTGGAAATTTTTTGGGCCCATTTCCAGTACAAAAGTTGTTTTCCCTAAAGCTCTAGGACTGTTTCTTTAAAAAATTTAACAATAAAAAAAGTGACACTTTTATTTAAACACCTTCTGAATATAAGAGTTAGTGGTATGTCAAAATTTAGTTATCAATCACAATAATGCCCATAGATCACAAAAAGGCCCAAACACACATTTTCAAAATTAAGGATACTCAGCTTCTTTCTTTTAAAATCACTCTTCAAACGTCATGCAACTTTGAGTGAAGATAAAATTTTCATTCACGCATGTCACGTAATGAATAATTTAGGTAACTTTTTTTCTGCACGCGTCTAATTTGTTTGTAAAAACTTACCACACATGGAGGATGAATATCAACCAATTTCCAAAACAAATGTTTTGTGTATGTTATTGGTGAACCAAATTTAATGCAAATTATTATGATATACGATAATAGAGTGCAAAGTTCACATTTATAAAGTTGTTAAAGGTATACATTATTTTAAACTATGAATCTGCATTAATTGTGCCATACAGTATCCTTGACCGATATTTGAATCATGATTTTTCTTAAATTAACTAAGGGTGACATTGTTGGATTACATAAAAAAGTAAAAAAAATAAGATTAGATATGTTAGTTTTCTGTAATAGACTTCTATGATGCTATATAACTTCAGAGCTCTTTTATCATGCAATAGGGAGATCATTTACCAGTAGAAACTGACCTTCATATGTCATTATTTTTGCTTATATCCCATAAAGAAACAGTTCAATTTACGCCACAATATGTGTCAAGGAGTCAAGGTTACTATAAGAAGATGGTGAGCACATTTGGAATGTGATTATTTTGATTTCAAAGCATAGAATCATACAAAGGGCATTAATGAAAAATAAAGTTTGCTCAATTTTGACTGTTAAATTACATTAATCAAAGATCATTTTATGAGGGCTATAATTCACGCACCTGACATTTGGCCTAACGGCTGGAGATGCGAGTTACCAAGGAAATTATGATCATAGAAGATGCAGTTAGTGGGTTAGTAGGTATTGCTATGCTTTGTCCACCACCTACATCTGAATAATACTTTACTATCAATAAGAACAGGGGTGAAAATTTCAAAATTATCTTGGAAATCGCCAAAAGGATTGTATCATCTGACCAACTGCCGCAGTTGTCATGTCTATCTCATTGATTTCTAATATGTTCTTTTACCACAGGTTTCCTACAATTTTGAAATTTTCATACATGTATAAATATTAATGGAATAAGTGATTTTTATTCCTTTTTCTTGTAAGTATGTACTTGTCCAGCTAATTTGTTCACGAGATAATTGTAATACTTGCGTACAAAAAATTTATTGAACAATAATTATTAAACGTCATATTACATTGTTTAATGATAAAATATTTATTAATTTGTTTTGTTCCGTTTAGGAGTCAACATTTTTTAAAAAACATGTTATGTCTGGTTTTTCAATTATTTATACAAACTTTATTAAGTTTGGTTTTGTTATTGATAAAAAAAAATTGTTTCTTAAAAACTGAGAATCAGAAAAATGCTTATTTACCTAACAAGTGCGAAAATTGAAATATTTTCTATTCAACAGCGCCAATTTTAAATTTGTCTTCTCTGGCAACTCAACTCGATTGACTTCATTTTTTTAAAGATAAATTTGAAAGTTTAACCTCAATTGAAGTAAAATGTGATTAATTTGGTACTTGAATTAATTCATGATTTTCTTTTTTTAAGGGTAACAGTGCACAGATGGTCAGGATATTTCCTTATGCCGCTTGCCAGTTCACGACGTTTGAAATTTTGAAAAAATACCTTGACGGAGTATTTGGAGAAAAATCCCACATTGATAAATTCCTGGCTGGTGCTGGTGCTGGACTGATTGCAGTTTTCCTAACGTATCCCTTGGATACGATACGAGCAAGGCTTGCTTTTCAGGTAAAAAAGTTTTCTAAATAGGAAGGAATGCTTCGAAAAGAGACAGATAAAACTGCTAGCTACTTAAAGGACAATATCTTTACCAGAGACAAAAGACTCAGGCTAACAGCAAACTAAATATATTTGACCATTTTTGTTATATAGAAATTTAGAATGATCCAAACTATTAACTTGAAATACATCTTTGTAGATGATGAGGTCACAAACAAGGTGACTATATACTTGCAATTTATGAAAGGTTAATTGATGTATCAGAAAATGTATTATAATCAGTAAATTTTAACATAAGTAGCACTCGACCGCATTATAATCTCTTGTTACTTCAATTTTTTTTTTCAAAACCCTACTTTGTTATAGGTAAGTGGTGAACACGTGTACACTGGAATTGTACACACGGCCACTTCAATATTTAAAGATGAAGGAGGTTTCAAAGCTCTTTACCGAGGTTTCACGCCAACGATTATGGGCATGGTGCCGTATGCCGGACTGTCATTTTACTGTTTTGAGTACCTGAAATATGGCTGTTTGAAGTATTTGCCGACGTGGACGTCTAAACCAGCTCCCAAAAACACTGGTATGTTTTTATTATATTGTGCCTGATTTTGAAAATTAAGTTATGCGGATATTACGGTTTTTAAAGTTGTAATGCAAACAGAACAAAAAAGATTTTAATATAATTACGAAATAAAGAACGTTTGGTAAGAAGGTTCTCCAGATTGGAAGAAAATACAAAAATAAATGCTTTTAGTTGACAATGATTCAATGTCAAATCTTCAAATGTTATTGAATAAAGATGATACAGGGACCGTCGTGACAATTACGATGTCATGGATGAGCAATGTAGTCAAACTTTTCAACATTTGTGAGATGAAAGACGTTCTGCTAAAAATTACAGTATTTGAGCTGGCTTAACAAGGTTTCTTCAGCAATTCGATCTATTAGCTAGTTAACGACAACTTTAGTTTTCTCTTAGAAGTTTAGAAAAAATATGCTCTTTTGTTTGTTAAGAAGGGCATTACGTATTGATTTACAGGGTGGTCCAGTTTTAAATGTCAAAAAAAATAAGTTGACCTACATTATGTCATTTTCCTGAAAAACGCTCCCTAAGGAAAACACAGACGTCCAAAGTTTAAAAAATCGACATTCTTCAAAATTTTTTAGAGGCCCTCACTGGATATTATTCAAAATTGTCAAAAATGTCTACTTGGGTAATTGTATTTTTTACTTTAAAATGGTTCAAAAGGATTCAAATCTGGTCATCTGTGAGGTATACGAGTTAATTTTTGACACTGAAGATAGTCAAAAGACAGAGTTTTTGGACTGGCGTTCAATTTTTTAGACTATAAAGTAAAACTGATCATTCAATCAAATTTTTTTTTATTCAATTAAACCCTGGTAACAGTCCGAATTTTCGAACTAATTTGATTCTAAAAATTAGTGTTCAAGACTAATATCGTAGCATTTAATGCCAAAATTGTTTACTTTCATCAATGAAGAGTCTGAAACTTAACTTTTATTATAAAAAATAGTTCTAGTTTCTATTTTTCAGTCTTAAAGCACAGTGAAGCGTCTAGAAGTCAATTTAATTTTAACAAAGCGTGAAATGGCATGTTTAAGCCCATGGAAAATGTAAAAATAGTTTTTTAAGTCTGCTATGTCAAAAACTTGGTGAAGATAACCCTAAAACTCGATTTTCCAAGCTAAAAGTTTTAAAGCCCTAAAAATAGTCCAGAGTTCTAAGAAAATGAAAAGCAAAGTAAAAAAACTTTAAAAGTTAGTCTTCAAGTCAATTTTCATAAATCTAATGTCATTATCCTGTATTTAAGACTATTTTCAAGACTAAAATATTGAAATGTATTTTCAAATTATGAAAACTTACTTCAAATGCAAATTTTAAGCTTTTGAGTCACTTTTCATTGGTTCAGAGTCATTTTTTGGTGTCCAAGTCAATTTTCAAGGTTGAAATATGTGAATTTGTAGTCAAAAATTCGAGATAAAGTAGTTTTTCATGGCTGCAAGTCAATTTTCACTACTATAGTTTTTCAACTTATCTGAAAGACAGTTTTTAAGCCTCTCAAGTCAATTTTCACAGTTTCCAAGTCAATTGTCAAGACTAAAGCCTTTCAATTTGTCAGAAAACTGTGAAAACTGGTTACAAATTTACAAATACAATTTTTAACCCTCTCAAGTCAATTTTCACCGTTTGAAAGTAAATTTACTGGTTCCTAAATCAATTTTCAAAACTAAAGTCTTTCAATTTGTCTGGAAACTATGAAAACTGGCTACAAAGACATTTTTAAGATTCTTAAGTCGATTTTCACCATTTTCAAGACAATCTTTAAGTTGGGTTGGGTTGGTTGTGGGTCTTTGAACGTAATAACTCAATTATCTCGTAAACGAAGTATCAAATCAGAATTTTATAAGGGATACTTATTTTGTCAAATTGAACAAGTAAAGTAAAAAAAACTGAATTTTTTTAACAATATCCAGTGACGTAGAGAATAAGGCAGAAAAAGTTTCGACAAACGTCATTAACATCACATAATGAGTATTAATTTCATATGTATTTGTTCTAAATTTGATTAAAACTCCTCCAGCGGTCTGACAGTTATGACAAGAAACCGTTTTTTTAAACTGAACTTTTATGAACTGTATTTTCCTTGGGAAAAATTTTTCAGGAAAATGACATAATATATGTTAACTTAATTTTTGATGGGCTATCGAATGGTGAATTATTGACATTTACCCTGTATATTACGATACGATATGATACATTACGACTTGTGTGGCGCATCTTATAGTAGAACAGTCAACGGTGTCATACAAATCAAAATAGTGTCATCAAATTAAAAGTTTAATCATTGCCACGTTGCTGCTTGTACTAAAAAGTAGCAGCAACTTTTCATGTTTCTATGTTTCTTCTTTTTATGTTAATATGTTTCAATAAACGATAAAATGTATTCTAGGTGGAGTAGTTCTAACGATTCCTGCTAAACTCTTGTGCGGAGGTTTAGCCGGTGCAATCGCTCAAAGCTTGAGTTATCCTCTCGATGTAACGCGAAGAAGAATGCAGCTGGCCATGATGAAACCTGAGACACAACACTTGGGCGAAAGCATGATCAAAACGTTGAAACACATTTATAACGATCACGGTATAACGAAAGGACTGTACAGAGGCATGTCCATCAACTATATGAGGGCCATTCCTATGGTAGCTACGTCGTTTTCGACTTACGAACTTTGTAAACAGTACTTAGGATTGGACACAGGATTATCAGTGTAACAAAAGTCTCTTCTATTTTTTTTTGTTATTTTTAAGTTTTTATTTATTTATATGGATATTTTGTTATAAGCTCTTAAAATGGGGGTTACCATTCTCTCTAATTAAATTGTACCTACAGAGTGTCAGTATACGTATTAAGACTTGATTAAGAATAAGTATTAGCAGGGGTAATATATTTTTTGAGTAATTTAATTGTTTTTGTGTTTTATAAGTTACTTTTCAGATTTAGTAAGCAATTTACGTCAGTTTTGCTAATTTACACTATGCTATCAGATCAAAACTAACAGAGTTAGCTATTGAGTAAAATACAGGGTGTCCCATAAGGAATGGTAAATAATTTAATAGTGGATTTAAGGGACCAAAATAATTCGATTTAGCACAACTTACTTCAAACGAAAACAGAAATACAGGCGGTCAAAGTTATTTTTTTAAAATGGTCTTTTTTTAATTGCTCCTGAATATAACTTGGAGTTTCTTAGTAAAATTAGATATTCGCGGGTTTTTGAAGATAGCAAATTTGATTAGCAACGCAGTTTTAAGCCAGCACAAGTGACAGCTGTAACCCGAATATCTGTTTTCCAATATCTTCTTGCCAAAAAAGGTATACCTAGTAAGTATCCCAAAAACAAACAGTTTTCGAGTTTTTTGCAATTAAAAAATTGACCTCAATGCATTTATGAAAAAAAAATTAAAAAATTGGTTGAAATAACTATTATGTATTCTATTATTATTACTTGCCTTGGTTATCTATTATTTCTTCATATACAAAATGCTTCAGGTAAACATCTGGAGGACCAATTTTCGAACTTGCATGGTGCTGGTCATGATATTTGACTTCTCCGACCAATTCAACGATTCAAAAAATTTCTGTTTAAGTAATTTCTCACCTGTAATGAGAAAGGTTCCATCCCCCAAGAAGATTACAAATTGCAATCATGTTTGGCACCGAATACGTATATCTCGTAAACTGTTGATCTTAAGGATGCCAACTAAGTATACCTTCTTTGTTAAAAAAATATTGGAAAACCGATACTCAGATTTCAGTTGTCACTTTGCCTTACCAGAAAAAAGTTAGAGTGATTTTAAAGCAAATCACTGGTTTTAGATGGCGACCTCTATAAGCTGCCTTAAAACTGAATAGATAATAAAATTTGGCACCCTCGAATACCTCGAATTATAAATAATTTTAGCAAGAAACTCCAGGGGAGCGCGTGTTAACTGTTAAGTGAAAAAATGCATTTAAAAAAAATAACTTTGACCCCTTGTATTTCTGTTTCTGTTGACTTTTTATCTGAGATAAGTTGTGCTAAATCGAATTATTTTGACCCCATAAATACGTCATTAAGTTATTTACCATTACTTATGGGAGACCCTGTATAAACAATCACCCAATACATTTCACATAATAAAGTTTTAGATAAAAAGTTTATGGTTTGGAAAGGGGCTTTTAATGAGGATTTTTAGTATACATACATTTAATTAGAGCTGAAAACTATGTGTATACCTTATGCGTGTTGCATCTATAAGTCTAAGTCACTATATTTACCGGTGTCATCATAGTCATCAATTAATTGTTTGCTCATTTTTCCAAATTCAGCTATGATAATAACCGAAATGCTGCTAAATTCTCTCAGAGATAAACCGCAAGTAAAGCTATATGTAAACAAAATTGATAAGTTCAAACCGAAATTAAGAACACAACAGAAGTGATGAGCATCCGGTTTGTATTTTTTTAGTGCTGTACATTTATTTAGTTTTAAATAGATTTATTTATCGATTTTGATACTGCGTAGACGTCTTGTAAATACTTTCCAAATAAACACTTTGCTAAAACATGTTAAAAAAGTCATTGCAATATGCTCAGTATCAGTATGCAAACATTTTTAAAATAATATCAATTGGTTCAAAAGAACATTAAAGTTTCTTCTTAAAAAGACTATTATTTCCATATAATATGTCTCAGACAATTATCAGAAAATCGATAGAGACAATTATTGATATTAGCCAGAGAGCTAAACAAGAATAAATTTATTCATAGTAAATTAAAGCCCCATTTCTTTTACATATAAACTTAAGTTCGTTAACCTTTTTACGATTGCTATGTACTATTAGTATTAGACTCTAAAATATTCAATGGTTTTCTTTGTTTTGATGCTCAAATTTGAAATTATAATGTATAGGCACTAACAGAAAGTACCAGTAGAATTCTTTTGGTCGTTTGATCTTTAAAATTTTCTAAAGGTTTTGTTTATACATGAATTGTATAAATTACCATATATCTTGATTGTAGATAACTATTGCAGCTGGTGCGTGCATTTTCGAATTGGAAATTCTCAGTTTATAAAAAGCAGAAGTGTAATGTACCGGGTGGCCAGTTAAGAATGCGATGTGCTGTATTTAGGAAACAAACGTAGAGGCTTGCGGCCAAAAAAGTTATAATCAAGAGAAACCCATCCATGAAGTTCAATGGCAACAACGGATTTTTCTTCGAAACTTTAATACCGATACCATATTTTTCGATTCTTCTACTTGATCTCGACAATTTTTGTTTTCAAAAGTGTCTATCTAAGTTTTGTCGATTTTGAGATATTTACCATTAAAAAGTTAATTAATATTTGATGCTAGGACAAAACAGTTTTGCATGTTTCTATCTTACTTTTCTGAGATCTGTTATTACGACATGCATGCATTTATAAAATTTTGAAAAACTTATTCAAACTTTTGAAACTTTGTTGGTCACCGTTTGCCTGCCTTCCATATTGAAAATTTCAATGTTTTTAATATGATAAATGTCCTAAAAAAATAAAAAATAAATTAAAAATACATACATGAAGCTAGAGATTTAGTTTTTGCTTGAGTTTTTAGTTCTGGTTTTTATGATTTATTGTTTCATTTTTAATTTTCACTTTTGTACCTACTAATTAAAAAAAAATAAATAACATTTTTGACAGTGGCTAAAATACACTTTTCTAACCAGGACAAAAAATACCAATAAAAGCCAGCGGTTAAAACCAAAATTAGACCAACCATTATTTTTAGAGCAATAGAGCAGATTTCATTTCATTTTTATATAAAGACGTGAATCGATATAAGAAAAACTACCAATAGGATTTGGTAATATAGTAAAATCAGCATGTCCAACTAAAAATATTACCAAATGATAGATCTGAAAAAGTGAAAGTTAAGAACATGCAAGCCGTTTTGCTCTATATCCTTCTGGTTAGAAGCTATGACACTCCAAAATCTAACAACGTCGTTTTTTGAATGTCAATATATCGTAAACCGCTGCAGATGGATATAAATTATGTGACATGAAAAATATTTGAAGTCGATATGAGTATTCAAAAAATATAATAATATACAGGGTGTTCCGTTTAAAATAAGCAAGTTGGTACCTCGCGGGGTATACCGGAGGTGCCCTGGCATTAAAAGTAGTATTTTAGTTGGATTGGGCATGCTGACTACCATATACTATGTTATCAAAAAGGAATTCTTTATTTCAAATTGTGATTAGGATATAAATAGTACAATATAGATTATCAACTAATGCAAAAGAAATAGCGTCATGGTAAACTATGAACTATGTTGTACTTAAAGATACTTATAATATACATTTTCAACGATTTCTTCTTAAATACAGATTTCAGAGAATAAGCTAAATTTATTTAACAGTTCTTCCTCTACAGAAATAATCATCTATGGTGTAGGGTTCTAATTCAATTAGTAAATTTTTTACTTCTTTTTTGAAACTTTTATCCAATGTTTTTTTTTTGTCTGGTAGGTTGTTAAATAGACGAATACATCACATATTTTGCATTCTTCTCAGTGAGCGTTAATCTGTGGACGTTTTGGACAGTACATATTTTTGTCTTGTGTTGTAGGTATGATTGACATTGATGTTAAATAGATTTTGGTTCTTTTTAAGAAAGATGAGACACTCATATTATATAAATTGCATAAACTGTCATTATTTTATTTTTTTTAAAGATGAATCTACATGAATCTCCGTATTTCATTTTGAACATTAATCTAATTGCCATTTTTTGAATTACACATACATGCTGTATTGAAGATTGAAGTATTTCTACCTCAAAACATAATTGCAAACTTCATAATTAATTCAAAGTTAGCAAAGTATAATATTCTAAGGACTGTCAGGTTCAGATATCTGGAGACGATTCGAATTCCATAGGAAATTGAGTGCGGTTTAACCTACCTAGCAGAGCAGAACATTTATGCGATCAGACCAATCTAGAAATTCATTAATCTCACTCCCAAAAATGTTGTGTTCTTGGCTGCTGACAGTGAGGTGTATTTCATTAGGTTTGTTAAATGTACCATGTTTTGTTGAAAAAATAATTACATTTGTTTTTTCCATATTTAAAGCTAATTTATTTTTTTTAAACCACTCACAAAGTGCTGATTTCTTCCTGACCTACAAGCAAATTTGTGTCATCTGCAAAGTTGACAATTTTTTCATTTTCTTTTGCTATAGAATTTAGATCATTCATGTAAATTACAAAGGGTAATGGCTCCAGAATACTGCCCTGGGCTAATCCGTGTTGATTTTCTTTTATATTTGATGTGTATGGCTTGCCTTCTTTAAATAGTTTAACCTGCTGTTTCCTATGAGATAAGTAAGAATCAAACAAACTTAGTGCCTTACTTCTAACTTCATAGAGTTCTAGTTTTTTTAACAATAGTTCCTTATCTACACAATCATATGCCTTAGACAAGTCTAAAAATATGCCTATTCCTAGTTTATGTATTCAAGGATATGACTTGTAAACTGAAAAAATGCTGTTTGTAGTGATCTTGTGTATAAAACCAATTAAAAAATCTTTGAAAAGGCTGATTGGTGTGTAATTTCCTATTTCATTTTTATCACCTTTCTTATAAACCGGTTTAACTTGAGCAATTTTCAACTGATCTGGAAAACATCCCTGCTTGAGACATTTATTTATTAAGTATGTTAGTGGCTTGGATATACCTATGTGGTACCAATGGTTATATGTTAATGGTTATACCAATTTAACTAGGTATACTTGCAGGAATCTCATCTATACCACTTATTAATTTGTTTTTTAATTTTGCTGAAAAATCACACAGTTATTCCTCTTCAGTGATTGGTTTCAAGTAAAATGATTCTCTATTGGTGATTATATTACAAATTATCAACTTTCCTATAGGTCCACCCTGTAAACCACCTATTTTTCCAGTGGCGTAGTATTAACGGCAAAATAAAACATTGTCAACTCTCAGGGAGACAAATAGTTTCGGAGATATTTACAAAAACCAATATTAATTTTCCAACATTGACACCCTGCATTTCGAAGGAGTTATACCATCATCAACCGTGAAGCACCCTATATATTCTGTAAATATTCTTATCATATTTTCCTAAGTTGTGGTACGAATTCCCAAACCGAATGATTATATAGGTGGGTGACTTTAAATAATCCAATTAAAAATGTGCATACATCTATGTCGCAATATTGTACTCATAGGAATTTACACACAGATATTCTCAAAAACCGTATTATTGCGCAAACTTACACCTGATTGTAAATATCCCGTTATACGATACAATATAACATTTACGTACGAAGGCTCACGTAGTCGTTCTCCCTTTAGGTCAAAAAACTTACATCATATTTCGTTAACATGTGGTAAAAGTGTGTAAATAAGCGCTTCTCGTGCCGAGATACTTCCGTCTCGATCCCTTCCACGAAAAAAGAGTCAAAGTTGTACACGAGACGCGTATGATTGAATATCGATCGGAGTTGCCCACTTTCCCTGTTGGATGGAGGCGCGGTCGATGACAGTTGGAGGTCACCTTGGAGTGCTGAAGGAAAAGGAGGATACGGGAAGGTCCAAAGCGCGGACCGAAAACAATCGCTGAACGACGGTCGGTGTGTGTAAACGCGGCTTTTACGTTTTGTGGTGGAGTTTCGAAAAAGCGGTGTTCTCGAATAAAAACTTACTGAGTAAGTGAAAGTATGCATTAAAGTTTTTAGTTTATTATTTTAATTGGTACTTTGAATCAAAATTTGATTAGTTTCTGTTATCGTTATATGAATAATTAAAATCCTAGTTTTAATTTTAGTGTTTCTACTAAAATTGCAGATAAATTCGTAAAATGTTTTAACTGACTGAAATAAAGCGGTTGAATAATGTAAAAATTTCCAACAGTGCAAGAAATCTGATTTTTCATTAACATGCATGATTACAGACAATATACAGGGTGATTCCAAAGTTGGGGCTTTCCTTTCACTTACGAATAGGGCTTCAAGAAATAATTTTTTTTTCCTTTGACGCTTTTTTGAAATATGAACAATAACGAAGATACAGGGTGTCAAAGTTTTACTGAAAAAAAAACAAAATAAAAAATAACTTAAATTTAATTTTAACTAGCTACAGGTTATTCCTTATCAACAGACATAAACAAAAACAAAAGATTTCAGCCGCCTTTGAACTAAGTTTTAATAATTTGACATTTTAAATTAAAACAGCATTTAATTTTAGGCACGCATTAAGACGGTTTTTATTTTTTTACTGGAAAACGGTGCGTCGTAGCAAAAAATAATAAAAGGGGTTTTATTTTTAGAATTGAACAAGGAATTCAATAATAAATTTTATGTTGAAAAAAAACCAGTAGAGTAATATTTTTTTTCGAAAATGTTTTAAAAAAATTATACGCACGCCACTGGTAAACGCAAGAAAATTGTTGTTTCTTGGAAAATTTTCTTTCCACGTAGCTACTGACACCTACAAAATTTTGTTTAATTACTTCAAGTGGTTTGGCCAAAATCACATCATTTTTTCAGTAAAACTTTGACACCCTGTATCTTCGTTATTGTTCATATTTCGAAAAAGCGTCAAAGGAAAAAAAACCTTATTTTTTTAAGCCCTATTCGCAGGTGAAAGGAAAGCACCAACTTTGGAATCACCCTGTATATTAAGACTTACATAGTGTGTTCAGGATAAGAAGGACCACTATACAGGGTGTCTCACCGAGAACAAAGTTTTTTGAAAATTTTAGTAATTGCGTTGAAGCATCCACATTTAAATAATTTCACTTTCAAGGTACCACCATAGTACTACCTACCTAACCTAACTAACCCCTAACCTAACCTACTTGAAGTTCCTATACCAACTGCGGTTATGAGAACTTACCATAATGGGGCACCCTCGTAGCCAGAAGCACCATGGCGTCATTGTCAAAGTCAAAACAGAAACGTCAAGTAATTAAATAAAATTGAGATAATCATAAGTTTTTTTAGAAAAAGACTCAATCTTTTCAGATAAAGTGCAAGTAATTTAAATCGATCTAACCAATATCGCAACTAATTAATTGTTAATTCAGATTAATTCAATTAGTTGAACTTTTGGTTTTGACTGACAAGTGCCGCCATACTGTTTGTGTTTGTAGATACGAGGTGTCATCAATAAGAATTTAAATGAATTACTTGCTGCCATCAATTTTCAAATTTCAATAGAAAACTAATTAAAATTGAGTGAATTCAGTACTCTGTCACTTTACCAATTTCAATAGGATCGTCGTTTACCAAAAAAATATTTTCTTGTGCTAATTACTAGTACTCGGAAAAATATGGGACATGTTTCTTTTCTTCTTCTTACTTTTTAGGTCTGCAATCGTTCATACTCCAACAGAACATACCCAAATTAACAAAAATTAGTTGATTGATGCAAAACACTATTAAGCAAGCGTTAATAACTTTGGCAACAATGCACTGGTTACAAAGAATAAATAATTTGCCTCTCGACTCCTACCTACGTTACTAAATTGAAGAGTCTCTAATTACGTCACAGGGGATCCTGCCAGAAGCTTATTTTAACATTTTAAAAGCATTTAAGCATTTTATTTAAAAGAAGCGTTATTTTGGAGTTTCTGCACGAAATTTTTCTCAATATACTTTAGGAAATTGAGGGTGCATTAAACTTAATAGCACACTGTAAGGCATAAACTGTATTTTAAGTTTATATTTTGAACCTTAAATTCCACTATGGTAGACGACCTCATTGACTTGTTAAAATATAAACCGAGTTTAAGTTGAGTTTTGTTTTGAATGTGACAAAACAAGTGAAAAATGTTACAATGTGAACTACATGGAACAACTTAGGTCCATCAGTTGTACAGGGTCTTTCACTGAGGACTGACCAACCCCCTTTTTCTGAGTTCCCTGTATGTAATTAAAAAAACTGAAATAGCCATTTAATGTAGTTTAAAAAGTTGAATCCAAAAATGACCACAAAATTTAATTTTTTTTCTTTTATTTCTTAATATTTTATTTTAGTTTGTTGTAAAATTGTAAAACATGTCTTATATTCTACCCTCATTTGTTTATGGCTATGATTCCAGAGTTATCATTAATGAATGGTCCTCTCTATAATTTTTTTTATCAATATACAAGGTTCATCAAAAAACAAATTTCGAAAAATTATCAATTTTTATTTTTTTTGTAAAATTATTTGCAGTTTTGAGCACATTCCAAAAATAGTTAAATATACCGGGTAATCAATTAGAAAAAACACCATTATTGGCTGTTGCTCTTCTATTTGAAGGTTAGGAATATTTTGGTACTAATTTTTTGATTCAACTTTTTAATTTTATCTTTATCTCAGTTTCTTTAATTACATACAGGGAAGCCCAAAAAGGGGGGTTGGTCAGTCCCCAGTGAAAGACCCTGTCCAATAATCTTTAAACCTGGTTCAAGTCAGAAACGTCACTTTGACTCCCTGTATTTCTGTTTTTGTTGACTTTTCGTGTAAAGTAAGTTGTGCTAAATCACTTATGAATACTTATGGGACAACCTGTGTAGTATTTAGCAAATAAACAAGAAAAAACACTGCGTAGGTACCTACAAAGATAAAACATTACAGTAACTACAATTTGGGTCACCCGGTTTCTCTGATCTGATCCATAGTATTCATATCTCGGCTGCTGTTCTGATTAAATTATGCACTGAATATTTTTAGTAATGTTATTGATCTGAAACTTCTTAATAATGCATTCTGGAACACCCAGTATTTTTTAAATTTCCGTTCTTAATCCATGTGAACAATAATTATGATTAGTATCTTGGTTAGTTTTGTGTGCAATTAACGAAGGGAAGTATTTGCATTAACGATTAAATTGCGTTCTGTTTTCAGGCTCATTGATTAACTAATTATTTGGCTAATATTGATAAATGGAAGAGCGGATATAGTTTTTGATATAGTTATCTCTACAAATTATCATCAAACACATGAGGAAAGACAACATAAGTCTGTTTGTTGAGTTTACCATCTAATCAAACCGACTGTGTTAAATATGTTACTTTAACGTTTATAAGAATAGATGATGATAATTTTTTTAACAACAAAATATTTCAGTAAGTATGTAAATTTTGGAAACTGCAACTTTTGCTTTTTATAAAGTTTATCACTAATTTAGCTTTATAGTTTTTCATTCTTTTCTTTTTTTTTACGTGATAATTTATAATAATAATAGTGATAATAAGGAGAGAGAACTATTGCAAATCTAGTCCTAGGCAAAGATGGAATTAAACTTTGTAAGTGACAAAACGGATGTAACGTCATTCAACAGTTGGTCACGTGACCAGCTTAACAGTCCTTTGTGACCAACTGTCAAAAAACGTCACATTCGTTTTGACACATGTTACAGAGTTTATCTCCATCTTTGTCCAGATGGATTGATATAATTTTCCATACCTGTATACATTTTTCTACTATCTACAATAATCCCCCTGTATGTATATAGGTATTTTACTTTTTCAGATAACTGAATGCAGAATGAAAAAAACAACAAAAGAGGTGGAAGCTATAGGCGGGATAAAATGTAAGTTACCTTTTTAAACATCAATGTTTTCCATTAGATATGTAGTTTCACCAGATTGTTATTACATTTTTGTGTAAAAACAATTGCATCAAATCTGTTTTAAATTTGCTACTTAATTTGCAACAAATTGCGCTTAATTTGACTGTTATTAATACATTCCATCTGCAAAAACATCAGTAGCTTCGGTCCTGAAAACAGCGGTTTGGTTCTATTTTTGGATCTCTATATAGGCTACCAGAACGTTTCAATTTCCTTAACATTTTTTTAAAATCCAAACAAGAGTAATAAAATCTCTAAAAATACAGTGGGTCAGTCAATAAACTGAAAAAAATTGGGATAACAAAGTTTTTTAATAAAATCGTCGGGGTTGGTTGGGGTTATACAGAGTGTCCCTAAAATGCACGAAAAAAAAGCTACCACAAATTCTTGAGGCTTAAAAATATGACAATTTAACCAAACTTATCTTAGTCCAAAAGTGGATAATGTCGGAGATACCTACAGCGAGTGTCAAAAGTATGTACAATTTAGTTTTAATTTTTTGTAAATAATTTGACGTCACGATGACGTAATTTAACAAAACAATAATTGAATCAAACTGTCCAATTACCTCATCGTTACGTCAAATTTGTTCTGCTCGCTCGATGGAGCATCAAAACAGATATGTATAACAGACAGAGAAACATTGACAATTACATGCGCGAGGCAAAGACAGAAAACCTAAAAAAAGTTCAAGCAGCCGAGAATTTTGCTGCGATGTTGTCAAGCGTCTCTCTGAATTCGAGATTTACTATCAAAATTAATTTTGTGACTAGAACATTTTTAACCATTTCCATTTATTTTGATAACGTATTTGCGATGTGTCTCGTGTACATTTGTTTAAAAACTTAGCCAAAAGCAAAATTATGTAACTAAACCAGCGGATGGAGACAGATAAGCTTCCGGCAACATTGCCCCGAAGTTTTTGCCTACTAGATATTTTATTAGGTTTTTCGTCTTTGTCTCGTGCATGCAATTATCAATGTTTCTCGGTTTCCCTATGGTCGGTATTAATTTTACCACATAATCTGCTTTTTTCATTCTTCTCTACTTACGTAAATATAACTATTTCAGGTATCTCGACCAGATATCTCATATGCATTCTGGGATCTGTTGGTCTAGGAATCGTTTATGGCCTTAAAGCAAACTTTCATGTGGCCATCGTGAGCATGGTCAATCACACCGCAGTTGGTGGAGGTGAACATAGTGAAGATGCTGCAGAAGTAAGTGAAAATCACAATTGTAAATTAAACTACATAACATTGCCAAAGCGTGTTTTGTTAGTAATTGATGTTGTTAACACTTTAGTGTAGTAACATTCAACGAGCACGTAATGATAGCTATTACTCACGAAGAGGAAGTTTACCTTCGGTTCGTATCGCAAATCGCAGTGAGTAATAGCCATTACTAGCGAGTAAAAAACTTTACTTTTTCTACGACTTTCTATGGTCAGTATTCAAAACAAAGGAAAATAACACGGTGCACCGTCAGCCGCAAATTAAAATATCATCTGCTGTCAACGTGACAATACCTCTGCTATTGTTCGGATTGTTACCAGACAATTGAGTAAATTGAGATGACGTAACAATGTAAAAGAAAGTTAATCAACGTTTAGGAATAACACTGTTCACTTCTACGTCGGCATAGAAAGGTAAATAATTTGAATTTGACAAATGAAGAAGCAAACGTTCACAAACGTTACATTCAAAACATTTATTTTTCTATTACACTGTTACGTTACTCCATTTCACTTTGATTTTTGCTATATATCGGTGGTGTCCACGGATGGACTGACCCCGTGAATAATGACGCATTACTCACGGGTTAATGAGTGTTACTATCTATTTAAAATTAGTGAATATGGAGCATATTATTTTCTTTCATTTTGCTTTGATTATGTTCCTACACGTTATTTAAACCGTTAGTCGTGCCTGAAATTTTCCAATTTAATTTGCAACAATAGCTGTCGTCATAACCCAAATTTGCAATTTGGCACAACGATCTTTTACTGTTTTTTTAAATCGTCCCATCAACCTCAATTTGGGACGCTGCAATAATATCGCCATAAAAATAAGTGGCATGCTTTAACAAGCATTTTTTGGATTACAAATTGCTTGTTTGCTTATCATAAGGTTTTTAAACTTTGTTGTTTAATATAAATGGATGATTCCTTAATAAATTATATCGTTACACCAATACCTACATGTGTGCTAATAATGAAATAAATCACAGTCAATCTCGGTAGTTAAACAAAATTATTTGGATCATAAAAATTAACCCACACAATGGAAGCTATTTTTGTGTGGCCACGAATAGAAAATTTGCAATTGGTACATTTATGTCTTTTAAATTACCTAATGAGAGTCACAGATTCAATTATTATTAATATTGCAAAATTTCTGACACCTTATTAGTTCTAAAAATAACATATACAGCAGCTGTGGTCTTGAGCAACATTCTAATTCACAAACAAATAGGATTTCTACAGGATGGTTAAAGTTTCAACTTGATTAAAACAATTTATTTAATTAATGGAAGGGTCGAATATTTTCTTAACTTGAAATGGATAAAAGGAAATACATATTTTAATTTTAAAATTAAGACAAAAAAAAACAGCTCCCTCTTTTATAATATGGTCGCAATTAAAAATCCGCCCTGTATCAATTACAGGGTGGTCTTGGAACTGCATCGATCGATTATGAAAAATGTACAGTGGAAGAATTCGGTAAACCGAAGAGGTGAATAACAACAATTTTTGACATTTTGGCAGCTTTTTGCTGATTAAGTTGGGATGAATTTAAATTTTCACGGAAATGCAACAGAAACTGTCAAATATGGCAGCGACCTAAATTTAGACCAATCCGGTTGACAAAAACAGCAGTTTTAAGTTCCTCTTTGTTGTTCTTGACTTTGGTTTATGTTATATTGTATACTTGTAGTGGGGACTTTCTTGTTTAGATAATAAAGCACAATTTGATTGATTGCTTGATAAGATTTCATGATTTGTATATTTTTAACAGGACGGACCTTTCGTATGGTCATCTCTAGCACAAGGACTTCTACTCAGCTCCTATTTTTGGGGTTATTTCGTATCGGAACTACCGGGAGGAAAGTTGGCGGAAAACTTTAGCGCTAAATGGGTAATGTTCACTGCTGTAGCCTTAAATGTCGTACCAGCATTGCTGACGCCCATTTTCGCTGAACTCCACTATAGCGCTGTCATAGTATTGAGGGTGATTCAAGGTACTAGCCAGTCTTGTTTCCAGTTCTAATCGTTTGATGTTTTGTATGTTTTTAAGGACTTGGAGGTGGATTGACTTTTCCAGGCATGCACGTGATTCTGGCACATTGGGCTCCACCAAATGAACGCAGTGTAATGAGCAACATTGTTTATTCTGGAACAGCTTTAGGTTTAGTCGTGAGTATTATTATATTATTTTAAATTAATGTCCACACTAAGCCTCATCGAGTCTTTGATGATGAAAAATGTATATTGATGTGTGTAATGTACTTATCCATTTAAAGCTGGGTGTATAAACTGTGTTCCTGCCGTTGTTCCTCCTTCCTCCCAAATATGACGTTTTGATTGTAGAAACTAAAATAGTCAGTTTGTGCAAATCTCTCTGATCTTGCTTTTTGATTGGAAGTAGTCCAGTTTAAACAGGTTTGCACAGAGTTATCACACTTTACCAGCGCATTCGGTTTAAAGCTGTTTAAACATGTGCTAATCTGTTGGTTCTGAACTTTTTACTATTGTTGATTAATTTGTAAATTACGAAATTGGCATTAATTTAACCAGTTACGATTAATTACAGTCACAACAGATTATTTACATTCCTATTACGAAGTGGGAGGAAAAAATGTATCCATTCAATGAATGTTTTCTGGATGAGCGCAATTTAAATAAGTTTATACAATTAGAGATTTTTACAACCTGTTTTATACAAATTTTATTCTAATGCTTATTGAAAATACAAAGTTATTGGCCTGAAAGACCTAATCTGGTCGATATCATTTTTGGTATCTAATTTTGGCGCTTCTTTAAACTGGTAGAATACGTTTTTGTCGCGAAAACTGTTATTCTGATGATTTTTGTGCTTATTCTTTTTTTCTTCCTTCTTTTCAATTCTTCTCAAACTGGTAGAAATACAATTTTGCGACCAATATTACATCTTCTGGTTTTGGCGCACCATTTTCTTCTTTCGTCTCAATTCCCCTGTTAAACTGGTACTAATCTTCTGTATTAATCTTCTGATTTTTGGCGTTTTTCCTACTTTTTTTTATTTGCTTTTTCTTTATTTTTTGTTCAAGTATTTAGAATACAATTTTGGGTTTTGGGTCGTTTTTTCTTCTTCTTTTCAGTTAGTCTACTCCTTCTCTTCTCGTGTTTTAGTTTTTCCTTTTTAATCTGGTGGTATTTTATCTTTTCAACTGCTCTTCTTTTAATCGGGTAGAAATATAAATTTTGGCTCAAAAATTATATTGTTTAATTTTGACAAGAAAATTATTTAGTCTAATTTCGGTGCCTTCTTGTTTTTCTTTCGCCTTTCGATTCTTCTTTTCTAATAGTACTTTTTTCTTTTCTCATCCTTTTTTAATTCTTCTCCTTTGAATCTGTGATATTATTCTTTTTTCTGTTCAGTTCTTCTTTATTTAGCTATAGCCTTTTTCATTTGTTTTTTTCTTCTTCTTAGTCTGTAAGAAATATAATTTTTGGCGCAAAAACTGTATTGTCTAAATTTGAAAATGCCCTTATACATTTTTGATTTTTGGCTAATAAAGAAAAAGATGAAACGTCGAGTACAACAAGTTTGAGGTTTTGACAACGAAAGCAACAAGTTTAGTTTTGCAAGTAGAACAACTCTCATAATTCGCTGATGATAAACTCTTTTTCAGTTTTTTCTACTGCCTTCCGGCAAAATAGCAGCATCAATAGGCTGGATGCACATCTTCTACATCGAAGGCGGAATCAGCGTTTTGTGGATGATTTTATGGTTTTTCCTGGCCGCCGACACGCCATCCCAGCAAAAATACATCAGTCAGGAGGAAAGAGATTTTATCAACTCGTCTCTTAATCAGGATAAAGTTGAAGGATCTCCACACAAAGAGGTAAACTTATCATAAAACAACTTGTGAACAATCCAAATTAATTTTTTAACATTAGTTAAGCGTGCCATGGAAAACCATATTCCGCTCACCAGCTTTCTTGGCCATTTTAATCGCCCACACCTGTTCTAATTGGGGTTGGTACATGGTCTTGATGGAGTTGCCTTTGTACTTGAAGTCAGTGCTCAAATTCAAAATGACTTCCAACGCACTCTTAAACGCAGTTCCGTACTTAACCATGTGGATTTTCTCAATGGTACTCAGTAAAACATTAGATCACTTACGGTCAAAAGAGGTAAACCAGTTTAATTAGGGAAAGTTAATTTGAAACTTATGAAAATCAAATTTCCAGAAAATCACCACAACAACAGCCAGAAAAATTGCAACAGGCATAGCCAGTGTAATTCCTCTAATATGTTTCTTGTTGCTGTGCTACATACAGGATCAAGTGGCTGGAGTAATAATAATGACTTTAGCCGTGACAGCTATTGGTGGGATGTTTTGCGGGTTCCTGTCCAATCACATCGATATATCGCCGAACTTTGCCGGAACCCTTGTGGCCCTTACAAATACAGTGGCCACAATACCAGGAATTGCAGTTCCGTTTGTCGTTAACACTTTAACATCTCATGATGTAAGTTTGGTTTATATTGTAAAAGGTGATCAGATAAGGACAATAGTTATGAGATATCACATTAAATTTACATTTATTTTAAAGCTAAATTCATGCAACAGTACTACATTTAAATTTCTTTGCCGGTAATGCCTCAGAATTAGGCGTAGGATCCAATTTAGGATAACTGCCTCATACAGTAGAATCATAATAGCAGAGTAGCTGGGAAAAGTGGTTAAACTGAAATTTGGCAAAATTGCCTCATACGATTTTTTACGTATTGATCAACGCAAAAAATAAGTTGAATGAATTAATAAGCTAAAGAAAACCTGTTTTGGATCAAAAAACCATCTCCTCGTTCCTGTTGTTCCTATATCTGGTCGCTACTTTTACATAATAAAAACAAATGTCCTAGTAAAAATGAACATTTTTTTTAATTAATTTCTAGCCAAGCATTAACTCTTGGAGGATTGTTTTCTGGATCACAATCGCTTTGTACGTCGTCGAAATCGTCGTTTATACCATATTTGGATCTGGCGAACAACAACCTTGGAACGATCCTAAGAGTGATGAGAGTCCGCACGAGTCTGAACCATTAAAAGACAAAACTTTGACGTTAACTTCGTGAACTGCTTTATTTTGAGAGTTAATTTTTATAATAGGAATACCGTTACAGAAACTAATCCCGTTTAAACGAAGATCAAGTTGTTATGATTATCGTTAAAATAGTAATAGTAATAAGAGTCGTATGCACCACCAGTCATTTTGATAGGTTTAATTCAAGCTGATGAAACTGTAAATTTTCAATAGCATACAATATAAAGAAAATTACAGTCTGAACTTAAACCTTCAAAACGACTGTTGTTGCTTTCGGCCATAAATGCATAAGCAGAGACATTAAGTGAATGTGGCTAATTGTATTTTTTTACGTATTTTTCTTTTAGTCAAATGATAGATTGCACAGCTAATTTTACTGGTATAGCTTTAGTTTAACAAAAGAACGAAAAATATTTATTTTATAAACTTTCAAGACTGCTTAAATATATTATATTCTCTATAAATAGTAAATATTTTCATTATTATTCCTTAGATTAACATATACAGGATGTGCAAGAGAACCCTCTGGACGTAAGAGATTAACATATAGGAACATGGATTTAACTGAAAAACCTTTCAAATTTTGTAGAGCTAGTCATTATTTTCAATAATGCAGTGGTGACGAGTTATATAGGTAAAATATTTCTAATAATTGCTAAATGCATCTAGAGTTTTGCGCATTGTTATTGACAATAAGCAGTCCTAGTGAACACTATACTACTACTTATTAATCTTTTAATGTTACTAAAGAACTTCCTAGAAGCCTTTGCGAATATTGACATAGGGATTTGCTGAATGGAGAATGAGTGAACAACGTCCAGTACGCAGATGATATTTTCACTGACAAAATGAACGACTTATTAAAGGAACCAATATCATGATGGTAATCATCAGTAGAGAAACTAGTGGAAGGTACGGCTTAACGATCAACAACACACCAATAGAGAGAGTAGCACAGTTCTGGGATCTGGGAACCATGATCAATGATAATTGACACCATTCACAGGCACAGGAGATTAGGTGTTTCAACCAAATGGCTAAACTGTTTAAGTCACAACATCAACATTAAAATCAGACTCCTTATTTGATGCAATTTTTTCTCGATTATTTTCTATATGGGATGGAATCATGGGCATTAACCGAGACAACACAAAGAAAACTCGAAGCCTTCGAAATATGGCTTTACAAGAGGATGGTAAGAATATCATGGGTAGACAGAGTGACCAACGTTAGGGCAGTGATGAAGACAATGAAGAAGGGCTTGGAAGTAATAAAGACCATCAAGAGAAGAAAGCTTGAGTACCTCGGACATGTTATGAGGAAAGAATGCAAATATCCTTTTAAAGTCTCGGTTCTTGCAAGGGAAAGTTGATAGCAGAAGACCACCAGGAAGAAGGAGAATATCATGACTCAAAACTTAAGAACAGGGTGTCGAAAACACCTAACGAGTAAATACTTAACCCGATATTTTTGCTTGCCTGTCATTTTAAAAATTTACATTGATTGATTGTCAATGTAGTAAATTATTTTTTATTAGCTTTACACGCTTAAGTGGAGAGGTATGACTATAGCAACTGCCTGTTCGAAATGTAAGTACTAAACTGACCGCTGTAACGTTTTCCACCACACTTTTAAACATTTCAACTATTTTTCGACAAGACCTTCTATTCTACTAATCCTTTCGATATGGAACACAAAATGATATTGATTTCTTTCAGGTTTACCCGTAAGATACCTCATATGCATCTTAGGATCGGTTGGCCTAGGAATAATTTACGGTCTTAAAGTAAATTTCCATGTAGCCATGGTAAGCATGCTTAATTACACCGCTGTGGGTGGAAGTGAACACGGCGAAGGCGAAGAAACGGAAGTAAGTGTAAACCACCATGATTTTAGTTTAAAACTAGATTATTTTGTTCTATTTTCCAAGAACTGGATTAATATGCAGGGAAAAAATCAAGAAAATATGCGCATTGACGTAATTTGTATGGGTGATTGTATACCTGTGCAGTATTTGTGTAAATTACAACTGTTCGTAAATATACTGCACATGTGGACTTCCATTATATACAATTTTGGAAATCCAGCACTCTTGCAATCTAAAAAATGTCACAGACTACTTTTTTGATCAATCATAAACTACACACTGTACTAAGATTTACGCAAATGCTGCACATGTATTTTAGTGGTTTCTGACAGTACAAAGTTAAAATTTAAACACTGGATGACTGGCAGAGGGCCCTACTTATACTGTACCGTTTTTCCTAACGCTATTACCAGTTGCTTACTTAAAAGGGAAACTAGTACAGGTTAATCGATAAAAACGGTATTCCTAGTGTCTATATCCGCCTTACTTGTTTCTCGGTTCCTTGTTTCTCGAAATCAGGCAAATAGATCTTATCAAATACATATACAACAATTCTGGCTCCCTAGAAATTTATTGGAAACGAATATCACTAGAGACCCCTAGTTGGGTTATTCTGTGGCGTATGATGGAAATTTCCTGGACTCTATTTTCTGTATATCTATTTCCTTTTAAAATTGAATCCCTTTTTGACAGGACGGACCATTTGTATGGACATCTACACCTCAATCACTTTTACTCAGTGCTTACTTTTGGGGCTATTTCGTATCAGAACTGCCAGGTGGAAAGCTGGCCGAAACTGTTAGCGCCAAATGGGTAATGTTTATTGCAGTTACCATAAACGTCGTGCCAACATTATTAACGCCCACGTGTGCCAACCTTCACTACGGTGCAGTCATAGTATTGAGAGTGATTCAAGGTAATTCAACAAAAAAGAAATAGAATTTTTATATCATTCAACAAGAAAAATTATGTATACTTTCAAGGAATTGGTGGAGGAGTGACTTTTCCTGGAATGCACGTAATTCTGGCGCATTGGGCTCCACCAAACGAACGCAGCGTAATGAGCAGCATCGTTTATTCTGGAACTGCTTTAGGATCTGTGGTAAGTATTTTGCTATATCGTTTTCAATGTTATAAACGATTCCTAATTCCATGTCTCTCAATCTCTCCATTCCTCCTCGCGTTAACTCTCTGTTAATTCCCTTCTCCAGCTTATAGGTGTGATCTTTCTTGTTTCACGAAGATTCCAGTTTAAGATCTTCTTATAGAGCCAATCTTGTTACATTCTTTGTGTACATGACCTTATCATATTAACTGTTAGATTCCGATAAAACGGTTGTCCAAAGTGGAGATGTATCTCAAACAGGAGAATAGCTATCGAAGCACTTGCTCTCGGCTGTTTCTGGAATGTAAAACCATCTTCGAGACACTCATTTGGTTACCAGATGTGATTATTAAGGCATTTTGATGTTCCTGGCAATGAACAAGCCAGGGGGACACTTCACTAGGGACTAGGGACACCATATCATATTCTCCACATCTTCATTCAAAATAATTCTGTCACTAATATTACCACTATAGATCATAAACTGTATATCTCCGTTTTGTTTTTCAGTTTTTTATTTTGGCTTCGGGCAAAATAGCAGCCTCAATGGGATGGATGTACATCTTTTATATCGAAGGAGGTGTTAGCGCTTTGTGGTTGATCCTATGGTTTTTCTTGGCCGCCGACTCTCCATCTCAGCAAAGATTTATCAGTCAAGAAGAAAAAGATTTTATAAACACGTCCCTTGACCATGATGAATCTGGACCAGCACGTGATGTAATAGTGCATTTAATGTTAAGAGCGGAAAGTACTTCTTTGACGCTTTTCTGCATGAAAAATTCATGTCAAAAGACAAAGTACTTTCGGCTCGACTTACAGATCATACTTTTTCGATGACTGATCAATACTACCATCCATTACTAATAAGCGGGAAAAGTTTTGCCTTCCACTCTAGAAAATATAAAGAGTATTAGTCGTCGAAAAAATTACCAGAGTACTTTTAAAAGCTCAAAATGGTTTTCTTCACGACAGTTAAGCGTACCTTGGAAAGCAATATTCACTTCACCAGCCTTCTTGGCCATTTTAATCGCTCACACCTGTTCAAATTGGGGCTGGTACATGGTCTTGATTGAACTGCCTTTATACATGAAATCAATGCTGAAATTCAACATGGCTTCCAACGCATTCCTGAGCTCTCTGCCCTTCTTGACAATGTGGATTTTCTCAATGGTACTCAGTAAGGTCCTCGATCACCTTCGGACGAAGGAGGTAAGAAAGTCTTTTGTTAGATAATTAACAACAACAATTGAAAAAACCTAGATAATCAGCACAACAACAGCAAGAAAAATCGCAACAGGCATTGCCAGTGTAATTCCTATAATATGTTTTGTGGTGCTGTGCTACATAGAGGGTCAAGTGATAGGAGTAGTACTAATGACTACAGCCATAACCGCTATCGGAGGAATGTTTTGCGGGTTCCTATCCAATCACATCGACATATCGCCAAACTTTGCAGGAACCCTTATGGGGATTACCAATACGGTGGCTACCATACCAGGAATTGCCGTTCCTTTTGTCGTTAATGTGTTAACAACACATGACGTAAGTTTGTTTGTTAATTTATTAGATTCATTTCTTGTAAAGGTGTTAATGATAAAAAGTTATCAGGTAGTACAACTATTCAAATTCTTATTTTACTCTAACTAACAAAACGGTAAAATAATACATAGGGTGTTTCAGAATACGTATTACAACATTATATTCGATGTAGAAAATGCAAAAAAAGAACAGATAATGTTCTATGTATAGACAACTGTCGTCGTCAAAGGGGTACCATTCGAGATACAGCGTTTGTAAGTTGTGCGGAAAATTAAACATTACTAACTATTAAACATACGGCAGAAGTATTAAATTTTAAAAAATCATATTTTGGTAAGGAAGCATTTGAGGACCCATCATGTTTATAGCACATTTTCGACTCGAATTTACCTAAAGAACACGTAGATAGTGACATTTTGTCCTTTACCTTGCCGACCACCCTGTATGTGTAATTAGACGTTTTATTGTTTATTGATTAATTTTCTTTTTCAAATCGCTTGTACTAAGATTTCAGTACAGCTGGGAATTGTGAATACTCATACGTAGTAGCAATGAAATCATCTGAATCTGAGAAATTCATATCGTCACATGAAACTATTGATTTGCTAAATACTTAACTTTCTTTTTTTTTACTCTGTGTATATCCAAAACATTCAGTTAGTTTTGCGAAATTTATTTTGTTGGTAATTAACAATTTCCTACGTTTAAACAATTTATTGTGTTCAAAATTCTGATTGTCATAAAAATAATTAATCATAAATAATATTACTTAGGGGTCCCAACACAACCAACATAAAAATAACAGTTTAAAGGTCAATTTACTTTTCAGCCATCTATTACCTCCTGGAGGATTGTTTTCTGGATTACCGTCGCTTTATACGTCATCGAAGTGGCCGTTTATTCCGTATTTGGATCTGGAGAACAACAAGAGTGGAACAAGGCTTCCTAAATTATTGATGCTTTTCGTGAAAAAATTAAATAAATTGTGTACACATCCTTTAAACCAATTTATTTCCTTAAACTAACATAACTACGTATTTAACTGGATGTTACGAAGGCATCGCTTACGATTTTGCTTTTTATTATTCCTCCCCTTTATCTGTGTTATTTTACGTTTAGTGCGGTTTACATCACCTTTCATTCTTTTTACCATCAGTGATTTGTACTTTGGTAATGTGGGTGCCAAACTAACACCAAAAGGTAAAAACTCCATTGAGTCCAATTGCATATGGCCCAGATTCTTTATTTGTTCACTACTTTTTTCAGGCACAAACACTCTTTCAGTGATGGATTTCCTGAACAAATATATTCCCTCTGTACTTGGTTTCTCCTGTTTGTCATCACAATTTTGTTCACTGGAGTTTTTGTCTTCCTCTTCATTAATATCCATGACACTATCATCAATAACAATGACACTGGCATCAGATGTTATTCTGTTAAAATGTATGTGATTCATTGGAATTGGGTATTTAACAGCAATCTGCTCTATAGCCTCACATACTTCTGTATATTTATCAGTAAAAGCGATAGTGACACTAGAAATCCGACAAGTCTTTTTCAGAACTTCGCGCAACTCTGGGACTACAAGTACTGGGATTCGCATTAAAACACTTTGGTCAATTACATGTTCCACCATTAATTTAGGCTTAACATCTGCCGTGATTAATACACAACACACATTTCCATTCTCAAGCCCTTTGGTGACATCATTTACTCCCAGAATTAAACCTTCTCTGCAAAAAAAACACACTGAAAATTTCCTGTTCAAATCACACAAATTAATTATGACTTTACCTACTTCCAACCTCAGTTTTATCACTGTTGCTTTGATTTTCAGAATACTTTTGTCGGAATAATTTGCGTTCTGGTTTAGGAACCTCTCTAAGTTGTTTCCAAGGAATGTATGGTTTTGTGGGTGCTAATATTGGTAAATTTTCAGAGAGAATGGTGCCAAGTGATTCAGCTTCTTTGGTTGATATTAGTGGCCTATATGTAAAGAAATGAATCTGGTAAAATACAGTAAAATTGTGGTGAACAGGTGTTTGTTTTACCAGTATTTGCCATAGGGTGACCCCAATACATTTCTAATGGATACTTTGGATTTGTTTTTCTTTGATGATAAGGTGGATTTTTGTTGTTTTTTTGATAGAACGGGGGCCTCTGGCATTGTGAGGTAAACTGGAAACAAAATGTCCCATTTATAATCAGCAAATCAGGTGAGTTTGATGGTATTTGATAATTTTGCATATACCAAGAACCAGAATGTTTTAAGTAAGTACCTAATGGAAATTAATGTATGCAGGTCTTATTGTAGATTTACTTTTCTGGGGTTACACCAGTAAAAATTTACCATGCATCAAAACAGATTTTTGCATAAAATATTGAACACATCAATAACAAGATCAAAACTGGAAAGACACATTATCCAGCGGGTTGCCCCTAGCGGCGCTAGGTGCACGCCCTAGACAATACTCAAAACAAATTTTTTTAGGCTGGTATTATCCATTTTGTATACACACACAACACATGCTTTTCTTTTACTGTCCTTTAAAAAAATATATAAACCATTACAATACGCGCAGTCCTACTCAACACTAAATGTAATACTGACAAAGCTCCTTTTGTTATTGACCCTTTGAGGCCAATATCAATAAATTGATGATATACTGAGAGTATTGAATACTGACAGCAATACTGATCCTAGTGATCATGTGAGGGTTGCTTAATATTAATAATATCATACTTATAAAACATGCTTTGATAATGATTGGGATAGGAATTAGCCTCATTAGCATTAGGGAAGGAAAAGATTATAAAATTTAGCACAATAAGCATGAATACAAAAATAAATTATCAGTTTTTTTTATTACATAATACATTAAAATACTTACCAGGTTAAGTTGCTCAAAAGGGGGTACTAACAAAACAGAACTTTATTCCAAAAATCAAAAACTAAAGTTTTACTAAAAAATAATAACACTTTCACACAACCTCACTTTTTCTACAAATAAATGTCAACTGCCAAAATTACGTATAATTGGTTGCCTAATAACTGGCACAAACTCAAAATACTTAACCTCATTTTATTTTTAATGTTTTGTTTTCTGGGGCCTCTGATTTCAATAAAAAAATAGTTTAAATTCTTACTCAAAGTCGGTTTCGTTTTGTTTATAATTCGAAATTCCAACAGTACCTGCTTTGCAAAAAGTTGATATATCAAAAATCACGGGTTTGTTGTATTTGCAAGTGAAATACTTTAATTGGAAATGGCTGATGAATTATTAGATGTGGTAAGCATTTGAAGAGTCCTATGCCACCGTATGCTCTAAGGTCTAAGGTTTGGTATTACAATAATAAGCCTGAAGCTGTCAGATGATAACTTAAGGAAATAGTTTCATAAACCCTTAATAAAATATTTTGGAACAGTACTTATTAAGTTGTTTCAACTCATTCTCAATCAATAACATAATAAGACAGATACCTAATTATTAGCAACTGCATAATAACACTCATAAAATAACTGTTCTACCTTTTTTTGCATATTTATTAGTAACTTTACTTTTAGATTCCAACAATAGCAGTCAAAGAACCTCTGGACTTAGTTCGACTAAGTTTGGATGAGAAAATCTATGTGAAAATGAGGAATGATCGTGAATTGCGTGGTAGACTACATGTGAGTATAATACAATAATTAATTTACACAGTTTTCATTAAAATTTTAAATTGTTTATTGCTTGCAGGCATATGATCAGCACATGAATATGATCTTGAGTGATGTTGAAGAAACCATCACTACCGTAGAAATTGATGAGGAGACATATGAAGAAGTGTATAAAAGCACAAAGAGAACAATCCCAATGCTTTTTGTTCGCGGTGATGGAGTTATTTTGGTCTCTCCTCCTGTAAGAACATCCTAAAAATTGCTACCCTTATGATTAAGTTACTTCTAATAACATCAACAAGTTTGATTTAATATTAATTTTTTGTACTGAATAGATTTCATTCTTTTCTTCAATTATTGAGTATTTTTTTTAGTGATATTTTGCTAATTTTTGTATTCCCTGCCAGGCTAAAAATATGGTCATGACGTCAGCAGTAGGCCCTTGATCGAATATTTTACTTTCAAATGACAGACGACGTTGTCATCTGTCACTTTTAAAATAGAAAATTGGTCCGCGCGGTGGCGTTTAAATCAATCACAAAAATACTCAAACAAAAGTCAAAATGTCATCGTCCTCCAAATAAATCTCAGTACAAAATAAACTTTTCGAAAAATCGAAATTTAGTGAAAAACATCAATTTTCAACCAAATTTACTACGATGTAATTATGGGCATGTTCGAAAATGTCAAAAAACGTGATCGGTACGGTGAAAATCAAGGAGACATGTATACCATTACTGAAAGAAAACTTGAACCGGATCTTAGTGCTGTTTGCGGCTGTTTTAAAAGAAAAAACGCGATATAGCGACAATACTGTTATGTACGATGTCCATTTGTCGGGTCCTGAAGGTACTGTCCGGTCAGTAAGTGCAGACTTTATCTCTAGACTTCAGGTAAGCTCAATTTCACATCCAATTTGTTGATGTTCTCAATTGGGGCAAATCTTATCAATGTAGGCTTAAAATCTATATTACACTCACAGGTTTGATGTAATATGGGAAATCCCTACTAGAATATTACTTACAAAACAACCATCACTTAAAATAAACTTATTTTTTTATAAATTAAGCCTCTGAAATAGTAGTCATAAATTTGTCTGTTTACCTACTAGAAAAAATTCACATAGTTCCTGCCTACACTTAAAATATCTATTAAAATACTAACCACTTGACTAATCAACATTGTAATATTATTAATAGAGCAGCTAATGTTGTAAATGTACTTTTTGGCAGTGTGTCAAGTCAAAGGATACCTAATGACTTTAGAAATAGTGTTTCAGGAGTTCACTTTACTCTGGTTTTATATTTTTTTATTAAAATAATTGGTAGCTTAGGTAACAGTCAAAGTGGCATTGCTTTTAGGCAAGCTTTTATGTCTAAATTATGTTAGTTTTGAAGAATTGGTGAATAATTATTACTTAAGTTGCCCAGAATACCTAACTTTATAGTCATAATCATAAACTTATTTTTTTGTCTATAACAACCCAGAGTAAACAAAGTAGTCCAAGTTACCTATTTGTTTACTATGGGTTGTTATGGACAAAAGTTAAGTTTATGATTACAGGACTATGACTATAAAGTTGGGTAAACCACCTTGCATATTAGCTCAGTACATTTACTATATTTATTCTGATGTTTCACAGATTCACAGTCTAACATTATTAAATATGCAGTGCCAAACTACATACAGTCATGTTTTAATCATTAATAATCACTATAAGTACTGAACTTTCAAAGTGGCAAAAAATCACAGAAATCATTGCAAGCTGCATGGTTTACCTACTTAGTAAATTATGGAGCAAGTGTCAATAAGTGTCCATTGTGTTAGGAACATTAAAGTATTCAAAGTTCAATTTTAGACACAATATGAACTTTCTTTGAATTGAATTAGGCTATCTACAAAAATACACTTTCTACCACATAAGTGCATTTTTGGTGGTTCTACTTCTTTCAATTTTTGACTAAAAAAGTAGTAGTAGAAATTACAATAAGTAGTTTTTGTCCAGGTTTTTGTATAGATAAATATGTTATAAGCTTAGGTATAGGAAACTCCATCGTTTTTGGCAAAAACATAGGCAGCAGACTTGCTTACAGCCTTTTTGTCAAAAGCATAAGCAATATGGTATATCAAGTACCTATCTAGAGAATATCTCCTCAAAGATCCCATAGAAGCTATATTACTTTTAAGGGCCTCTTTCAGGAATTAATTATAGTAATGTAGGAATTAAGATAGTGAGAAGAAAAATTAATTAGATATTAAACTTGAAATGTTTTCTGTTGTGTCTACACAATATTTTGTCACTAAATTGCATCAGGTAGCTACTAATAATATTCACTGTCAAATTTGAAGGTTTTTTTAAAGGTTCACTTGAATGATGTATCTACGAGTACTTCAAGATAACTAAATTTGAAAAATCTTAGCAAAACATTTTAGCAGTGTATGTACAACTGGAGTCCATAGTTATATAAAATTTCTGCATTGCATTACAAAAATACCCCTCAAGTTTTAAAGGTTGTAACCAAAACTACTAAAAAACAATATGAGGTCAACTGGGTTGGTGAATTTCAGAAAAAAAAAATTGGAAACTAGTGATAAAGGGTCCGAATTTTCAAGAAAAATATACCTACATTTAACTCTAAATCCCTAGGTATTTACTAAAAAAATTTTATTTCAGATGTATTACTAGGTAACTGCAAATTTGTGATACTGGAGGTAATTTTTACCTTATTTTGTTGACTTCTCTTTTAGTTTTAGGCAATTATTGTCTAGAAAACTGAAATTGCTGCTTTAGAGGATTGTTGCCTTTTAAGATAGCCTTAATTTATAGTTAATGATAATGTTTGAGTATGACCTAGTTTTAACAGCAATTTCGATTAAGTTAGGTAAGTGAATTTCCTCAGGCCCTTCCATTATAAACTTTACATAAAGGAAATTATTGGGCTTCTAATTGAACAGAAATTACTCTTTTGTCAGACTGTAGTTCCTGGCATTGCAGCAAAGGCACAATTTTCTCTGCGTATAATCGACAAGAAACAGCCTGGCTGGTTCTATTAATAAAAAATGACATAAAATCGATATAGGTATAGTGAAATACAAGAATGAGAACAGGTCATGCAGCAGTATGAATATGATTAAAAAGCGGTATAAAGTACAGACAAACCAGACTTTAATCCGCCTTTGCCTTTTTTTTCTTTAGTATCCATAGCCTTCAACACAGTGAGACGTTTCTCCTAGATCTATGTATACAATTAGCGACCTGACAAAAAGTGTAGTTTTTTTCGAATTTCGATTATTAGTTTTTTTCTTTACTTACGTCAGCGGTGACAGAATATAGTAGGCAATTGTTTTGTGATGATGAAATTATTTTACCTTTTACACACGTGTTGTTGCACGCAATTTTTGCGATTTTTGGGCAAGTAATAATTTACTTTACGTTTTTAAACAAATCACCTGTCTTTGACTCAATTAGACTAGGTGGAGTTAATTTATTATGAGGACTAGTGAATAAGACATGGTTAAACCTTTGCTTAGATTATTCCCTTGTTTAATAATTGTTGTTATACCAAAACCATTGTTTTTTTATTTTAGGTAGGTATAGGGTAATTTTCATTGAGGATTAATGAGGCAATAAACCAGGAATTAATCCAGTCGAGATTTGCTTAATTGGCGTACTGGATACTTTTGGCTAACCACAAATAGATATTCAAATTTTGCATTCAAGGGAAGGTTGTTTTTTATTATTTAATAAATTATGCAGATAATATACAGAGAGACTCAAACTAAGTAGCATAACCGCAACAACGTTTGCTCAAAAAAATATAGTACATATTTCATGGCTTTTCAAAATCACAATTTTTGACATACAGTATTTGTTAGTTTAACTTTTTATAAACTACGTATTTATAATAATAATAATAAAATAGTAATTAACTTTATTTGCCAACAAAATAATATACAAATCACAAAGCAACGTCAACATACAAATGGTGTCTGTAACACCTTTACAAATAATCTTAAGATCTAAACTATGGTCTGATGATGCTCTATTTCATTTTAGGTTAAATACATGTATAACGTTACAAAACATACAGTAGATATACCCTATATATATTTAGGATTGTCGACTACATTTTACCAGTTATACAAATGTATGGAATATGTTTGGAAATTTATATTTTATGTAACTCACCTTTTTCACAATCTACTCATTACATAACATAAAATTTTTCCTAACTGGTTACATAAATTGCTATTAAGGTTTAAACTGTGTGTTTTTATAACAAAACATCTTGTTGTTTTCAGTGTGTATCATTATTTTATATGGTTGGTTTCTTCTAACAAAACATTTTTATCGACCGTACGATTTAAACAAATTCCATTATGATAAACCTTTTACCAGTAATGCTATTTTGGACTGCCTAACAGGATGTGTATAGTTGTAAACACTGCGTTTAATTACGATTGTGATGAAGTTTATCATGGAGTTTATATTCTAGCTGGTTGAAATCGAGTATGTTTACAATGGCTAATGGTACGATGTTTACCTTTGGCAAATTTACAATAACTGTTTGTTTGTGATGGTACTATGTGGCACCAACAACTACCAAGGTGATTTATCTTTTGTTTGTTGTATTGGATTTAATGTCTAGCAGATCCTTTTTGGTTTCGTTAGCTTTATTGTGGTGAAGGCCATTGTTGAATTGTTTCAAACTGAAAAACTGGGTTTTGTTTAAACTTTGCCCAATTTGGCAACGTACCAAGACAGTAAACATAGGCGGTTCAGCGACCAGCAGGCTGACCCGGATCTTCTTGCCTCGTTTTTTTTAAAGGATGCCTCCGTCGATTGTAAACACATTCAAACTCAAGGGTTACCTAATTTCAAAAACCCACATCTTAATGATGTTATCCATTAATTGTTAATAAAATATATTGCTTTGGTATGTCGGTCATTAAGCGATTTAATGATAACTGGCCTTATTTGGGTTTAGGTGTCATAATCGTGGAAAATCTTAATGAATGATTGACTTTTTGTGGAATAAAACATCAAAGATATAGTAATAAAATTATTGCGTCAATAAACATTTACCAAAATACCCTGTTTGTTTACAATCATGTGTTATTTTCTTAACATCCTCGTGATGTATACGTCCACAACTGGTAAATAGTTGTTATGAATCTCTGATTGGTTTTTCTCTTGTTACAAATTTAGGTAGGAAATGGAAAAATGAGCAATAACAGGGCAGGTCAAATTGGTTATTCATATAAGGGGATTTCGTTTCTTTTATGTTGGTTTTTGGAAACCTTTTTGATATCTACTTTATATGCGGAATTCTTCAGCAATGTTTTAATGGTTTAGTCAATGTATTATAAATTTTAAATCTGTGGTTTTAAACGTTTCGTTTCCGAGATACAGAATGTTGAAAGAACATGGTAATTAAATAATTTATTAATCTCCAAATTTTGAAAAACTTTACCTTGTAACTTTAGAATTCCATTTAAAATAGGTATGTCATAATGTAACTGAAAGTTAGAAAAAAACATTCGTCTTAGTTTTACAGTATTTTAAATTTAAATTTATGATATAATAAAATGCGTGAAATAATTTTAGAAAATTTAATCACTATCACATCAATAAGTGAATTTACATTGAAAAGTATAACTGTCTTAACAGGATTTATCATTGTAACGAACAATAATGGTAAGAAATAAATTGAGCCTTATTGACATTCATTCATTGCTTGATGCAAAATCAATCAATTTACACAAAAAATGCGTTTTTAGGAAACTATTCCTGCAAAAGTTAGTGCGACAAACGGTTCCAGAGATATTTACGAAAAGCTATATTATTTTCGCCTGAATTGGTGCCACAAGTTGTAAGGATTGATTGTATATCTAAAAATGAGGAAAAGATCCTACTAACATACCCTCTTAAATGCCCCTTCTTCGAGAAACGTCAATCTATCCTTACAAGTTGTGGCACCAATTCAGGGACACACCCTGTATGTCTGCAATTTCACCAAATTTTTTAATTTTTTAATAACCGTTTAAATTTGTAATACTTACTTTGTTTAACACCCTGCTATCCTGCATACGCGGTTTCTCTCATCTGGCGTCCTAAACTTATAATACCTAAACTTAACCCGGACATGGCTAAATATCGGCTTAAAACATTTAGAAAATGCTAAATTTGAGATCCCGGATCTTTTTTTTTAAGGTGCTGATCTAGCTTAAAGTAATAATGTAATGCGAAAGAATTTTTTCTAGTTAAACAATTTAAGGAAAGGTAATGGTGAACCAATCGTTTTAGGCAATGGGTAATTAACCTTGAGTGCTCGAGGTGCCTTAGGATGAATAACTTTGAGCTGCATTTGATTTAATTAATTAAGTACACTCTTGCTTTTATAGGTATACACGGTAAAGGAGTGAATGATTGATTTGGTATGAGTTTCTCAGGAATATTTTGTAATGGTGTATGCACGTTATGGGAGGGAATTAAGTGAGTATGACCATATTAGTATGACAAGGTGTTTTGAGCCTGGGGAGTCTGTCTTTTTGTTTACACCATTAGCATTTGTAAAAGATGCATCTTGAAGCATTTTGTCGCATTTAAGAAATAGTAATACTGGAATAGCCTATACAAATAATAAAGGTTTGGTAGGTTATCATGTCAGAAGGCTATACTTTTAGCTGTTACAGCTTCTGAATACATTATTGTTTGCTAGATGCTCTGCTAGCTATTCTAGATAAACTATGATCTGGATCTGGATTTGTTTTTCTGGCAAAAACCGGTACAACACCGGTAAAGTTTTATATTGTGTAATTTCTCATTTTAATTGATCATGGATTGATATTTTGGTAGAAGGTTTTGTCTTCAGGTATGACTTTTTTCTTCCGTAGAGCTAGATCCTTCTCCTTTAAACTTTTTATATGTTCTCCAAAGAATATTGTTGTCTGATGGTAGAAAAGTCAGGAAAAGACTTTCTTGGGTAAAAGAAGTAGCCGATAGACCGATATGTATTGGTATCGGCTGTAGATAAGAAGAGAGTAAATCAATGCTCTAAACAAAGATGAAGCATAACTTTATAAGTGACATGTATTAATGTGCCAACTTTAACAGTTGGTCACGTGGCCACTTTATCAGAAAAAAGATTAAAATCTTGTGACCAACTGTCAAATGACGTCAAATCTGTTTTGGCACCTTGACACCCCTCCATCTTGGTCTAGAGTATTGATTTACTTCTTCTTATCATGGGATTCTTATGTATAATTTTGTGATGGGTGATATGCTTGTAATAATTTTATTTGAAACTTCAGAGGTAGGTACTCTTACCTCACAAAGGGTGCGGATGTCCAGAATAGTAAAAAATCTGTCAATTGAAGCTACCTCGAGAGCTACCTTTTACCTATCTTACTTTTGCAGGTTACGTTAAGTTAGGGTTGTGGACATCGTTTAATGTGACAAATCGTCATACGAAGATGTAGGGTGATTTTTTCAAGTGTCATGTGTAATTTTCTGCTTAGAAACGGTTTCTGGTTACTTCTCTTCTGGTAGGTGAAACCTGAAATTAAATCTTCTAACTTTACAGATCTCAAATGTCAAAACCTTAAAAACTGTCGCGAGATTTGAAGTTATCATTTTACTAATTACAACTGGAAAAATGCCAACAAGAGTTATACCTATTGTGTATATGGCACTGAATTCTGGAAAAGATTTTAGATTTTAGACTACTAGAAGATTTGAGTTATTAATTGGATTTTTAATTCTAAGATCGCTATGGCCACCTAGTATCAAAAATGACTTAGAAAATATCAGTTTCAGAATATTCCTAATAATCATTAGCCTAAATTTGTTCGGTCACTAATTTATACCAAACCGACTGTAAAATTTCCACTTTTCAGCTAAACTCAACAGGTAAGGTATGCAAATTGACGTAATATGTAAAACTATCAACGGTAAGCTAATTGAAGGATAACTCGTAATAATAAAAGCATTGGTGAGAACACAATAAGAAAACTCACCGCAATTAATCATTGCGAAGAAGGAAATCATTGCACTCTTGGCCTGTTAAATAAAAATGATTATGCTGATTTGCATCCAAAGTTTTTGAAAGTGAACCTTCGAGATGTATGTCCGCTTATATTGTCAAAAGTTCAGGGTTTACAAACTGAATACAAATTGAGGTCGCCCCCAAGGTACTTAACGATTACAAATTACATTAATTGGATTTTAGCGACAATTTAATGCACAAATTTAATTTTTATGTCTATTATACAGGATGGACCAATTTTGTTGTTTTTAAAATGGAAAATTTAGTAAAAGAAGGTTAAGTACAGTGGTACTAGTTTAGTACCACAGTGTGGTACTAGTGGAGTATTGCTATGCTATTTGCACAAAAAAATACAATTACAAATAAATACAATTTTGTAATACAAATTTGAAAAACTTAAAAGTTTGGTTTTTCTGGTAGGTTTTGTCTTTTATAATTAATTTTTTCTTGAAAGCTATGATGAATGTAAATCATACTTTTAATGTTGAGATTTGGACTTTTGAGATGTCAATCAATGAATACAGTTTATACAGGGTGTCTCATAAGTGACACGTCACAGTGACACCGCAGGTAGGTCAGCCAAAGAGGCACCGAACCAGCCTAACAAAAAAAAAAAAATATTAAAATTCTTATTTTGCTGATAATTTAAATCAAGATTTATCCAGTATTTTTCGGAACTTTACATTACTTTTTGACAAAAACACGCTCATGGCATCTTAAGTAACTATTTAGGATTCCATACAATAAAAAAAAATAAGCTTCGAGAGCTTTCCAACAGAATTCTGGCACTGACAATGTTAAAAAATGTGAAAATTCATGAAAAATCGTAATTTGCTAATAACTCGAAAACCATGCAACTTTTACTAGGGTCATGTTAGGCTGGTTCGGTGCCTCTTTGGCTGACCTACCTGCGGTGTCACTTATGGGACACCCTGTATACTACATCGACTGGCAACATCAAAGCATTTTTTAAGAAACCACAGTTTATCCTCGGTCAAATTAAGGTTTCAGTGGAATGTGTTCGATATTATTAAAGGTAAATGGTCTAAAAATTATCCTATTATTACTNCCCCANCGCANTATANTNCATNNTTTCNGCGGANNTCNTGCATATNAAAAGANGNNNTTGCGGCCNGATCNACCGAAATTGTAGACCNAGTTTNGACGAANTTTNCNNCACCTATANCCNTCANAGACGTANAANCTAGAGTAANANTACACCANTACGAANACNNGCNCANACGTTAANACGANCATGATCTAGNTGNNGNNGAGTGATTGNTGCNGGANNGGCGGTATNGNAANTTAATTAGATGNGCTNAANTGAGNCGTANANANNGTGCGTCGNTCNGNTNGGCTTGGNNTNCAGTGGCANTGTCNATTCTGANNAAGCCTNACNANNTACGTCGGTGNACGNNCTAATTNNATTACTCCGACGTCAGNNNGGTNAGTGANCTCANGAACCNGCCTGATTCNTTNTANTTGGAGGCATNACCNGNGACATATCCTAGCNAANACTAGCNTNTGGTNAAGANGNNCCNTANGTTNANTTGNTATANNACGNAATATCCTCATTATCTAACATGAGGAAGTGAGTCAGTATTAACCAAACTACTTAAACATTGTTTGGATTCAGTCTAAGCTAATTTGAAAATTAACTGATGCAGTGAATATAATATGTATAATTGATAGAAACCCAAGTATTTCAATAAAATACTGTTTATTAAAGTATACTAGCAAATATGTAAATGTTTGCAGTAGTGCTTAACCTTGATGATTTCTGTTTAACTATTCAATTACCCTGTTAGTTTAAACAAAACTGTATGTTTAATACATAATACTTAAACGTTTTTATTTAAAAATAATGCCTACACATTGTATGGATAAGCTTTGTAACTACATAATTACATAACCTATTTTTCTGTGTAATTCAATTTAAAGTAAAGTTAAATATGCATTTGTACAGGTATTTCCATTTCATAAAAAGCTAATTTCTTTCTACTATACTTCACATTCATTTTATTCAAAACTGGACTTTTGTTTTCTTGTCTTGTTAGGTAAAAAAATAATATTTAATATGTTTGGTTGCAGGATTCTATACTGTATATTGAAACCAATCAACATTTTGGATTTGGATCAATCATCAATAGTGGAGCAGAATGACAAAGCAGTGCACATACTAAAAAATAAAAAAAAATCTCAAATCAGAAGTAAGACATCTTTGAAAATGGCTATCAGAAGAAAAAAAATGATTACAGTTTAACAATAAGCTCCCCAGAAATATTAATCCATTGAAAAATTGATTCTAATTCAGGGGATTCTGGTACAGGGTAGTTAAAAATTACTAATTTTGTCATGAGCAATAAGAACCTTAACAGTTGTGTTTTTTAATGTAACACCCTGTATATTATTACCTAAAATTATCATTTGTCATTATAAATTGTCATTAAAATTGCTCTGAAATTAGAGCAATTCTAATTAGACATTAGACTTAGACATTTTAAAACTAGTTGTTCCCAAGAACACAATTTCCAAGAAAAACTTGAAAAACCAAAACATTTTTGAACATAAACACCAACTTTAATTTTTTAATAGTTTGGTTGTGGCCATGGGTTTGGTAAAGCACACACTAATGCCAAAATTGTGTTGAATTCCTGAATGCTAATCTGTCACACTTACACTGGATACCTTATTCTGAAACTCTACCTTCTGCCAAGCCTAACTTTTGTCAAAATTGGATTAAAAGTATTTTCAACTAGTTGAAGAAGTATTCTATCCTCGATTCTATCTTTAATCTAAGCCTGAAATGAGTATCTTAAGTTAATAATTTTTTAAATGACTTACAGTCAACATCTTTGTGCAGTTTTTGTTTCTGCTACAAATATTAAATACAAATGGTTCTATCTAACATTTGCTAAAAGAAGAAAATTTTCTAAACCTTGTAATTGTAGAGATAGTTTGGCAGGTCAGATATAAGTTTGATTCACTTTACAGAAAAACTACTTGCATTTCAATCTTTAAATCTGACCATACCATACTGTCTAAAAGCTTATACTGATTACACCAATAAACAATCCCACTGTATCTCAGGATTGATAAAACAGAAAAACAAGAACAGTGAATGTTATTAACATATGGGGTAAACCTTATCAATTTCACCTTGATGATACAAACAAACTACATTAAAATCTCATTTCCTGTTAAAGCTGTATTTAGTGTTAGTCACTGTTATCTCTAGTTACCTAACTCCTATCAATTTACAGAGAAAATAGATTATTAAAATAATGCCCAAAGAAAAGCAAAGCCAAACCCAAAAGTCAATATTATGACTTCCCCCTAGTCTAGGTTTGGCATTTAAATATTTGAAAGATGCACAATGAATTGGATCAATAAACTAAACAAATTTTAAAAGCTTTCATTAATTAGACCTAGTTGTCGGCACTGCAACAGTTATTTTTGCCAGGGTATGCCATAATCTTTTGCAATAAAATTAAAATGTCAAACATGATGCAAAAGGTGAAGAGGCCAACAAAACATACAAGACTGGAATTGTCCGTTACTTACCATTATAAAGTCTTCAACTTCACATCCGCATTCAAAATATACGCACACAACTTGGTTACACAAGAAAATTGATAATTTTTATTTAACTTCACAGGAATAATCGGAAAAAATCACTGAAAATGGCGAAACGTAACACCCACCATCGAATGCATTGAACAACCGATTCGATTACGCAGACGCAACGTTGCCACAGTTACGTCAATAATCGGAAATAATTGATAACCTCACCAATTTTAGTTTGGAAGTTGCGTTAATGAATATTTTGTTAAAACGGCGGTTTAAATGATTGAAATTTGTCTGCTTTTTATGCCTCTAATTTTTACTTTTCACGAAAATGTTTTTAAAAAGTTAAACTTACTAAATTGTTTTCCCGAGTAATGAGATAAAGCGATACATTTGACATTGCCGCGACAGCCCCCCTGGTACGTCACCGTTGAAGGCTTTGACACAACTGACAGTTTTGATTAATGTCAACTGTGTGAATGCATGAATGTGTAATGGGTGGTAATAACAGAGGAAAGCGAGTACGCCTAATGGCAATAATTTAAAAAATGGCTGCAATAACACTTTGCAATTGCAATTTGGCTTGTAAATAACGCATAGATTGTCTTAAAAATGTTGCTTAATTCATAATTGTACATAATAAGGGTAAGTAAGTAAAAACAACTAATGCGCTTTAACAAATTTATTTTTTACGCTCAGTAAATTACCCATAAAAAAATTACATTTTGAAAGCATTTGACTAAATTATGGTATAGGCGCTGTGAAAGAGACGTATTTATTTTCTCTTATAAAATATCTTACGTGTTCTATAATATCCGTTTTTTCTGTCGCAATAAATAAAAGCATATTTTGATTTTCGCCTTTTATAAAATATTAGCTTCCTGTTTGTCCAACTGAAAAATAAAAAACATGATTTTGAAATTTAAAATTCAAATAAAAAGAAAGGCGGATTATTATCACAGCGCTAGCTGAAATTACGCTTACTTATCAGTATACATAAGTACATTATTTATTATTTTTAGAATAAGAAAACGAACTTTATTATATTCTATTGACTGGTTTGATTGTGTGATTGTACGATAATCAATAATTTTATGTATACCTCAGCAATAGTATTGTAGTTATTATACTAAATGTTTAAGTAAATTAGTAAATATCGAGAAGGTTTACATTGTTAAAGCAGTAATTATAGAGAATGAGAACATGCACATAACACAGTAAACCAATGTAAACCCAACGTTCAATAATGATTATTTTTGATCCTCAACAATTTTTTCTGCATAATAAAAAAATGAAAACCTTAAAACCGTAAATCGGTGTACTTTTGTCTTTTTTAATATTATTGTTTTTTGCAATGGGCTAATCTCACACTTTTTTTATTTCATATTTGAAAAGAACGCAAAAAATTATGAAATACGTATTTTTTTATTTTTAAAAAACCGCTATATGCCCTGCCGTACTTTAAACCAAGCTTAAGTTAAGTGTAATCCAGACTGTGACTTTTTCACATCATTTTTACAAAAAAGTTTTAATGTATTTCAAAAGGAACCAAGTACTAACAAACTAACAGATTATTTATATTTATCTTATAATGCTAATTTTATGTTCGGTTACATGGGTTTCTGGTTTCTGTTGTATAGGGACTATTATCTAGATTATCTAGGGTTTGGTCATTTAGAATTTATTCTTTTTCAATTATCATCATCCAATTAAAGATTGCAAAGATTGTAAGATTGTAGAGTATTGATTTTTCCAGATTTTGAAAAATCCACGAATGACAAGTTCTTCAACAACCAATCCTGAGGAAGACAATATACTGTTTTCTTCTTTGCTTATTTTTTCATGTAAACTGTAGTAATGTATAACTTAATACGGCCATATCTTTTGTCAACCTACTCGATATTGATACTCTCTTTTACTGATCTGGATCATGTTTCAGTAATTAAGGAGGCTCTTCTTATAAAGAGGTGCCTTTTTAATCTCTTTTTACCAAACTGTGAAAAATACATTTATATTAATTTACAATAATTTAGTATGTAAATAATTACATTTTTAGAGCAGTTCCCAATTTGTATACAATATATTTTCAATTATCTAAGATTAATTTCTGCACAAAACAGAGGTTTATCGTTCACGATGGCTAAGGCCCAACTTTTATAAACACTATAGTACTAATACTGAGAAAAAGATCTATGAAAAATTTAAAAAACCTCACAAAATTATTACTATAAGACAAAGTATTGCTTTATATATTATTGGGACTATAATACTTAGAAACGAATTTAAATGGAAATGAACTAGATTGAAGAAAATTGTTGATTTAATATTTTTGCTGTTTATTAGTATTTGAATATTATAGCAAACTATGTTTATATGTATTTTAGTTAATGGTGTGTATTATATTACATTTTTTTCCAGATGCAAAGTTATAATAAATCTTCAGTTTTGTATATAAAAATATTGACTTGAAATATTATGATTTATGATACATTTGAATAGCAAAAATATCTGAATAAGCGCACGATTATGAAGGATTGCTGTGATTTTTTTAGTTCATATTTGTACATGTTGATTTTTTTGGAAAACCATAGAAAATGACTTTGAAACTTAAAGATAAAATGAGAACATTATTATAACTTTTAGTATACTCGAAAACCTGTTTAGTTTTAGTACAATAATTAACATTTGATTATCTCTAGTCCAATGGAAAACATTAATTAACAATATTAATGCTCAGTAATATAATTAAATTATATGTACAGGGTGTTCGTAACTTGATTTCTAGTTTTTTCCAAACACATTTGAAAATCAATTTAAATTTTAAATTTCTGAATAAGACTTAAATTACTTTACCCTATACATGTAATTCTTATTACAATACTTTAATCACATGTAAAACTTACTATAAATCGAATGATCTGAATGGTAATTCCTGACAGTCTATTCACAATAATTCATACTTAAAAACTCTAAAACAAAATTCTAAAAATTGCTTTTGGGTTTCACTATATTTTTATACAAATTGCTACTCAAAACAATGAGTTAAAGAAAAAACGCATTGTTAAATTAAACTAGTCTAAATCTAGCACTATACTACCTAAACGAGCTATTACTATCCTCTACCACACTATTGCTATCGCTATATTCGCTGTCTTCTTCTAAGATATCTTCTAGCGCTCGCTTGCTGCAATCTTCTACTATCACTACGGTTTCTTGTCTAAAAAAATTGTTCGCCTAAAATTAGGGATTAGAAACAACATATAGTGCCACAACACAAAGTACATTAATCAAAATTACATCTAACAACATACCAAGAACGTTAAATCGATCAACGGAAGATTCAGTTTTCACCCTTATGCCCATATAAAGACTTCCGGTAGAGATAAAATCGCTCTAACTTCTTATCACGCGATGCTAAGCATCGAAACTTAATAGGCAATAAATAACCACAAACTTTCGGTTTGGCGTAGCAATTTGGGAAAATTTGTCTTCATACTGACAGAGTTGGTTAAATTGAAAAGACCGTCAGCATAAAGGGCCAACCTATGCAGTTAAACGGATAATTTAGCTAATCAAAGGAATGTCTGGATAATATAGTAAATTCGCCGAGCATTTCTCAAGCTATAGACAAATACTCTACTGGAAATGTGTGGAATAGAAACGGTAATTGGGTTTTGTGATTTAGCATACCGGAAAGACGTATCCTTACCATGATAAATTTAATTTGATTATGGAAGCCAAGATTCCAGTTCGTCAGAAATGTGACGCCTAAAATAAAGATATACTTGAAGGATCAATTTGGTAATTTCAGGGATGTTAATTAAAATATTGAACTTTACGTATTAGTTTTAGTAAGAGTAAATATTTTCCGAAAGTTGTGGAAATGTAAGAAGAGCGAATATTTTCGTGTTATATTGCTCGTGCATTTCCTGCACAGCCCCCTAAATCAGGTAATAAACTGTCTTATTATATACAGGAATGTCTAAAAAATTCACTACAAAACTTTAAGGTTGATTTTCAAGGTTTTTAAGTGTGACGTCACTGGTAATTTGGGTACAGTCTAAGAGATAAGCTGGCTTAATAGAAACATAAATTAAGCTAAATTGGAATTTTATTTAACAGTAACGAGAGCGAAAAAACTAAGTTTAGGAACAAATTTCTGATCAGAGCAAAATAGGTTTCCTATTTGAACATTTTCAGATTTTGAACACATTTCTTTGTTATTTCATGTTTAAATTATGACAAATACCTAATATGTTTTTGAGATCAGAAAGATGACGCAAATCTTAATAACTGAATGTATTGTTATTTAACCAATTTGTAATTTACCAGTAATTTAGTGATAATTGTCAAAATAACTGTTTCGAAAACTTCACGTGGTTTTTGGAGAATACTTTAACTAGGTAGTCACGTGACCACTGGCAAAATAACTGTCATAAATCTCAGAAACACGTTTTGTACGAAGTACTGCAAGAAAACTTTTCTAAACCCTGATTTTTGCAACTTTTGAGAACAGTTTGACAGTTCAATAGTCAGGGACAAAATTGCTTGTCAAATCCAGTTGGAGTGAGGAAACGACAGATTTAAGAACATTTTTGAAATCCTCATTACATTTCCTATCTAATACCTTGAAAAAAAAGTACAAAATTTGGTACAGCCAGTGAGAAAAACGGTGTCAAAGTTTGAAATGCCAGAACCACAGTTTGAAAGGACAGTCAGGGATAAAAAGCTTGTAAAACCCAGATGGAGTGAGAAAATAACTGTTTTAAAAACATTTTTGGAATCCTCATTAAATTACCTTTCCATTAACATGAAAAACACTACAAAGATTGGTACAGCCAGACAGAAAAGCAGTGTCAAAGTTTGAACTGCCATAAACACAGTTGGAAAGGACAGTCAGGGACAAAAAAGCCTGTAAAACCCATATGGAGTGAGAAAATAACTGTTTTAAATACATTTCTGGAATCCTCATTAAGATTCCTTTTCAATAACATGAAAAGCACTACAAAATTTAGTACAGTCAGACAGAAAAGCAGTCTCAAAATTTGAACTACCATCAACGCAGTTGGAAAGAACAGTCAAAAAAATCCGTAAAACCCACATGGAGTGAGAAAATGACGGTTTCAATCACATTTTTAAAATTCCCATTAAATGTCCTTTCCAATAACATGAAAAACACTACAAAATTTGGTATAACCAGGAAAAAAAACGGTGTCAAAATATGAACTGCCTGAAACATAGTTTTTGGTAATTTAACATTAATTTACTGGCCAAATTTTCTTGGTAAAGTAAAACACCAGTAATTTACCGATCACTAATTTTAACACATTTTTCTGCTCTTCAACTATCAGTTAGTTTTCTCTGAAGTTCCTAGGCCATTAGCCAGCTCAGTAATTTCAATACATTGTTCTACTCGACAATTACTCAGCTCATCATTTCTCAGTTCTTCATTTATCAGTTCATTTTCTTTTAAAATTTCTGGGTAATTAGCCAGCATTTTATCATATATTCTTCTGTTCTTGTTTTATCAGTTATTCTGCTCTTGAATAAAACACAAATACCCAAATCACAAGCCGCTTATTCATCTGCGCTTTGCTTTCGAGTTTGGTTCTGGAGTCAAAGAAATAATATAATATGAACAGACTTTGCTCTAATAAACGTACAGGGTGACCTTTACTAAAAAAGAATGGAAGCCTTAAAATGGAGCATTCAAAGAGGTATCCTTGTAGATATATTGCAGAAAATGACCTCTTTAAGCTTTGCAGTATATTATCTCTCTTTATTGAATAAATATCCCTAAACTAACCTACTAACAGAAATATCTTCAACACACTAAAAGAAAATGACATTGCTCATGCAATTTATGCTTACCGTCTCAATAATGGACTTGGCAACGAAGGATTTCTCACTATATCTAAAAGATGCAAAACTGCAGGTGGTGAAGCGATCTGTACGATGCTGGCCCCTCTCAGTTCTCTCAGTTCTACGCCTCTGAACAGTTCGCATCGGATCAATTCCTCTAAAGTAGGCGTTCTATTCAACAGAGGAAAGTTTTTACCAAAAAGCTTTTAGAGTGAAGTAAAAGTTCAAATTTTCTCAGTGGAGTAGAAGAAGATTAAGGATATTCGAAGCAACACACAGTTCTCCACATATTAGTCTTGAAACCAATAAAAACAGATTTTTGGGTAATAAGCAGCGTATTGTGGAGGACTGTGCGTTGCTGCTGCAACTGCAAAAGACAGACCTAGTATTTTGAAAAATCAACTCCAAAGCGTCAGCTACTTTAGGAGTTCGATCCAGTTCTAATTGTAAATGGGCCGGACTTGGAGGACCGGGTAGTTCATAACCCAGAGTCATTTCGAAGAGGAGATATCCGAAACCTAGAGTTTCGGGGGCGGCCGGCCCTTTTGGCACTAAACCCAAAAATGGGTTTTCCAAGCCAGCCAAACGGGCTACCCCGTTCTGAATTATTACGTTTCCTACAAAAACGCAGTATTGTACATATTATTGTGTTGTGTATGAGCCAAAAAAAAAAACCTGAATGCAAGTGATATATGGGTGGAAATTGTTTGTTTCGCAAGAATAACAGAGCCTCGATAATTTGCCTTCCAAGACACTGAACCTGAAACAATATGCCGGTAGTTTAAAATAAGAGTTGTGGAAGAGAAGGAAGTCAGTTAACTTACAGTTCTCAAAGGTAAACCTTCGCCTCTGGAAACGTACTTCTTGTCATAGTCGTCTTGCCAAAAGGTGCCGTAAATTAAGTCCTTTAAACTGCCTGTTGGATTTAGGGGACTTATAATCGCGACCCCTTCCTTCCAGAAATCAATATCGAGGATGGGATGAATATAGGGATGCTGTAAACTTCTACAATAACATTTAAAAAAATTAGTAGTATATTATATGTAACTGTAGTGCTGTAAAGAGCATTTTACGCATGAAGCCGCGTCGAGTGTGTAATTTCATGAGTGCGTAAAATGATTAGAGCCCGTGCGAAAATTGCACTGTAGTTTTAATGGATGAGGGATATATAGTCAGTAAGATTACTTGATATGTTTGCTATTGCAAATGATACTGTAGACGAATTGGTACAGTACAAGCGCGGTAATGTAAATACTCGCCTATGTGAATAACTCGCTACTGTGAACACCCTAATATTTGCATTACATATTTTCTAACACGTCCATTCTAGTATATTACGCATAAACACAGTATTTTTGAAGACGATGTTTAAAACTAAAGAAGTCGAACAAGCAAGTTCCTGGAAGTGATTTCCCACGGACTAAACGTTGTAGGTTTTGCTAATTTGTTTGAAGGCTAACTGTACTGGATGTAGCAGAATGGAATAAGCATGTTGATAACTTTGACAGTTACGATGATTCTTCAGAGGAACAATTGTGCATTACGCCATGATCTTCATCTAATGTACTTTGATAAAGCAAGAAATGGAAACCAAATCAATTTTCTCTAGGATAAGGCCACTTTAGTTTATGGTCGATCGTAAAACTGTGCGGTTTTTTACAACTGTGCGTAAAGAAGGTCATTAAGTAACTGAAAACTGTAGGTAATTGGCTATGTATACTGTCGTAGGTAAAATAATGTAAATGATTACCTAAAAAGTTCAATGAGCGTTTCTCGAGTTTCTAAATTTGGAGCAATTGGACACGTGGACGGTAACGGTACTAGGCTAAGCAGTCTTTCTGCACCAAGGGTTCTGTCTTGGACGGTAAACCTGTGATAATTTTATTTTAAACTTCAAATCTTCATTCAACTTAATTTCTTCACTAAAAATATAAAACTAAAATTACATACCAATTCTTATCGGCTCGGAATCCAATTTCACCAAGTTGGCTAATTAATTCATATCTTTCATTATGATCTAAGTTTCTCTTGCAAGAAAGATATGCTCCGCTTCGAATTCGGTTTTCGCTTTTGAATTTTTCATTTCCTCCGTCTGTTTTAACGGCGCTGTACTCGTGTTTGGATTGGCTTGATTGTCTGGAAAAAAATATACGTTTATTGAATATGAAACGTGTGTCTCTGGAAAATAAAACTTTATTGTGTGAACGCATCAGAAATATTTGTCATAATTTTATTATTTATTGGAAAATAGTGATTTATTATTTTATGTGCAGAATATTGTACCGTGTAGCTAACTAAAGTGCGCCAGATCTACATGAAATCAGTATAACAATTTTTTGATTCTGCTACTTGATATTGACAATTTTGGGTTTGAAAAGATTCTCTCCACATTTTGTAATTTTTTAAATATTTTTAATATTTGGAAGAAGCTGTAGCAGGCAAACGGTAAATGTTAGGACAAAACGGCTTGCATGTTCGTATTTTACTTTTATGAGATTTATACATATTATAAGCGCATTTTCAAAAAAAAACACAATTTTTTTAAAACTCAGTCATAATATAAGTAGTCAAATTAGTCTGTAGTCAAGTTAGCAAGTTTTTCTGTTCAAAAGGCTGTTACTGAAGTCATTTAAGACTGTCCAATTGATGTCATTAATCTTGCTCAATAAACTTGTTGTATTTTGAATTCCACTTTAATTCAACCATTGCAGCCACAAGGAACATGCAGTATAAACTTCATCACAAAAAAACTAAGTTTTTTTTGGCCAGCATGTATAAAGTTAGTTCAAAACCAGGAATCACCTTCTTTAGCAATTTATACGCAAGTTTTCTCCTTTGAACTTTTTCCTTATCTCTACTAGTTTAAGAGATATTCCACATATTCAATTTTGGGTTACCAGACACACCATTTTTTTTTAAATTGTCTCAAAACTTTGACCCACTATAGCTCGGCTGTTTTTTGAAGTACACTAACAGTAAACCACCCAAATGGCGCTTTTTCTTATCTTTTCAATGGTGTGCCAAAATCACGGTGGTTTTTGGTGTATGGGGTGCTACAAAAAACCAACACATCCTGTATATTATACAGCGTGGTCCAGTTTTTGTTTTCGGACAAATTGAAAGACTTTAGTTTTGAAAATTTACTTTGAAACGGTGAAAATTGACTTGAGAAGCTTAAAGATTTTCTTTGTAGTCAGTCGTGATAGTTTTCAGTTAAGTTGAAAAACTTTAGTATTGAAAATTCACTTGCACACCAAAAAATGACTCTGATGCAATGAAAAGTGACATCAAAATTTGCATTTGAAGTAACTTTTCATAATGTGAAAAAAGATTTCATTATTTTAGTCTTGAAAATAGTCTTAAATACAGGATATTGACATTACATTCATGAAAATTGACTTGAAGGCTAACTTTTCAAGTTTTTTACTTTGCTTTTCATTTCGTTAAAACTGTGTACTATTTTTAGGACTTTAAAACTGCTTTCAGCTTGGAAAATCGAGTTTTAAGGCTATCTTCACCAAGTTTTTGTCATAGCAGACTTAAAAAACAATTTTTCATAGGCTTTAAGACACTTCAGTGTTAATAATTGGAGCAGTTCTCAAAAATCTAGATTGTTTTTAGTGCTTTATGGTTGTTTTCAGCCTTAAAAATCGAGTTTTAATGCTCTTCAGGATCTTCACAAAGTTTTTGACTTATCAGGCCTGAAAGCCCAGTTTGTACACTGTCCACAGTCTTGAAAATGTCATTTCAAGCTTATTCACTATTAAATTGATTTCTACACTAATCGGTACAAAAAATTAGGGGGCATTTCTAAGAATTTCAAACTTTTTTTAGTGCTTTAAGACTGAAAAATCAGTTTAAAACTATTTATAATAGTAAAAGTTAAATTTCAGACTCCTCAGTAATGAAAGTTATAAATTTTGGCAGTAAATGCTACTGCTACACTAATTTTGACTGTTTCCGGTGTTTAATTGAATTCTAGACTTGTTTTAATCCAGAAAATTGAGTTGTACACTAATTAAAGACCTGAAATAGACTTTTGGACTGTTTTTAGTCTTAGTAAATTAGTTTTTTTAACTGAAATTTGGAGGTCTGTGTCTTCCTTAGAAAGCATTCTTCAGGAAAATGTCATAACGCATGTCAACTTATTTTTGATGGACTCTCGAATGATGAATTATTGACACTTAAAACTGGACCACCCTGTATATAAATAAATAAAAAAATAGTGTAAAAACTGTATGTCTCTGTTTATTATCTTGGATATACTAAGTAAAAGTGGTAGAATAAACATGAACCATAAATGTGTAAATCTAGACCCTATAGACATCTAACTATATCCTTTTTGGTCCTGTTCGGAATTATTAAGTTAGTTTATTATTCACAAATAAGCTCCTTTATTTAATAGAGCAGACTGAGAACTAAGTGTTCCGCAGGGCTAAATTGTCAATTGGAAACAATAGCAACTAAACGGGGGTATTCAGTTATTCAATTAATTAGAAAGGCTTTTCCATTGCTGACAGTTCGGGTAACAAGGATGATAAAATATGGCATCCGATGGAAAAGAAAGAAGCAAAAATCCAAATACCTATTTAGTTTCAATCTTATATGAGCAATTTTATTTATGTTCTCAGCTGAATTTATGCTAGAAAAAGTTGAAATAAAAAGTATAAATTGACTTTGAATTTTAGATGTAATTCATATCATATTTCTATTAAAACTCGAACAAAACTTCTATTTGATATCAAAGGAAATTAATATTTTTAATTCTGGTTGAACGTTCCAAACAGCGATTGGCTGTTGTAACCCCAGAGAGAATGAAATTAATATTTCAAACCCTTTGCTACCATAATATGTCGATAAAATTAAATTGCCGCAAACCCCCTACAAAAAAACTACTACTTTTAATTAAATCTACGACAATTAGAGTTTATTGAGTAAACATACAATTTTACAACCGGGAATTCTAAATAATTTAGGTTAATGTGGTAAAGTTCAAATGTTTCGTGTCGCATTCAATATTTTATATGCCGGCCAGTGTTTTTTTATAACATCCAGTACAAATAACGCTAGTGAATAATTTAATTATAACCTCATTCATGTTGCAATAGAGCAAAGAAGAATGTTTGCGTGTAAAGTCTTAGATTATAAATTATGTAAATGTCGGTAATTTGTAACGAATAATTGTCTGAGAACGTAGGACAGCTTACAGTTTTATAAAGTAATCCAAGCTGCTCAAGATTTATTAATGTACAGGGTGTCTCAAATGCGATGGTTTTACAGGGTTCATCTCCAAAAGTAGCAAAGGTAAAGCAAAAACCGCATTGCTCTACCTTTACTAGCTTTGGAGATACCCCGTAAAACCATCGAATTTGAGACACCCTGTACAGTTGATTTGTTTGAAAAACTTTTAAGTGAAAGTTGTAATCATTCATTTTCGGCTATCAATTTGTAATTTTTTTAAATAAAATTTTAAAAGAATTTTAGTTATTCATCACATCAAAACTGGCGTTACAGTAAATATGCAGTCTGTTTGAAGAGGAGACTGGTTTCCAACTTAGAAACAGTAAATGTCAAGTTTCATTGGTTGAATGCTCACGTGACTATGACGTTTTCTGACTTGTGGCCAATGGATGTAACTATTTCTCTGATTACTAGTTGGTGATTCTCTCTGCGAACAGACTTAGTATATTTCCTAATAAGTGCAAAAAAGTACATCTTGTATCATGATTGGATGACTATGGATATGAACCGTGTACGGCTTATTGCTTATGGGGACACCCTGTACATGGTGAGTCAACGATAGAATAAAGTTCATTATCTCATTTGTTTTGAGAAATACAAAAAATGCTAAATAGGAAAGTTTTTGAGAATATTGAATTTAAAATTACTTTTGGATATACAGGGTGGTTTATAAAGGCATGGCAGATAAATATTAGTTTTTTTAAATGGAATTTTTTAACACATTTTTAGATTCTCTATAAAATTTTAAAACTTTTTTGTTAATAATGTCATACACCTAAACCTAATAGTTTTTCTAATATTTCATTTTTTTCACAAAAATATTACTATGATAGAAAATTGTCCGTATCGCAATTATTTCTAAAGGTAAAATACTCATATTTATTGCAAACGTTCTACAGGGACGACAAAAAAGATGTATCCAAATAAACTTCTGTTAGATGTTACAGGGCGTTCAATTTTTTAAAATATACTTTGACTAATTGAACTTAAGAAAGAAATCTCTTTTTTTATTTACGTTTTAACTTTTATCATTGTTTTTTGTTATTTTAACTAAACTTAAATCTGAACATTGTCTTTGCCATATCAGTTGATTAAGAATAAACATTTTAAAATGTTGTAACACTGACGTAAAAAATGAAAGATTTATGTTTTTTTCTAAAAAAAATATATGGAATTACTAGAATTCATTTTTATATAAGCTTTTGGAAAAACTAACAAAAATAAGTAATAATAATTTTTTAATTAATTTGTGTAAAATATACCTAATTGTGTAATGTATGTGTAAAAAAATTCCATTAAAAAAAAACTAATATTTATTTATATTTATAACATTTTTTTTTTTGAGACTAGTGAGATAATAAACTTTACTCTATCGTTGACTCACTCTGTACAGTGTCTTGCACTGCTCAAACGGAGATGTGATACTTTTTATACGGTAATCAAGACACTAAAAGGAAAGAAAAACATTTGAAAAATGTAAATCTTACCAAACTACCAAATAGGCAATCAAATCAAGATCAACCGTTTGATAGCTCACCTTTTAGATCCAAAAAACACCTTAACCAAAGAATCCACACTTTGGGGGGTGCGTTTCCCGTTTTCACTGTCACTTTTATTTTCGGAGCTCTGACTTCGGTTTCGAAATGCCGCCCTTTTACTGGCGGCCGACAGGACCGTAGTAGAGAATTCGGCAGCGCTATGCGACCGCCTGGTGGTGCGTTTTTTCTTCTTCACGCTAGACCTGGAGGTCCGTTCCTGGTACCATCTTTCGTGACCAATCACCTGTGGTTCCTTTTCTTCTTGTTCTCGTTTGTTTATGCTCGTGTAGAGATTAAACATTTTAAAATGGCGGCGTAGTTTGTTTTTTAGATATCTCAAAATCGTGATTATTTTTGATAGTGGTGGTGTAAAACTGAGTGACGCAGATGACGAAAACTCAATAGGACATCTATATGATACAGGGTGTTACAAAAAGGTATTCACCAAAAAACAGGTAACTCGAATTTGGGCAAAATGAAGATGAGTTTTATAATAATACTAGATATTAGTGTGGACCACGTAGTGTTCGATATATGTACAAGGTGTCAAAGTTTAAAAACAAAAATTCAGGCTTTTTTAAATACCAATTTTTTGTTTTTTTTTTATTTATTTTTTATAATACCAATAATACTAAAATACTAATTTTTATTCATATTTGTCTTTTCCGAAAATGCCTAAAACCGTCCTAAAACGACAGTCTATTTGCTATTTTTTGTCCAATTTCCCCTACATTAACTAGAAAGAATTTTACAAATTGAAGTACCAAGGAAAATATCGATTTATCTCCAAAGTGTGGTCCAAGAAAACACCAAATTCAATTATTGTAAATATTATTTAATGTAAATCCTTTTAAAAGACAAAATATGTTTTTTTGGAAATTGGAATTATTATTGAAGATAAATTAAAACTTCAATGCTAAATTTCCAGAGACTTTCATCTTTCTTTCCTTTTTTGTTCTGTAATAATCTCCACCATTTGTTGGGTTTTAGCGACTGTCAAAAGCTCATAATTTTCGTCTTGAATTGCTCTTTCACCTTGTTCTAACCGCAACACGATTAAATATACAGGGTGGCCAAAATATAGAAAGAAAAACAGTCAAATTACTTCTACGTCTTACTTTAAATAATTTTTGTTTAACAAAGTTATCCATAGCACAAAAATGATGGAGAAACTATTGCAAATCAATAGTCTCAATAGAGATAGAAAAAACTTTGTAACCGTCATCTGTCAGTCCGTCGAAACAGGTGTGACGTCACTTACAGTTACATAACCTCTCATCAGGACATCTTATTGATATCTTGTGACCAACTATCAAACTACGTCACACACTCCTCGACTGACATGTGAGTTATGAAGCTTTTCTCCATCTCTACCAGAAGTACTAAATTGCAATTATTGTGTGTTCCTCTAATTACAGATTTTCTATAAAATTTTGACCTCTGTATAACAAAATCTATTATACAAGATGTTCCATGTAAAATGTGGAAGTAGTTACGTTTAATTTCTAGTATAACCAGCGGCAATCTTGAGGAAATTTTAGGTACATTATGAATCGACTTAAAAAATTTGCTAATGCAGCTAAATTTTCAGAACTTTGCCCTTTTTACGATTTTCCCATAACGGATCGCGGCAGCTCATCATCATGGTCCTCCCTGTATATTTCCATCATGATTGATGATGGCCTTTTTTACTGAACTGACTATAGAAAATAAGAATTGTTTGGCACAAGTTTAGTGTGGCCACAATTCTAAGGCTGGTTAGGTTGACAGGCCATTAATATCAAAGTCCTTAAGAAATCGACGTTTCCTATAAGCTTAAATGTTATCCGATTAAAGGCAAAAGTCAATACCAAAAACGCACAAAAAACACAACAATGCAACAGGGCAAACAGCAAAAATCATAAACTGACACGAAAGTCACAACACTTGTACACTCTGCTACACTCAACAAATTGAGTGATCCGTTTGCTAGCCACAGACATTATATAGGAATAAACCAAAAGCCTGTATTGTAAGGATTTAATCCTGTTAGAGATTTGCTGCGTTTTCTATTTAGTGGAACAGAGTGCCCCCCCCCCCGCGTAAGAACCTCTAAGGTTTCCCTCCGACAGACTTGAAAGTAGGATAATGGCTCATTGTTTAACTTTGAAAGAATCGAAAAACAACAGCTAAATGTAAATCAATATGTCATAGAAATTAGGTTTTGTTTTCAGTGGAATAGGATTCAATCCTAGTGTTGCCACGCTATTTTTAGTTTTATATTGGTTTTAAGTTAATTTAAATAAGAGATTTCTATTTTGTAAATAGCGTGAGGCCGAACCAAAAACTTACACTCTTTCTCGTGGATTTATGGAAAACTACTACTTTTATCTCATCCAGTCCCAAAATGAAGGATGAAATATGTAAACGGTCTGAAAATTACTTAAATCTTACTATTTTTTCAGATCTGAAAATTAAGGAAAAATATATAAATTAATAAATAATATCCACCCTGCGAGGAAAAATCAGTTCAATTTAACAATTGAGGACCCTGAAAGCCAGGATTACGATTCAAACTTTAAAATTATCTTTGATGAAGATATGCAAAATTTGAACGAAACACCAGCACAAGAAGCAGTGCTTTGCTTATCAACCTAGAGCCTAGACCTTCTGGTGAAATTAGACAAAAAAAGAGAAAACCCAATGAAGGAAAAACTCTGAGCCAGCAAAAGTTTTGGAAAGAGCCACAAGAGCTTTAGAATCATTAAATGTTCCGCAAGACACATCACTAACTGAATCTCCTAAATGCCTTTTCTTTGTAACCAGTGAGTAATAGGCATATTATTAAAGAGTCAGAATTTTTTTTTTTAAATTCAGTTTTAGCTTCAATTTCAATTAGTGCTAGAGCATCTTTCTCCATTTATTTTCTAAATCGAACACTTTAGATTAATGAATTTATAGATTCTCCATTCATTACCAAAAAGACATATTGAGTATCTAACGTGTACCGCAACCAAGACTCGTACATTTTCAATTTGAAACTCCATATAACCTAAAGTAATAAACACTTGGAATAAAGTAACTTGCAGTAATATTCCTATCCAAATTTTTTATTTTGATTAGTTAAAAATATCAAATATCTAGTTGAAAAACTGGATTTTCTTTAAACTTTACTTTTTTAGTGTAAAAACTCGAGTTTTACTTTGATTTTGATTACAAAATATGATCCTTCGAAGGTGCTTATCGTCCGACAAATTTCAACTCGAAAACCTTAAAAGTTTTGGAGATATTGCAGCAAAAGTGTAATAATAGATGAGTGTGGATGTGACACTCTCAAATGGCTAAACGGCATAATTTACGACCTCAAGTTGGCGTAGTTCAGAAAAGTTATAAAGTCTGAACTATCTATCGAGCTTTATTGCTTTTGCCTCAAAGTTTTGAACTGATCGAATCAAAAAAGTCAAATAAACCTTTCTTGAGAATCTAATAATGTTTTCAAAATTCAGTATAAAAAGAACAATGTCAAGTTTAGTTAATTAAAAATAATAAAACTTGGGTCCAAAAGTTGGTTGTATTGTGGTGATGCTTAAAAAAAGTGTGTTAGGAAATAGTGGAAAACATTGGCAAATCTTTGATTTTTTGAAAAATTGTCATTTAAGGGGTATTGCCAAGGGGTACCTTTTCAACCACGTTAAACCAAGTTAAGAGTGGTTCATACTGTGACAATAGAAATGAAAAAAAATACAGTCTGAACCATACTAACTCAGCTTAAAATATGGCAATATGGCTGGTACAACATTTCTTCATTTTATTTGTTGAAATCGTAAATCTTTCGAATTTTCAACAGTAACTTTTGGATTATTGCAATGTTTAGGCAACAACCTAAACCTGACAATCAAATTCAAAAATCATAAACATAAAATACATAATAAAGTCATAAAAACCGATGTACAATAGCAGCTCAATAACCGGCTGAGTTAAACTACAGTATAAGTTAAATTTTTCGTTTCTTCTTTCTCATATAAAACCTTCTTATTGCTGTCAAAGTGACGTTTTGAACTTAAACCTGATTTAAAAGAAAAGCCACTATTGTATGTACAATCGAGTCTAAACGATGTTTTAATCAACGAGGTTATTTAAGGCCGGGTTGCACAAAAGCGGCTTAAAATTTAAACTTGATTATTTAAGTTAGATACGCCAGTTTGACAGCAATGCTAAACTGGTCCTTAATGGTGATTAACTAGACTTAAAAGTGTTCCACCATTTAGTGAATACACACACATTGACTGTATTACATGACATCATAAGCTGGATAAATAAAAAATGTTTTTCTGCTGAGCTTTATGTAAAACACACAAAATCCTGAAGCCTTATAGAGATTGAAACTCATCGAGTTGGCTCTTTAATACCAAAACTAACTAACTAAACTAATTAAATTCGATCTATTAAAGCTTTCAGCTCCTGAAGTGGATTAATTAATTAATCTTAATAGCAATATAAAGGTTAGAGAATGGTTGTATATTTCTCTAACAGACTTTTCTAAAGTAACTGCAGCAAGCACACAATGACAGAATGAATTGGTTTTACTGAATGTTTAATTTGTTAAGATGTTTCACTTTTAAGTAAATTAAGTTTCCTGTGGAACAGACCTCATCCCAAACGAACTTCTGAAATATGCCGGACCTGAACTAGGAAAACATCTAAAAATCCTCTACAACAAAATTTTAGAAACATCGGAAATACCTACGGAGTGGCACAAAAGTATAACTATCCCTATATTCAAGAAAGGACAGAAGACGCTTCCAGACAACTACAGGGGCATAACGCTGCTGAACACAAGCATGCAACTCTTTACCGGCATTTTGAAGGAAAGACTTTGAAACACAAATAACAAGCAGGGAAGAACAACAAGGCTTCAGACGAAACAGATCCACAACCGACGCCATATTCATTATCAAATAACTAAAAGAAAATCAATCGAATTTAATACACCAGCATATGTCTGCTTCATCGATTTGACCAAGGCTGATAGCAAAAGAAACGCCAGACACCATCGAAAGAGCAGTCCGCAGTCTCAATATGAACAACATGACTAAAGTAAAGGCAGACACTTATACGGAAGAGATACCGACACCAGGAGGCATCAGACAAGGTGACAGCCTTAGCCCATTTCTGTTCAATCTCTTAATAGACAGAATTATAGAGGAAGTATCATCACTAAATATGGGATACCGAATAGGATAGAATAGAAGAATCAGCATGGTATGCTACGCTGATGATGCAGCTATTTTCGCGGAAACCGAGGACGATCTACAGAGATTACACAAATTCTGCCAGGTCAGCCAAGCGATGAACATGACCATATCTATAGAAAAAACGAAAAGCATAACCTTTGCTAAAGATCCCGTAAGATGTAAGCTGGTAGTTCAGGACAAAATCATCGAGCAAGTCTCTGAACGAAAAGGAAAAACCAAGAAATGTCCCATTTTATAATTTTTGAGATTTTTCCTAGCATACCATTATTTGCACATATAATGTATGTATAAAGATTTTCCTTCGGTTTTTTAATCTGAATAATAAAACATTCGAAAATACTCCGAAACTGATGGCATGGAGCAGTAATACAAAATTAGTAGAAAACTGACATTTCTTGTTTTTTCCCTGCATAATACTTAATGGACGTAGATTTATTACTCGACGAGTGTTACTACAAATTGGTGATGTTACCTCAAACCTGGCAGGATAGTCAATAGGTCCTTCAATGGAGTCAAAAATGTATGAATTTAGGTTCATGTTAAGATTTTTAAATTAATAAAATGTGATAAAGATTGAGTATTTCGGTGAAAGATTAGAAATATCATTTTGATTAAAAAAATCAATATTTTGTTTTAGTTGGTGGCTTATGTTTAGTAAGTCTTTATGTACGATAAGCTTAAAAGTCGAGATAATTCCATAATAAATTTAGTTATTATTTATTAATTTATTTAGAGTTTAAGCACTTTAAAAATAATAAATAATGGTAAAGTAAGTGCAAATGTAGTGTAAATCCAATAAAAGGCGTTAGGAGTATGTCAGGAACAATCCCTTAATAGTAGTGCAGCCTGATAAGCTAGAATTAGTAGGTAAATGCGATCTTTCGTGCCACATGCAATATCTTCAACTTGTTAGGCAATGAGCATTTAATTACAGTGAATATTTTAATTATCACATTTTCATATAAGCGCAAAAGGTCAAAAATCGCGAAATGGCTGGTTATTGCGAGAGGGTTGACTAGCAGAGTATAATAGGAATAGTTTGTTCAGAGATTGTTACGTTACAATCACCCGTAACAAACGTATAGGTATGTCGATAAAGTAACTGATTGCCTAGATTTTGATGATTATACAGGGTGTGTTGAAAATAACGCTCAAGCTCTTCAGTACGTTGCACAACGTACTTTTCCAAAATGTTCGACCCACTCCTGCAAGTATATCCTAATTAGCTACATAACACATTACTTCTGAGACAAGAACGAGCAAACTGGTCGTTGATAAGTTATTTTAGTTACAAATGCAATTGGAATCAAGCAAAGTTCACATAGCGTTGAAGGTTACATAGCAACCAGGGTTTTGAACTTTTGTTGTTAAGCTATGAGTAATTCAAAGAAGTAATTAAAAATTTGGATTTGGAAAAATGTAAAAAAACGTTTGGAGTAAAATTACTGTTTTTGTAAAAAAAATCTGCAACACCAAAAGCCTACAGAATAAGAATTGAGTGAAAAGCCAACAGTGAGTCCTTTCAAATTCAGGGTGTCCAATATAAGGATGTACGGCATGGAGACCGCTGAAACCGTAATAGATACGAGGTCTGTTAAATTAGGAAAAAGTTGTCCAACAACAACAATGTGTACCAGTTTCCTCATATACAGGATGTTCCAGAATTAGCAATAATTTTACAGCTACTACGTCTTAAAAACTCAATAACGCTTCGTTACTAAATCACGGGGTGTTAAAGTTAAACTTTCTCTACACAGATTGTCCAATTGTTGGAAAAATGTGCAGGGTCATCATTTTTCTGGGGTATGGACCCCATTTTTTTCTGGTACTCCCCTGAGTTTCAATTTAGAGTTGAAAATTAGAGTCAAAATTTATTGGTCCGTATTATGTATTTTTATCATATAGAATAGAGCCGAATACACAAGAGGCAATGACGTAATCGCTATTTAAATGGAATTGAACCTTATCCATATTATATTCTAGTTCTACATATAGTTAATATAATTTGAACTTAAAATTTACGTCACTCGTGACGTGTAACTATTTCCTCTGAGTATTGCTATACCTATGTATAATCTTACCTGCATTTTCTGATTAAGAAGAATGCTAGAGCAACTATGCATGCACCCACAAATATGCAAGATATGGGAAGCTGGAACAAATATTGAGAATTAATTTTTGATACTCAGAGTATAATAGTAATTCAACTATTACTCACGAAGATGAAGTTTGCGACACAAGCTGAAAGCGAGTGTTGTAAATTGTGTAAATCATCAAGTGAGTAATAGCTATTACATGAGAGTAGAATACTATACACTACTACTATCAAAGCAAATTGGGATGTCGTAACAATAATAAGGTAAATCAAAGTTTAGGAAAACACTTTGACAAATGAAAAAGCCAAACGTTCACAAACGTTATACTCAAAAATTTCTATGTTACACTGTTACGTCACTCCATTTTACTTTGATTTTTGCTACACAAGGTGTTTCATATACTATGCACATGATATGGTAGCTGGTCCAAAAAGATGAAAAAAGTTACGGTTACTTGTTGCAACGTTTAAATAAAATTTCAAAAAATTCAACTGGTTTTTCAACATAAAAGTGATTTTATGTGTAGAAAACATTGGTGGTTCAAATGGGGGTCTCAAAACCGTACTTTTTCCAGTGGCGTAGAAGTTGGGGAGAAAAAACACCCACAACCTACTAATACTAAAAAATACTATTTTTTTTGTCAATTTCATCATCCTTTATCTCTAAAAATGCACCAGTTTAGAGGGGGGGACTTTTTTCATATTTTTGGACGAGTTACCATATCTTGAAGTCCTGCGCATATATTACAAAACATCCTGTATATCAGTGGTGTCCGCGAGTGATTTGAACCCGTGACTCATTACTCACGGGTAGGTAATGGGTGTTTTTCAAAACAAGTGAATAATAAGCAAATTATTAAACAGTCGTAGAAAAAAAGATCTTACCCACGAGTTATTCCCGTCAACCTTTTTCGATGCCACGTTGTTTTCCACGCCATTCGTCCGGTCTACTTTCATTTTGCATTTTACTTTTTAATCACAAAACCATTTCCCATATTAAACTATTAACAACAATCATTAATCACATGACGGACGCAAATGGTCACAGATACATTGATAAGCCCGTTGTGTCAAGACGAATTACCTTCCTTTCGTGTTCACTTGTAGGTTTGTAGATCCTAAATAAAAATAAGTCTGGATTTCCGAGCTTTTCCGGATCGACGTAGATAGTGTTTAGAAAGGAAATGCTATAGGAACTGAATATAAACGGTGGAAAACATGCAACGCGTGCTCGAAAGCAGTGTTGTCAGTTTTGCAACGATCAATTCCTACCTAAAATAAAGTATGAGCATTGCCAAACACTGACATAAATTTGATTATTAATAAAACTGTGTGTTACTTCATATGAATGTAGGTGTCGAAAATTTAAATAAAGCTATGCAGCATTGTTGTTTTTATTGTACGGGTCATTGTGGTAATTTTAGATGATTTAGAAAGTGTTTTATGGATGATTAAAGTGTGTGAAGGATACTTTGAATTAAATGAGATTTTTTAAAAGACGCGAAAGCAATAAATTTGCTTTATACTAAATGTGTTTCACATACAAACCTACACTTTCAAACCTTCTAATAGTATATTACAGAACAAAAGGGTGGTAATAAGCATTTTACGCACGAATGGGACTGTTACATGAGTGTAAAACTGCTTTACAACACCAAATATGCTCTTGCTGTATTCCGTATGCACAGGATGATTGTTGGAATTTTTACCATCATAGTTGTGTCTACTTTTAGGTATTTTTTAGTATACACTATACAGAGTGTTCCAAATTTAAGTAACAGTCAAATTCTAAGCCTACTTGATGTAAAATATCTATACTATAACGTATATTCAACTGTTTCGGCTCTAACAGCCTTGATTGATTGAATTTTGATCAGTCAATCTTAATCTCCTCATTTTTCATTTTATCGAAAAAAAAACAAGATATCTTTTAGATATTTTTGTCTGCTTTATCACGGTATTTTTCATTTTATCAAAAAGTAGCAAAATACAGTTTTTTTTGTTATTTTTGGCTGCTTTATTTCTAGATAGTCCACTAGAATACTGGGTGTCGCAAGTTTGAGTACCTAACATACCAAACTTAGGACTTTTTAATAGGAAAATACTTTTTATTTGAAATTTGGATTTTATGTTAAATTCTTGTCCTATTTAATGTAAAATATCTGTGTTTTCCCTTAAAAATAAAAATTAGTCATCCTATTTTTTTTTAAATCATAAGTTTGATTTGTTACTTAAATTTGGGACACCCTGTAAACTAAGAAACTATTAGAAAACTAAGTAAGCACAAATACTAGTACACCAATTTTGTGTACAATACAAACAATTTTTTAAATTTAATTTTTAAAAAATATCGCGTGATAGGTAATGAGTTAGGTTAAGTTACTATCTATTCAAAACTAGTGGATAATAAAACAGTTGTAAAAAAATAAACTTATATGAAAGCAGAGATGGAAAGTATAATACACTCGTGTATTATACCTACATATAATTTTATACATGTGGAATATGTAAGTATAAAATGTTTTGTACATAAATATTGTACATTTTTGAATATTATGGCGGTTAGAATAGTGTTTAAATCGGTATATAAGTTAGTAGACACAATAGCAAATTAAAAAACTGTTTTAGAAACAATTATTTATATCTTATTTATATTTAAATTATTTTGCCACATGTTGTGCCGTTGTCGGACATTTACTTATTTATTGAGAAATCATTGTCTAGTATTAGGATTAGTCTTATTACTGCAGAAATAGCCGGTTTTTTAAATATAATTGAAGTATTATTAGTATTAATTGTCATGTCACTCTTCGAAAATATTATACACATTTTATACATGTAATGTATTATAGGTATTATTTTATACACACATTTACCCATCCCTGCATGAAAGTATCATAGTGACAATTAACATTGTCACTAAATAATTTTACTAATTTCACTAAAATTTGAAATTTTGTAATGTTTGTTTACACATAAAATCCTCTTTCCAGAAGATTTTCTTGAAATGTGGCAACAAAGCATCAACTGGAAAATGCGTCCTGAGCTTTCAACCTACGCTGTCTAGCTTCGGAAAAGCGATCGAAAACAAACGGACAACGCATGCGCTTTTCCAGTTTTCCCATTATTATGTTTTATTAGGCGACGAACGTAATGACGGCCATGTATAGGCCCAAAAAGAAAAACACTTCCTGATTTAGAAACTGCTATAGATAAATATACGTTTTGACCCAGTTTCGAGGTGTTGTCTCATGTTGGTAGACACGAAAGCAGACTTTTCGGAGACACGGGCTCATATTTTATTGGTTTGGGGTTTATTATTTATTTGGTAAAAAAGACACGATAAAGATTTTTTTTGTTGGTTTAGCTAAAAAGAAAAAACTTTTTCACCCTCATTTAGTTGACATAGTAATTTTTTTAATACTAAAATGCTTCTTATAGAATTATATTCTTATAGAAGCATTTTAAGGGAATTACAATCTGAAAAAAAAAATAAAATTGCATTTTTCCAATTTTTGCCAAAATGTAACATGAAAATTTTATCCAGGAAACCAGAAGAAGACATTTCCAGTGTTTTTGTCAAGATGAACTTCTAGGATGGTCAAGAAACCTTAAAAGAAGCTAACCCAAGACTTTGGTTGGGTTACCTAACCCATAACTTACTTAAAATAGGCCAATTTCAATCTTTCAATTTTATAAATAATTTAAATTTTCTATTTTTTGACCGAACTTGGACAAAAAGACGTATAAAAACAAAAAAATATTGCACGGCATCAAAGCTAGAATATCAAAAAGACTGTTGCAAATTTAGCTACAAACATGCGCTTTCATAATTTTTCGAATTTTGCTACAGAACCATCAATATCACATTTATAGGCAATAAATTAAGATGCCACATCAGTTAAAATATTGAGAAAACAATTTTTTTTCTTTTTTTCTTTGCCTTGCAGTTTTTAAGTCTTGGTGTAATTTATTTCCTATTTATTTAGCATTTCTTCTTTGCTTCATATAAACTACTCGTTATTCAAAATAGACAACGTCTAACTGTACTAGTTATGTTTTTTTCTAAATTTACGATAGTTTTTGCGCAATATTTTTTTCTATTCCAACAGGGATATTGGTTAGTTTCTTAATAGTTTAGACAACGGAGAAGTAGGCAATTGTCACCGTCTGAACGAATATCCTAGACTTTCCGCAACTGTGAGATATGAAATAGACCAATGACAGACAATCTTCAGCAGGCGATATGAAATAGACCAATTACATCTTCAAGGTAAACAAAATAATTGTCCCCACTGACAGTTGGCATCAAAACATTGCATTTTCGCATATTTTGAGCCTCTACTTTATTAAATGACAAAGGAAATGATACAAACTTAGAATTTATAATGTAAATGTCGTGATTATAGTTGCGTAAAAATTGAATCTTGTTGAATCACTCCAAATTAACTTCGAGAATTCAAATCTAATTAAAAGCAGCTGAATGTTCCTGCCAATACAGAATTATTAATTAGGATCTTAAACAGACTGAATACTAAACATAATAACCAATTACCATTCAGTCTAAAACAGCATTTGGTTTAAGTCAATAAAGCAACATCTGTAACTACAATAAATAACAATTAAACCAGAAATCCGAGTAATAAAATCGAAATAATTTTGAAACAATTAACAGCTGAGCACTTTTGAATAAAACATGCAGGTGCACCCAAAAAATGCAAGTTGATTATTTAAACTCTCTGACATAAGAGGCGACCAACAATTCAGTAAAAAGGCGGCAGAGAAAGTGATTCTTGGCCCATCCCCAACTTGAAAAAGTACTTTACTGCAATTTTCGGTAAAAATGCATATACGTTGCGTCACATTAACAAGTTTTCATCTTGTAACTGCGTCACATAACGTATTATAAGCGATCATTTAATTGGTCCGACCTGGTTCAGCAAGATTTTGATTGTGTCGCGACTTATGGTCAATCTTTGAAGGTATAAAATCGGCGGTAATCACTCGAAGAATACAGTTCTGGTACTCAGTTCGTCCGAAAAAGAGCAGAGAAGGCAATGAAAACGGTAAGATTTTTGCATCTTCAAAAATCAATAAATATTTTTTATACAGGGTGACCCAAATTGCAAAATAATGCTAGTTTGCTATATAAATTATAGTCAAATATAGGTTATTAAATTTTGTATAATAAAAACTAATTTTGCTTATTGTTTCAAAACTTCTGAAGAAATTTTCAAGAAACTTCACAACAGAACAATATTTTCTATAAAAACTTTTTTTTTTTATTGTATAATCGCACCATTTTTGAGTGAAAAATAAGTTTGTGTTCATGCACTTGATAATCAATTAAACTTGGTAAATCAAAATCAGCTAATAAACAGTTGTTATTTTGAGTTTTTTTATAAAAAATAACTAAAAACGTATTGAAGTCGATTTTTTTTTATTTTACAATGAGTAAGTAATACGACACTAACGGTTTGCATACATCAAATTTTCTCTTGAAATATTTAACTATGTAAAGTAATTTCGAGCATTATTAGATTGAAATTTGGAATACCCTGTATAATATAAACCCCAATTTTAAAAATAATCAAAAGCTGCGCTGCTGCTCAAAACTAACTTTCAATATTACACTAAATTTATGTTACTGATTTGATTGTGCATTCGATAAAATGTTGCCTACTGAACATACGAATTTAATTTATTATACCTTAAATCTGTATAATTTAGTCTAACATTATTAGCATTAAATTGGCTAATAATTTATTGTCTTTATAATAATTGTCTAATATGAATACTTACATCATATTATACATATTAAAAATTCGATTGGGAAAGTTAGAACAATCTGTCAAGACCAATTTCACAATAATTCGGCAATAAATGTGTCTAGTAAATTATATTTTAAAATACACGATTTGCATAGTAATTATTACTAAATGGGCTATAAGATTCTATTTTTGACTCATTTATTATACTGTAAACTATTTCGCGTCCCCAATAGCAATGAATGCACGAGTAGATAGATATGTTTATTTCCTGCCAACGTTTCGACCTACAAGTTCTTCCTCAAGGCTATAATTATGAGTGAATTTTTTGTATGTCTGACGTAAAACTGCTAATTTTTTGGATTGCAGAATCGGTGAAGTACAAATTTGCTGTTGGATAGGCATTATTAAGGACAACAAGTCTTGTATTTGAAGCAACAGAAATACTGAATACCGCCTATTCATACTTTAACGTTTTTTTAGTACTAAAATGGTGATACTTAATTTTTATTGAATTTTATTATTTTAGATATTCATACTTCTGGCTTTATTGGCGGCCATCTACGCCAAAGAGGACTCAAAACCCAAAAGAAGTATTGGTTATGAAGGCTCTTCGCCGTTTCTCAATCAAGTTTACGGAACCCCTTCTTTTTCCGCCAGTCCTAATTTAGGTCCAAGCGGTCCCGGTTTATTTTCCTCTAGTCTTGGTTCATTTTCAGGCGGTTCCAATTTATTTTCCAGCGGCTTGAACACAGACTTGACGCCCCCATCTCGTTATGGCACTCCTTTCATACAAACACCACCTTTCAAAGAAATCGGGCTGACATACACCCAGCAAGCTCCGGTAATCCAACAAGTACCGATTACCGTTGAGAAGAGAGTGGAAGTACCAGTACCCGTACCGCAACCCTACCCAGTAATTCAAAAAGTTCCTCATCCCGTTCCTGTAACAGTCGAGAAACGTGTTGAAGTACCAGTACAAGTGCCAGTGCCCCAACCTTACCCGGTAGTCCAAAGAGTGGAAGTTCCGGTTGAGAAAAGAGTTGAAGTACCAGTACCTCAGCCCTATCCAGTTGTCCAGAGAGTCAACGTTCCACAACCGTATCCAGTGACAGTCGAAAAGAGAGTGGAAGTCCCAGTTCACATTCCGGTACCACAACCTTATCCGGTTATTCGTAACGTACCGATTCAGGTAGAAAAACGAGTAGAAGTTCCAGTACCACAACCCTACCCAGTCATTCAGAAAGTTCCACATCCAGTGCCAGTACCATTTGAAAAGAGAGTGGAAGTTCCCGTTCACGTTCCAGTACCACAACCCTACCCAGTCATCCAAAGAGTAGAAGTGCCAGTTGAAAAACGGGTTGAAGTACCAGTCCCACAACCTTACCCAGTTATACAAAGAGTGCCAGTACCTCATCCAGTACCAGTGCCGTACGAAAAACGAGTTGAAGTTCCTGTTCACATTCCAGTACCGCAACCCTACCCAGTGATCCGAAATGTACCAGTCCCGCATCCAGTTCCCTATCCTGTAGAAAAACGGGTAGAGGTGCCCATTCCCCAACCTTACCCAGTTATTCAAAAAGTGCCCCATCCAGTTCCTTACCCAGTTGAAAAAAGAGTCCCAGTAGAAGTACCAGTACCACAACCTTACCCAGTTGTGCAGAAAGTGCCATACCCAGTAGTCCAAAAAGTAAATGTGCCCTATCCAGTTCCTCAACCCTACCCGGTGGTTCAAAAAGTACCAGTACCTTATGAACCACTGATCAGCAAAGGATGGTCTAATACTGGGCTCTATGGTGGGTTAAGTGGAGGATGGTCCCGGTATGGTAGTTCGTGGTAAACTGGTGATAAATAGGTTAAGTGTAATTTTGTTGTTTATTTTTTGAAAAGACTTTATGTATATAAAAAAACTAATGAAAATTATATTTTTTTAAAAATCATATACAGTGGATTGTTTTACGTAAAACCTTATTTCTACCTTTACTATAATAGTTAACATATTGACTTAGCTAAAAGATTTTTTAATGGTACTGTCGCACTGTTAGTATTATTAGTTAAGTTATTATAAGACCTGGGGCGTAAATTCATTTGTGACTTTGTAGTAAAAGTTAATTGTTAATTTACAAAAATAATGGGTCTATTTATAGCTTCTATGGTAAAATAAAATTCTATTTATTTTAAGATCAGCAAATCCATGTTGAGTAGACGTAATAACACAGTAATAATAGCATTTTCAGTGGACACTTAAAAGATTTGCAAAATATGAAAACGTAAAATAAAAGCAAAACTTTTAAAAAATCCGGGGAATGAGAACATAGTCTATTTTTGAATTTTAAAACACCTTTAGTTACATTTTTGAAAAGAAAAACGGGAGCTACATGGTGTCGAAGTCTCTGACTGAGATTAATTTGGTCCATATTTGGAGAATTGGATATAATTGGTTCTGTTGAATAGTTTCTTCTTTACTGAATATCAATATCAATAAAACCATGTCGATTTTTGTCTATTTGTTTATTGACAAATTGATCAGTTGCCAAATATTAACACAGCTAACATAAAAAAGTGAAATTTACGTTAGGAATGCGACATCTAACAAAAGAAGCTCAAGAAGCAACTTTATGTATGCTACCAGGAAAAAGTAAGTGTATACGAGAAGGAATTGGTGGGATTCAACAACTGGAGAAAAAAAGGGGTATAGCAGAAGGAGCAATTACAGAAAAGGTACTATTATCCTATTTTTTTAATGTGAAGAAACGGTTTGCTGCTTCTTTAATGTGGACAAAATACACCATGCAAAAATCTATGTTAAAAGTGCATAGAAGTATTGATATTTCGAAGTATGATAAACTTACTTCATATTTAAAATCAAGCGTAGTGTTATGAGTTTAATACACTGTCGTGTATTAGAAGATCTTTAATCTACACCAAACAGACGTAATAAACCTTCATAATACACCGGTCGTGGATAAATATATTTATAAAATTGAAAAAACTTTTTGAAAAAACCACCACAATGAAGAGGAACAGGTTAATTTACCAAAAAAACGACGTTTCGTCGTCATTTGGAAATAGTTTTCATGGCGGCATTAGTAAATTTTTGGTCAGATCACGTCTTATGACGACTAATCACCAGATACTATTGACGACATTATCACGTAGCTGGGTTTTTTTATTGCACAAACATGTATTAATGATTTATTTGTTCAAATTTTGGGTTCTATAACAGCTTTCTTGAGAGCATGGTGAACTAAACTTGGCTAATACAGGAAGGTAATGTTAAAGGTGGTATATTTATTATTTCAAATCTGATTTCCGCTTATTGTTCTCTGATTTTGTCAACTGTTGACTCAATTAGAAATGAGTGTTCTTCTTCTTCTTCTGCTGCATGTCCATTAATTGATGTTTGTGATCACATTTGTCCACTTTTCCTTTTTCTCGTATGGTATGCATTAGTTCTTGCATTGTCCTCAGTCCTGTCCTCTGCCTAACGTTGCGGAGCCATGACATCTTTTTCCTGCCGAATCCTCTCTTTCCCTCAATTATCAATTGCAGGAATTGGTACTTCTCGTTGCGTATTACGTGGTCCAGGTATGCTGTTTTTCGACGTTTAATGCTGTCTATCAGTTCGCGGTCTTTATTGATTATTCTCAAGACCTCATCGTTGGTTCTTCTTGCAGTCCATGGAATCCTCAGTACACGCCTATAGACCCATCATCTCGAATGCTTCAGCTTGTTCACAGTGCTCACCTTCAGTGTCCAACCCTCCATGCCATAACACTGTCCAGACATAGCATTTGACAAATCTAATTCTCAAGCCAAGATCGAAACCAGTATTGGTGAGCACTTTTTTGAATTTCATGAACGCACTGCGGGCATTTTCAATCCGGCATCTGATTTCTGTGTCTATCTTTGGATGTATTGATCGCTCTTACAATTTCCTCTTTTGTGATGGGAGGTCCCGAGAGGTCTTTGTCGTCTACATTTTCAACAGCAGGTCTTTCATCGACAAAAAAGTTGCTAATAGAGTTTTTCCATATGATTTTACGCTGTTAATGATCCTGCGCTAATTCTCCCCGATCGTTTTCTACATTAGAGAATGGACTCTTTCTATATACTTCTGCCGTCTCTTTTATCTTTCTGTGTAGGTTGAAGTCATCGTGTATTCTTTGTAGTTGTTTTAGTTCTTCACACTGTTGTTTCAGCCACTCCTTCTTAGCTATTCTAATCTTCGTTCTAATGACTTTCTGGATTTTTTTTGTAGTTATCACCATTCCCTTTGTTCTTATACCCTCTTCGTTCCTCAAACAGCGCCAGTATCTCATCTGTCATTCAATCGTGTTTTTGTGCTTTTCGTTAAATCCCAATCCTGCCTCCGCAACATTGGTCATGGCAGCCTCCATTTCTTCCCATACGTCACCCATGTTAGCTTCCTCTACCGTCTGTGGATCTATGTTGTATTCCTCCTGGCAGAATTGGCAAAGACGTTCGCCATGATCGATACGTAATCCTAGTCCGTAAGGTCCCACCAATGCTTCAAATCTTCCCTCTCCCACTTTGGCGTTGAAATCATCCATAATCATGTTTATCTCATGATTTTTAACTTGTTTGAGTACTTGCTTTAATTCTTCGTAAAACGTTTCGATCTCATCTTCTGTTGAATCTGTTGTGGGTGCATACACCTAAATGACATTGATGTTGAGTTGTTTGGCGTAATATGATTCTGTCTGAAAAAGGGAGAACATTTATTACAGATCTGGATAACTTTTCAGTCAGGACTATTCTATGATTTCTGTCATTATTTCCTGAATAGTACGTGACCCCGCCAGAAACGTGACACACTCCCTCCAGCTTGAGGCCACCACGTTTCCGCGACACCCAGAATGTCCATCTTCAGTCTCTTCATTTCCTCTAGTAGGTTGGCAAGTTTTCCGGCCTCATATAAGCTACGCACATTCCAAGTACCAACCCTTACTTTGCCTCGTAGATTTAGTCTCTCCTTCCTGACTTCATTTAACACAGTTCCCCCGGAGATCTGATTGGGGAACGATTTATAACTCCGGACAATTTTGGGTTAAATGCATTCATCATAGAATTTCATGTGTTTTATGTGATTCTCTTGGGATGAGTAGTGAAGGTGGTATCCCGTTGCCTTCCTCCACTTTATACAGGGATTTAGTCCTGTATCTCTGTTACGTATGATTATATCGCCAATAATCGGTCGACATGACCGGGGTCACCACTCGAGCAGGTGAGGTTGGCATTTGGGTAGCATTGATGTACTGATGTTAACGCTACTCCTTACACCCCCCTTGTGTGTGTGTGTTCAACTTGTACTAATCTTTATTTAACAAAATACCTCTCTACACTCCAGAAGCGCTAAAATAGCTTATAGTAACTAGTTTCACCGACAAAAAGAGCACAAAATATGAAATGTCAATAATGCGCAAAAAAAATATAAAACAACTAGCCGATTCTTGTCAACAACTGGTATAAATATAGTGGAAGAATTCACGCGGCTCTTATAGGTGTCTAGGCGGTAAGTGAAGTACTAGGAAAATATTTGTTAACACATAGCGGTACCACCGACTACTAATTACCGTACAAGACTAGTTCGAATATATAAAGTTGGTTTACATAAGCAAACAATTGCTAATGTGTGCCTTAAACAGTCTCTGCGGTTTGTTAATAAATTCTTAACTCTTCTAGGTAACAGGGTTGGTCCATATATTTAGACAGCTTGGGACGACTTTATTTTTGCAGTTTAGAAAAAAACTGTTAATACAAAAGGCTTCACCTAAATCACCGAAAAATGTTATTGAATATCATAAAATAATAGACCAAAGCAAAAGTGAAAAAATGAAATTTTTAACGGAACACTCTGTATATTTTATGATGAGTTGATAGATCTTTTTCTTCTGATTCCAAAAATATATAATAAGATGACATTTGGTTGATCCGTTTTCGAATTATTGCGGTTTAAAAATTGCGATTTTATCGTGTTTTAAAATCAAGTCTAGTTGTCAAAATTACAGTAAAAAAAATTATTGTTGAAAAGATCATGTGTCAAATTTAAAGGAATACATATTATGTTTTGACTACAAGAAAAACTGGAGATTTTATCATTGAAACTGTTAGTTTTCATAAAAAAAACAATGAAAACAACGTTTGGCAAAGTGAAAGTGTCAAAAATACAGACGGAAAAAAACAAAAAATAATATTTTGAAATCAGAAGAAAAGAGTCCTTTGATTGAGCAAATAAAATACAAGGTGTTCCATTTATGGTAAATAAAACATGTGTCAAAATTTTGACAAGTGATTCACATACGTTAATTTTGACGTCAGATTCTGATTCAGGAATCTCATTTAAACTATGCTGCACTTCTCATTACAGAATCAGTATAACTAATTTAAATATGTAACAAAAGAGTGTACCACTTATCGAACACATAAAATATGGATTGGCAACACTAAATTGTTTTGTTAATTGTTGTTTTCAGTTTTAAGTCAAGTCTTGGGTATCCATTAAAAAAATGAAAAATAATAATTGCTAGGTATCATGGCAGGTCAATTTAAATCGTGATTTATAAAACAAATAAGTACGACTGATTATTTTGCATGCATTTTTGTCGGCCCGGGGGTATAATGAAAATTCCGGCCTACTATAAGCACCAGTACTTCAGTTGGTACTTCTAAAAAATTTCTTTTTGATTGCAGGTTTCCTATCATTTGACAACATTGGGAAAAACAAGTTTATTCGGAATCGCCTTCAATGTAGACGTTTTTGTTCTACATATTCTGGTTGGTACCGTTATTGGTTAGAGAGTACCAAACGTAGGCCAGCCAAAGGCGTAGGTCCAGCAACATAATGAGATAAGACAGAACTCGTTAAGCCGGCCAGTTATTATATTATTCCTTGTTGACACGCAAATTATAGGGTATGACCAATGTGGTCAGTGCAAATCGCGGTGTTATCCCTCGCTTTTATCCACAAAGAATGTCTAAATAAGGAACCCACATCAGTACCTACCAACTTGCTTATGCAGGGTGATTGTAAAGTTCAAAGCTTAAAAAGAATAAAAAATTTATTTTTGGCGCTTTTTCAAAATATTAACATCAACGCAGAAACAAGGTGCCACAATATAGCTATTATCATATCAGTGTTAAAAGTGCATTTTTTGATATTGCAATTTTGAACTTGTTTAAACAGTTGTGAAAACTGAAATCATAAGAGCCAGATCATGTGACGTTGATAATGCAATTATGAGACTACAACACTGTAAAAGCTAGTTGACACCTGGAAAAATCAGTCACGTGACCACAAAAACAAGTTTAAACTAAGAAAATTTCCTAACTCAAATTTAGACCGTTATAAAAGCTAAAATTGTTAAAGAAAATTGTGAGAAAGTCGAAAAATAACTTTGACTGTTCTCTCTCTGTCATTTGACTTTTAAAAATGTCTTAACCTGAAATAAGCTTGTATTTCTAACTTACCCTCTATAATACTGGAACTTGACAAACCCATTTTACTTTTTTGATTTTTGAACCATTTTTAACACAAAAATTATATTAATATACAGGGTGGTCCAGTTTTAAGTGTCAATAATTCACCATTTGATAGCCAATCAAAAAATAAATTGACTTGCATTGTGTCATTTTTCTGAAAAACGTTTCCTAAGGAAGATACAGTCCACCAAATTTCAATTTAAAAAATCGTTTTATAGTTTAAAACTGAACATCCAAGACTTGTGAAAGTCCAAATTTGTACTGAATAGTCTAAAAACTTTTTTACTACTAGGAATGGTCTTATGATTCGCTTTCTCAGACTGCCATCCTGATTGAGTGTCTGAAACTGGCATTCAAGAACTAAAAAAAGTCCGGAAATCAAGACAAAGATTGTATTGTGCATGAAACTCATTTTTTACTACTAAAAATAATATAAAAGTTGACTTTTAATGCTAGAACTGACTTTACTAGGACTAAAGAGAGTCCAAAAGTATATTTTCAAGACTTTAATTGGTGTACAACTCAATTTTCTGGACTGGACAACAAGTCTAGAAGTAAATTAAATTTTCGGATTATTTTATTTCTAAAAATTAGTTCTCAAGACTATTATTGTAGCATTTGGAACCAAAATTTTTTACTTTAATTACTGAAGAAACTTGACTTTTGGAAATAGTCTTAAACTCGATTTTTCAGTCTTAAAAAGCACTAAAAACAGTCTGAATTTCTTGCTACAATTTATTGCACCTATGAGTGTAGAAGTCACTTTAATAGTGAAGAAGCTTGAAATAACATTTTCAAGAATATGGTCTGTGGACAAACTGGCTTTTAGGCCTGATAAGTCAAAAACTTTGTAAAGATAGTCTTGAAACTCGATTTGAGGCACTGAAAACAACTTAAAACACTAAAAACAGTCTAGTTTATTAAGAAATACCCGAATTTTTAGCACTGAGGTGTCTAGAAGTCGATTTAATAGTGACAAAGCTTGGAATGCCATTTTAAGTCTATGAAGAATGTAAAAAATGTTTTTTAAGTTTGCTATGTCAATAACTTGGTGAAGATAGTCTTGAAACTCGATTTTCCAAGCTGAAAGCAGTTTTGAAGCACTAAACATAGTTCAGAATTCGAAGAAAATGAAAAGCAAAGTAAAAAGCACGAAAAGTTCGTTTTCAAGGCAATTTTCATGAATCTAATGTTAATGTCCTGCATCTAAGACTATTTTCAAGACTAAAATATTGAAATTTGTCTTCAAATTATGAAAACTTACTTCAAATGCAAATTTTAAGCTTCTGATGTCACTTTTCATTAGTTCAGTCACATTTTGGGGTTCAAGTCAATTTTTAAAGTTTAAATGTATGAATTTGTAGTAACAAATTCTTGAAAAAGTAGTCACGATTTGCATGAAAACTGGTTACAAACACAATTTTTAAGCTTCTGAAATTTGTATCTTTTCTAATTCAATTTTCAAAAGTCTTTTAGTTTGTCTGGAAACTATGAAAACTGGCTACAATAATATTTTTTAAACTTCTTAAGTGAATTTTCCGTTTCCAAGACAATTTTTAAGTTGGGTTAGGTTAGTTTTGGGTCTTTGACCGTAATAAAGTGCTTGTTCCAAATTTGATCAATATTGCTCCAACGGTCTGACAGTTATGACAAAAAAACGATTTTTTAAACAGAAATTTGAAGGACTGTATTTTCCTTAGGAAGCACTTTTCAGAAAAATGACATAATGAATGTGAACTTATTTTTTAATTGGCTATGGATTGGTGAATTATTGACATTTAAAACTGGACCACCCTGTATAAACAAACGTGCCCTTAACATAGTTTGTTATTTTGTTTACTCTTTATTTAAAATTACATTAAATATAAACAATTTTAGCAAAAAAGGCACGTTGTTTAATTTTGTCGTCCTGTCAAATTAAAAACGTTGACATTTACTGTCACTTTGATTTAAACGAATATCAAAGGTATAAAAATGCTTCGCTACAATGAGAAGGCCCAAATGCTAATTCTAAATGTGCTGCTTTTTTTTGAGTACGAAAAGAAACAGTTTCCAGATGTCAACTGAAACTCTCATGATCACTCATTTTTCAAAGCATTTGTAGGTTAAAATTTGTGATCTAATTCCAGACATGCGTGTTTTTTCACCTGCTTAACGTCATTCTCAAAGGGTAAAATTTGACTATACGTAATATAAATTGAAACAGCGTCATACGTCGTTGTTATGGAAATATAAGTAAAAACCTGTATATTACTTATGGGATGGGTAAATAATATTACTTATTGTTTGTAAAGTAGAAAATTAGAAAATAGCTATTTATGTAACCAGTTACGAAAAGATCGATTTTGTGTAACGAATGAATGTTACTTTATTAGAAAAATATAAATATTAGGTACATAACAAAAAAAAGAAAGAAAGATATTTATAAGTACTGTTTGATTTAATGTTTGTGGTTGGTTCATATTGAAAAAATGATACCAGCCCATTTTGGCTCTTTTTTTAAAATCAGCCGCATCTGCCTACGTATACTGGGTAAAGCTCCTCACAAAATGTTTACATTAATTTTATATAATAGACACTTATTTAGATTACAAATAACCTTTGATAAGGTACCGCAATACACCGATCATACGGGTCGGCCTTCGCACAAAAAGCCCTTTGTAGAGCTACCGAAGCTTTTTGGAGCGCACAGAACTTAATCTGTTTGGTAAGTTCTTAGAAAGGAACCGCAATTAAATTAAATAATACAAGTGAGGCAATATCTCAGGTACTATACCGATGTGCCGTAAAATGTTGTGTTTAACAAAAACCAACAATGTCGGCTTCTTTTAAAGTGTAAAAGATCATAATTCACGATTAAAAGACCTTTACACTGAAGCTTATATTTAAATTATGATTTTTATGCTAAAAGCTTGATTTTAGACTTTAGCAAAAAATTGCAAAATTCGAATCTCGAACAAATCATTTTCTGAATAGGATTATTTATTTTTAATATAAAATAAAATTGTATCAATATTCAACTGTTTTGAAAATTCTTAATTTAAGTGAGTATCATGTGGCCAGGAGTGAAAGAGGAAAAGGTCGCGGGGCTAAAAAATTCAATCAATCAAAGTTGTTAAAGAGAAAACTGTAAAATATTAATACAGAATGGCGGACTATCCGTTTTAAGTAATATTTTTCCGGCTAAATATTACTCTCTCAAAGACCATTCCAGTAAAGACTTCAGGAGGCGTATTCTTAAAAAAAAAAAACAGTTACCAAGAGAAAGTTATACAGAATGTGACAGAGAGCTGCCAAAACAGCTGTGTCACATTGTATCAACACTTCTCTTAAGAAATCAATTCCCTGATTTCAAGAATTAGACTCCTGGGAAAAATTGAATTTCTATTTGACGTGGAGAAGATGAAGTTTTGAGCACGCCTTTTTCAACATTGCTAAACCTTTGGCAACATTTCTAGGCTTTTGGAAGGTTTTCAAACCTTTTTCAACATCTTTAGACCTACAGCAAAATTACTATCTCTCCTAGAAAATAAAAAGGCTTATAATAACAATTCAAGTAATCTAAGACATAAAGACAGCTTCATACAGTAATAAAGCTTACAGTATTAATTTAGAACATCTTAAATACAGTAATTATGCTTCAAATTAAATAAAGGAAGCTTCAAGACAATAATAAAGCTTTCAGTATCAATTTAGAGTATTTTGATTTGAAGATAACTGATGGAACAGCTGTTCGAGCCATGAAACGTTACAAAGATATAGTAAGACATGCTGTGGTTTAGAAAGAAACAAGAAGTTTTAGATGATCCTTTTCTAAGGCTTCTTTCTTCTCCTTTTGTTAATAGAAGGGAGCAAACTCTACTCTACATTTCGAAAACGCGTAAGCCTTGTCTCTGAAGCAAGGTACGCAATCGCGTTATTATACCTTCTTACTTCAATCAGAAATTTGGTAATTTATTAGACAAATTTTGGCCACACTGTATTTTAATGCGAATCAGAGCACGTTTTTATCTATAAAAAAGCAAAAAAAAACAGGAAGTTAATAATTTAAACATTTTTTTGATGACAGACGGGACTAACCAATTAAAATTAAACAAAGAGAATATAATGCAATTTGGAACTTGCAACACTGTAAAAGCCAATTGACACCTGTCAAAAACAATCACGTGATCATGAAAAAACAGTTTGAACTAAGAAAGGTCTAGGCAGGAGAGAAGCATTAGTTGCTACTCAAGTACTGATTCAGAACTGCAACGATTAGAGAAAGGACATAATGCTGTGTTTCATCGATTATGAAAAGGCGTTCGACAGAGTCCAACATCATAAACTGATCCAAATCCTGCTATACTGGAACTCTGAAGTCAGATCTGGTAACGATCTCACAGAAGCAAGACCAATTTGTAAAGGAATCAGACAAGGGTGTGTTCTCTTCCCACTTCTCTTCAATTTATATTCTGAAGCCATCTTTCAGGAAGCCCTAGAAGAACGCAATGTGGGCGTTAAGGTGAATGGTGTCTGGGTCAACGATATTCGTTATGCGGACGACACAGTTCTAATTGCAGGTAACATGGAGGATTTGCGGGCTATGCTTGGCACTGTCGGGGAATGTAGTAAGAACATGGGCCTCAATATCAACACCAAGAAGACTAAATTCATGATAATTACTCGAAAGCCACAAGAATTTCAAAACGAGTAAATAAATTTAAATATCTAGGAACGTGGCTGTGTGAAAACTGGGAATCAGACACAGAAATTAGATGCCGGATTGAAAATACCCGCAGTGCGTTCATGAAATTCAAAAAAGTGCTCAACAATACTGATTTCGATCTTGGCTTGAGAATTAGATTTGTCAAATGCTATGTCTGGATAGTGTTGCTTTATGGCATGGAGGGATGGACACTGAAGGTGAGCACTGTGAACAAGCTGAAAGCATTCGAGATGAGGGTCTATAGGCGTGTACTGAGGATTCCATGGACTGCAAGAAGAACCAACGATGAGGTCTTGAGAATAATCAAAAAAGACCGCGAACTGTTAGACACCATAAACGTCAAAAAACAACATACCTGGGCCACGTAATACGCAACGAGAGCTACCAATTTCTGCAATTGATAATTGAGGGAAATATTGAGGGAAAGAGAGGAATCGGCAGGAAAAAGATGTCATGGCTTCGCAACATTAGGCAGTGGACAGGATTGAGGACAATGCAAGAACTAATACATACCATACGTAATAAGGAAGAGTGGACCAATGTGATCGCAAACATCCATTAATGGACACGTAGCAGAAGTAGAAGAAGAATCATAACATATGGTACATCATGGTAATCAGGAAAAAATTTCCAATTCAATCTAATATTGCGCCCATAAGAATATTAAAAGTTGATGATAGTAACTAAAAAACGAGACGTTGGATATCAAATATGATGGTAATGGTAGGTGTGGATGGTGACAGATGTACTGCGACCTGATTAGATCTATTGTACCCCATCTTCTTCTGCTATCTCAAGGTTTCCTTGTTCATAGCAGCCCCTCAAGATTTAGTTCCTTTAGGAATTTCAGGATCTTGAGTGGGTCTGTTCGCAGTATTTCTTCCACAGCCAGCTGGTGTAATTCCAGTGTGTTTAATCTTCTGTGGCGTACAGCATAACACTCCAGCAAGATGTGGTGGGGTGTTTCTGGTTCTTCTCCGCAAAACCTGCAGGTACTGTCCTCTTCTAGGCCTAGCTTCCTTAGGTGTTCTCTGAGTCGACAATGATCCGTTAGAAACCCCGTTAATGCCTTGAGACTAATTTTGCTGAGGTTAATCAGTGTCTTCGATCTTGCTCGGTTAAAATTGCCGAGGAGATCTTTGGCCTGCCTCAGTCCTGGAAGTCTTTGCCAGTGCGTTGCTCTCAGTTCTTCTTCAGCTTTATTAAGTACTTCCTGGACATATGCTTTTCCAAGGCCGCAGAATTTTTACCTCCTTGTTATTTTTAAATATAAAATACAAAAATTATGGGAGACCCCAATTGATCGCATTGTACAGGTTATCTCAAATTTGCTGGTTCTAAAAAAAAAGATATAATAGATGCAGTTTTTGCAAACTCTTGGTCGATTTTCATGAAAAAAATTATGTGACAAACCAAAATTTCCGAGTCGTAGCAACATTTAACGGTGAGTCGTCAATAAAGGTGTTCTGCCCAAATGGGTGGCGTGAAAACGGTAAATTCAAAATATAAAGTGTCTCCTTTTTACAGCGGCAGTTAAAACCCGCAAATGTTTACATACAAAATGTGAAAAGAGCGCGGCTTTACAGACTGCGAGTTACCTTTTATATCTAATCTCCCCTATATTTGTTTAAATAGCGCGTACGCTACAAAGAGCTTCCACCATAATATATTTTTTATTTGTACTGAAAAACTCAAATATTTAAACTCCAGAGAATTGGAGGGGCGGATCCGTTGCCTTCCTTAACTTTCAACAATAAAAATTATAAAAGGGCCACACGGAAGCTCAGAATTTCAGTTTTGCTACCGAAATTTTTGGGTTGTTCGCGTAGAACGGCATGTGCGACCCCGAGAGCAGGTAAATTAAAGACGGTAAATTAAAAAATAAAAAACGAATTGCCGTAAAAGTCGTCAGCTTTTTACCCAAACGAGCCTCGCAGGGCTGATTTGAATAATTCGGTACCGGTCGATGTATCTCGTTGGTTTTTCGTGAAGTGCGTCTGATGCGGTGTTGCCAATTTTTATAGGTGAGTTTGTGACCTGTTTATATTTTAAAATTAACTCCAATCAAATGTTGAGCAACACAAAATTAAAAATTGTTACTTAAAGCGAACTTAATAAATCTAAAATGGGCCTGTCCCACATTTTTTTTTATTTCATAACTACAAAGACGGATTGAAAATATTATACCCGTATTTTTTTGTTTTCAAAAATATTAAGTCTAAATAGAAAATAAATGATGATAAAAACTACATTAATCTCATGTTTAAAACGCCCGCCGCCGGTGACGTACTACACTATCAACCAATCAGCGACAAGAATTGAAACAGATGGCGTGCAACAGCCAATAAAATCGCCCAGAATTACATACGTCACATGCGCGCCAAAACAGATCTTTTAAATTTAATGGACAAATTCAAACTAATGTAGGAACATTTACGACCATAATTTTTTCTTCAAGAATATGAAAAATTAGTTTTTTGATCCTATTCTTTCGATTCCAGTCATTAAAACAAAAATTTATGATATGTGGGATAGGCCCATTATCTCAAAAAGCTGTTGTTGCCAAAAATTGAAAAGAGGAAGAGTGTATTTAATATTTAATACCAAAAAAATACAAAAAAAGCCATTGTTAAAAGTAGAAATAAACAACAATTTTACTAGTCACTTATTAATTAACTATTTTCACAAGTGACTTAAATGGCGCAATAGAACATATCAGTCAATACATTTGAATTAACAGTCATTCTGAAACAAAAATTATAAATACAAATTTCAGAGGTGTTTTAGTGCTTTTTATCAAAAAAAAAATTAAAGGCCTAATTCCAAGTTTCTTGGCAATTAGTCAGCTCACTCATTTGAATTCTTCCACACTTCTTTTCCAACCGTTATTGCCCAATATTATTCTTTAAATAAATGTCTGGTTTTTGACGTCGATCAGACTTCTTTCCAAACTTCTGGGCAATAAGCCATCTCAATCATTTCAAGTTTTTCACTATTCTTTTTTGACCATTATTGACCTTATTTCTTCTTTAAAAAATGGTTGGTTTTTAACATCGATCAGTCAGTGTTGATTCCAAATTTCTGATTAATTAGCCAGTATAGTCATTTTAATTGTTCCGTCTTTTCTGACCATTATTGATCTTACTTCTTTAAAATTTATTTGGATTTTGTCAAATTTTTGGGCAATTAGCTAGATTAATCATGAATAAATTTATTCAGTCTACTTTTTTGACCATTATTGACCTTATTTCTTCTTTAAAATATGTTTGTTTTTTAACATCGATCAGTCAGTGTTCTTTTCAAATTTGTGATCAATTAGCCAGTATAATAATTTCAATTGTTCCATCTTTTCTGACCATTATTGATCTTACTTCTTTAAAATTTATTTGGATTTTGTCAAACTTTTGGGCAATTAGCTAGATTAATCATTTAAATTTATTCAGTCTACTTTTTTGACCATTTTTGACCTTATTTCTTCTTTAAAATATGTTTGGTTTTTAACATCAATCAGTCAGTGTTCTTTTCAAATTTGTGGTCAATTAGACAGTTCAGTCATTTCAATTGTTCCACTTTTTTCTGACCATTATTGATCTTACTTCTTTAATATTTATTTGGATTTTGTCAAATTTTTGGGCAATTAGCTAGATCAATCATTTAAATTTTTTCAGTCTACTTTTTTGACCATTTTTGACCTTATTTCTTCTTTAAAATATGTTTGGTTTTTAACATCGATCAGTCAGTGTTCTTTTCAAATTTCTGTCAGACCATTATTGATTTTTGTCAAATTTTTGGGCTTTTCAAATTTTTGTTTTTTAACATCGATCAGTCAGTGTTCTTTTCATTATTTAGCCAGTATAGTTTTCATTATTAATATATCTTATAATTATTTTGATTTTTTCGAAATTAATTAGACAGTTCAGTCATTTCAATTCTTCCACTTTTCTTTTATAATTATAATTACTTTTTTGTATTCTTTAATTTCTTCTTACTTCTTTTTAAAATTTGTTTGTATTTAGTCAAATTTTTGGTAATTTAGTCAGCTCAATCATTTAATTTCATTTTTTCCACTCTTTTTTTTAACATTATTGACTTTCTTTTTTTAAATTTGTTTTTTGTAAAGTTTGTGCGAAATTAGCTAGGTTAATCATTTCTTTTCAAGTTTGAAGTTTAAAGCAAATGACATCTCTATAAAAAAATTTTAATTTTTAATTTTTGTTTTAGGTTAAGGGTTTTAAATTGTTTTGTTTTTAATTGCACTAAATTTTAAATATTCTCAAAGTCTGAATAATTTTCTTATAATTTTTAGGGTATCACTACAACTTGGCAACGTCGGAAAGTAGCCGGTACATTCCAGACCTCCAGGCCAACCGCGTCGAGCCGTCGAGTTCGAGTAAACCGCAAGAAAATAAGCGAACGCGACTTCACTCGACTCCTAGAGATCAAGTTCAGCGCGTCGAAAAGGTCTTCGTCGAGGGCGCTCGGTCGACGTACCTGGTGCACCATGTATTCGTTCGGGTTTTTCGCGTTTTTCACCGTTTCCTTTCTGGTTCTGAATGGAAATGCCGCGGCTGAATTGGTGTTAAGAACGTGCGAACCGATTCGTCTCGATATGTGCAAGGGATTGGGCTATAACATGACGGGAATGCCGAATTTAGGTGGTAACGAGGGTCAACAAGAAGCGGATTTCAGTCTCAAGTCGTTCTCACCGCTGATCCAGTACGGATGCAGTCAGCAATTGAAACTATTTTTGTGTTCCGTATACGTACCAATGTGTACCGAAAAAGTTGCGAATCCTATAGGACCTTGTCGGGGACTTTGTGAGAGTGTCCGCTCCAGGTGTAATCCAATATTAGAGGTAAGATTCAACAATTTTAAAAAAACTAAATTTAATCCAAAACCATCTTTTACAATAACACTAATTAGGAAAGACCAACCAATCACTACTCATTTATCTTACCGTTGTCATAGTTACCTTAAAGCACCATGTGCAATTCGACCAATCAGATGAGTAGAGGATAAGTATAAGTACTGTTTGGGTTTTAAATTTAAAATAATAGGAATACATTGCAGTAGACAATATATAGTGCATCAATATAATAAAATTGACCGCACATGTAATTATTATGGTAAAATCTTTGTTACATGATATCAAGTTGAAACAATATTTATTACAAATTATTATAATAATTTACCAATTTTTCAACATTTAAACTACATTTTTATGGTCACGTGACTGTTTTTGACAGGTGTCAACTGGGCTTTACAGTGTTACAAGCTCTAAAATTGCATAATCAAAGTCACGTGATGTGTCTCTTACCATTTCAGCTTTTACAACTGTCTAAAATAGTCTACATTTAATTTATCAAGTTTTTAAAGTTTAAACCACATTTTAACGGCCACGTGATTAATTTTGACAGATCTCAACTGGCCTTTACAGTGGTGCAAGCTGAAAATTGCATGATCAACGTCACGTGACGTGTACTTTGCAATTTAAGTTTTTACAACTGTCCAAATTTTATTTATCAATTTTCCAAAGTTTAAACTGCGTTTTGAAGGTCACGTCACTGTTTTTGTCAATGTCAACTAGTCTTTACAGTGTTGCAAGATCAAAAATTGAATTATCAAAGTCACGTGACGTGTATTTTGCAATTTAAGTTTTTACAACTGTCCAAATTTTATTTATCAATTTTTCAAAGTTTAAACTGCGTTTTGAAGGTCACGTGACTGTTTTTGACAATGTCAACTAGCCTTTACAGAGTTGCAAGCTCAAAAATTGAATTATCAAAGTTACGTGACGTAGTTCTTACAATTTTTTCTTTTAAATGATAGGTGTCTTTATTTGACACGTGCTAACTTGGTTACTATGACAGTTAGAAGATTCGTTTAAACGTCAAAATATAACCCGTAATTTCAGACAATCGTACAAAAAATATTTTTGTTTGTCAGAATTTGAAATAACAGTCACCTGACCTTAGAAAATCAATTTTAAGCTTTCGGCACAAGGTCAAATCAAGTGTCAAAAATTTGGAAAATCGTTTACATTGTCACCTAATCTAACATAAAAACTGTCACGTGACTTTTAAAAAAATGAATTTTAAGCTTTTGGGTCTTCAAAATTTAGAAAAGCAATCAGGTAACCTGAGGAAGTCATTTTTTTTGACAAGGGAAACAATTTTAGGTTGTATTTCATCAAGGTTTATCATTGTCCCAATAGCAGGGGCCTTATAACTAAATTTAAGAATGCCACAAATTTGTAGGTAAACTTGAAGGCATTCTGAGGCAGTTTAAATAATTTAAAGGCATTTCGAGGTATTTCAAGGTAATAAAGGCATTTTAAGCAGTTTTAAGCTCGGTTTTAAGGCATTATTACTATGAGGCATTTTGAGCAATAATTGAAGCAATATTGTGAGGTATTTTAAAGGCATTTCAAGGTATTTTGTATGCAAAAAGGCATTTTGGTGTACAAACAATTATCGGTGGTCTACCCCTCGATGACTACAAACAAAAAACAGAAGTTTGAACTAATTCAGAACTTGACAAATATCTGTCAGAACATGTTGTACTTATAGAAACGACAACTAGTCATTAAGCAGAAACAGGTGTTACTATTCAGATTATTAGAATAATCTGTAATAAATATAGATAGATTAGTTTAGATTTATCCATTTAAAAAACAAATTTTTGCCAGATTTTCTATCTGACCGTCTAAAAGGTAAATATTGACCACCCTGTAGGTTTTTGTGATTTTCTGTCTCTGTGGTTTTTAACGTTTTGCTGATAAGTCCACTAGTGAAAGAAAATGGTTTATTACATACTGGTTAACATGTTGTTTTGTGTTAGGGAGTGACAATTTGAGGTTATTTAAACACCTTTTTCAGGCTGTTTCAAATTTTTTAGTGGGTTTTTGTTACCAAGGTGTTTACCAGGCTTTTTTAATATTCTTGATATACTTTATTAACAAGAAAATATTGCAATTAACAGTGTATGTGTGTGTATGTATGCCTGCCTATTACCTACTAATTAATTACATAATTTTATAGCTTTATTTCATTATTACCTTCACCCTACACGTAATAAAACATAATAAAATAGTATCAGCATTACTTAATCTGAGCAAAATTCCTTGTGAATCAATGCATTATAAAATTATAACCACTAACACTTTTTACAATCTGGTATTTTTATACCTCAATAGATGGTTTTAGAGACTAGATGTTTAGAAAGATTTTCTTAGAAATAATAAAAATCATTGAGGAGTAAATTATTACATTTACTGTAAGTCACATGAGAAAGTAATAAAATAAATTCAATTTTGAATTAATAATTAATTTTTTCGGCAAAACCAAAAAACACAGGACTCTTTCTCTCTTTTTCTTTGTGATGTAAAATGCAAACATCTGTATGGAGTGAATTAAAATGAAATGAAAATTTTGTCATCGTAACGTCAACGTCGCTTTTTTAGGTAGAAATTATAAGTTTCTTTACTTATATCCTTTTTAGACACATAAAAAATATGGAATATTTTCTAGTAAATATCCTAAGCGAACAATAATCAAGTTTTGTATAGTATTTTGGAACTTTCTAATATGGTCATTAGAGCCAAAACTACTTAATTATCCAATTATGATCAAGTTTTGTCATGAAGTCATGATGCTATTGAGCTCCTGATCAACATAGTCTCAATGGCAAACTTAATTTTGTTAACATTGCATGTATCCTAATATATCCGAATGCACAAATCCAAAGTTCGGGGATTTAAAGTTAAAAAATTAATCTATGGATTAAAACTTTTTTTTATCAGAATGACTATCCGAAATCCATAAGTATCCGAGTACAAATCAATATTTAGCTGAATGTCCTGATAAGATTTATTACTTTTTTATGGGGCTATCCAGACTCAACTGAGTTTTTCTCAAACTCAAAACTGTTAGTAAATTTGTAGGTCTAATTATCTGCGTTTTAACCAAAATGCTATTTTTAATTTTTATGTTTTCTATTTAGATTTTAGGAAATATTATAGGTATGTCCCCTTTGTTTCTAAAATGGTATTTATTACTTAAGGAAGTAGGGTAAGTTATCGACTTATATTTAGTATAACGATCTGTAACACAGCTGTAACAGGTTATTGTCATAAGCGAGGATTATGATTTACACATGAGGCGACAATTTGAGAAGTTATAATAGCTAAATTGTGGAAATTCACCAAAATAATATGTAAAAACTGCATTCTGTAATATCAGAGCTTTCCTTGAAGTCTTACATCAAATTTTAGTGATTTCTAGTTTTCTAATTCATTACCACAAAAGAAATTTTTTTTTCTTATGTTAAAAACCATAAGACAACCAACTTTGAAATTTTGAGACTTTAAAACAGTCTGTTTTCTTGGAAAATAGCTAAAAAATAACATTCTGGAACTATTTCATCCTGATGTAGTTTCTCTGTTGACAGACAGCTTTTAGGCAACCCCAGAAAAGAAATCCAATGGTGCTAGTTCTGGAATTTAGGTGTCCATGCAGTTGAAGCTGTTGTTCTACTGACGAGATTTTATCAAGGATTTTATTTGATCATTCTATAAAGGCCTTTATCACCTTAATCGACTACGTAGCTTAACTAAACGTCCCAGGTGAAGAAATTTAAAATATTTTCTTCTTCTAGGCTGTTTGTAGATATGAAAAAGCCTTAAGGCAGAGCATATTATGTTATTGCACTGAGAAGAAAAAGTTATTACAAAAATAGATTTACTTATCTTGAGTGTAGTGGTGAATGGCAAAAATATGATTTGTTGTCACAGTTTTATTACATTTGGACCAGACTTCCTCTGATATTAGTTAACATAAAGTTATCCTTGATTTGTAGCTGAGTTTGCCGCTTATTGGCATGATATTGACTCTTTTACTATGAAAATTGTAGTAGGTAGTAAAAACTGGGTTATCAAGTACAATTGACCAGTGATGCAGGTCAGGGGAATTGTCACTCGAAGGGCCATTAGAAGTACTAGTGACATCAAGATAACCAAACAGTTGACGTTGAGGGAAAAATGAAGATATGAGGACTCTGAGAGGGTTGCTGACCAGTCAGTTGGTACAGACTCATTGATGGTCATGTTTTTGCAGACTACCTCCTTTTGCTATAGGTTAAGTGAAAGAATACAACCAAACAGTCAAGACCATAGGATACTAGCGTCCGATTTACCTTCTAATGCAACTAGCCTGATTTTAACTAAAGTCTAATCGTGTCAATAAAATGATCTGTTAGATATTGGTGGTTAAAAATAATTTGTCTTTTTTCAGGATTTTGGATTCTCATGGCCGGAAACATTAAACTGCTCCCGATTCCCCGTCGAAAACAATCACGAGCACATGTGCATGGAAGGTCCTAAAGATGTGATAGACGTTAGGGCTCCAGTGGATCCCACTGTGAGGAAGTTTGAGTGTTCTCCGCAAACCGCCAAAAACGGTTTACCGGGATGCGGACCCGCTACCTGCACGAACATCGGAATGTTCGACGACAACGAAAGAAGATTCACCGAGGTATTTTATCTTGTTCGTTCAATTCGGACTTGGTTACTACCAATAATAATAATAAATTCTTTGCGACGTTAAAAGCGCACATTTAGCGTTTAATCAATCATTTATACCTACACACACGAAGTTGAAAACTTTTGAAACGTGACATATTGGTCAAGTAAAATGAACACTACAAATGACAGTCTAGTCAATTAATTTTCGATATAAAAACTAAAAATAACTTATTCCTCCATAAATGGTTCTCATAGCCATCATTTCTTGGTGCTTATTTCTAGGAATAAATACATAGCGTTGCATGTTACGGCTGCTGTGTAAAAACTGGTTCAATATTTTTAAGTACGACCACTCCGTCTGGTTTTATATAAACAAAGACGAAATTAAAATGCTTGCTAGGTAGTGCCCAGTTATGTCAACGTACTGGATATATGAAGTCAATAAAAAAACCATAACGACCCGATGCTCTGTGAATTTTAAAAGTCGATGGTCCTTTTTAGGTGTGGATCACAGTTTGGGCGCTCGCATGTATAGTAACCAGTTTGGGGTCCCTTATGACCCTTTCCTTAGGAGGAGGTAGGGTCCGTGCTCCTCCTTTAATGGCCCTGTCGCTGTGCTACTTCCTTATTGGTGCTGGATGGGCTTTGAGGTCTTTTACCGGACCTATAGGGACCTCTTGTTGGATTCCAGACCCTACAGGACTAAAATCAGGAGACGGATTACCAAATTTGATATGTGCTTTCGTTTTCCTGTTGCTGTACTACTTCGGGATGGCTGCAAATGCTTGGTAAGTTTACTTGGTTTAGTGTCAAACGGTTTTTGTAATAATATTAGGCCAAAGATAAACTCTGACGTCTCTATGTTTGCGGATCTTTATCGATAAACCGCTAATCTTCTTCCTAATGCCTTTTTGACGTTCTCTAAATAATCCTAGACAAACAGTCGTGCTTGAGATAACAATGAACACTGAGGTGACAAATTGAAGGATCACACGTCTTTGCTCTTTCCTTTTTACCTGGTGATAAGCTGAAGTTTAGTTTAGGACAGACGTCTGTTATTCCGGTTGGTCTTTTAAGGGACGACAGTTCTAGGAACATACTAAAGCTGAACAAATAATAGATCTCATTTGCTAATCGTAAGTTTTGAAATCGGAAATAGATTAGGCAACAGGTAGAAAGTTAGTTTACATTTTCTGTTGTGAAGACCGTCTGTGTAATGTTCATGGCGTCATCAATTTACATCCGATGTCTTTGTCTTAACGTCAATACAATAATTAGTATTATATCAACAGGTGTTTAAAGCAGTATTGAATGGGACTTTTTTCCCCCACTCCCAATACCTTTATCATAATATATTTATAAAATTGAAAATACTACTGTCTCACTACACTTTAAAATGTTGAAACATTTAAAGCTAATTGAATGTACAAAGTGATTTGTAACACAATCATCATAGGAAACACTTTTTGAAATGATTTTTCCCAATTATTTTGCAAATAATTTGAAAATGGTAACACATAAAAAGAGTTTTAACTGCAAAATTGAGATTAAACCACTAATTTGATTACTAAAAGGAAACTATAGAGGTTATTTTGATTGTTATTTGTTGTCGCGTTTCAAATTTCAAGAATGTCTCGTTGGATTAAACATTAAACAAAACCTTAAAATTTGTACAAGAATATCGGAAGAGATCAAGAAAAATGAGACGTCTATGGGATATAAAAGGTGACACTTACAGGAATAAAAGGTGCTTGGAATAAGAAATAAGGAAATTGATGAGATCAAACGAATAGAAGGAAATGGAGTACCCAGCTGAAACTAAAAACAAAATGTTTTCTCAAGGAAAAAGGAAAATAAAGGATTTTATCAAGTCAAGTGCAGCAGGATCAGAGGATATTTGCAATATGTCCTTAATGTATAATGTGTTCAATCAAATGGACAGTTTTTAAGAGGCGATTTTAAGAAACGGACGGAATTATTTACGAATAATATTATTTTTGATTCATTCATCAATTAGTTCTGCTGATTTACTACATATTTTCAATATTAAATTGCTACACACATAACTTTTCCTTACCTAAATTTTAGTTACTTATTGTAGCCGGGGAGAGAGTATACCTGAAAAAACACCAACAAGAGGTATCCTTTTCTCTAGGAAACTAGACGACGAGTTTTTGAGACGGAATTACATGTAATCCTACAGGTTGCCACAAGCAAGAATGTTAGAGAAGGACTGGAGAGAATAATCGATATTAATTTGCTCCGACAGCCAATACTAAGGTGGGCAGCAGACTGCTAAGATGCCCTGAACAAAATGGCAGAACAGAAGCAAGTAAACCTAGTCTGGATTCCAGCACATATGGGGTTCGCACTGTCCGCAGAGAATTGAATTGATTGGAATCTCCAAAGGCGCCAATGCAACATGGTACTCTGGTGACGTTCTGACAGGCAACCTTTGTGGTCTGGAAACTGGAACTGAAACTAGAAATTTGTTGTAGCTTTTTCACAAAAAGATACATCGTATTAGGAGTCTGCCATCTGTGGTCGTTTATGATAGGAGGCCTCTCTTTGGGACCTCCACACTCTCCCGCAGGAAACTGTCTTTCTTGGAGTGGGTACTCATCCTTGCTTTTGTCAGGGAGTCTGAGTGAGGAAGATCAGAAGTAGTAAGATGCAGGAGGAATGGCGAAAAGGGCCCCTAAGTCTTACTTACTATACCTATTCAGTCACCCCACATTACTACTACAAGACACCACTTATTTCAGATACACAAAAGCCTCTTAATTGACTGATAGTAATTGTAAAACAGGCTTTTAGAACTGATTACAAAATACGGATGCGGACATAATCCATTATTGCTTCAATGAAATTCAAAACAGTCAACCAACCAAGTGTTTACATCCCCTTTGAATTATGTACAGTGGAATACGTTAAGAATTCATTGAGCAACCCTAATTAACACCTCGACGCACGTTCGCATTTCCTTTTTATAATGGGGTCGGCAAGAAACAAAAGCGACAAAAAACAATGCAACTGCGTTAAAAAAAAACTAAAAACCCTCCTGGTCCATGTGGCATAGGCAAAGGAGCCGCCCGATTGAGATTCGTTTGTTTCCAGTTAAAACAAAGGGGGGTTAAAGGACATTTGAATGGCTAACTGGTCGAATTATCGAAAATAATGCAATATATGGTTCCTTTGAAAAAAGCCGACCCAATGGGAGGTAAAATTGTTAATGGCTGTTAAATCAAGGGGATAACCAGGCCAGGGCATAGAAGAATTGCTTCTTTTCTCCGCGTCTAAATTAATTAATCAGAAGACCATTTGTGGCCCGTACAAAACGGTGAGTGTGGTTAATCTAGAACGAGTCTGATTGAAAGAGGTATTCGAACATTTTTAAATGAACGCCTGAGTGACCAATTTGGTATGTCACGACATGTGCACAAACTGTTTTAGAAGTCGTAAATATGCGCATTCGAGTTTTTTTACACAAAACCGAATACTGTAACCAGAAGTTGAAGCTTCAGCGAAAACGCTCGGTAAACATTCTAAAAATGAAGCTAAAAACTTGAGAACGCCTTACGCGATCAGGTATTTTTCATTTCCAGCTCTGTTCCTCATCATTTGTTTGGGGCTTCTGACAGCGGTTAACGAGGTTTTATTTCGGACCCACGATGATTGTTTTGTAGTGATCATTATCTTGTTCGACCTTGGACTTGACTAAACCAAACCGTTCTCTTTGATAAGATCGAATTCAATTATTTTCGTCTGCCTAACAATTTTCGAAACGTTTAAAAAACAACAGCAGTATCAGTTGATTATAAAACCACTGAAACTTCGGCCTGCTTAACAACATTGTAGGCCGATGATTTACAGAAATACAAGGTTGTGGTATGTATTTAGGTATGGCCGTATGCATGAAAATGAGAAAAGACCCTTATAAAAACTGGATGGCCGTTCAGGTGGGTTCGTGTCGGTCAATCATATAAATAATGTAGATCTTAAACCAGATATTCGACTCAGCCTTTGGTTTTAAAGATGAAGAATTTTCGATGCACTTGCTGGTCCATTATTTATTAATTTAATATCCACATAGTCGCGGTGTTTTTTAATTAGTCGAATTGGTTGCATCGATTGTCGTCCCCCGAATATTAATAACGGCATTAACAATTTTCGTTTTAATCACATGTATCTTTTCTGCCTGGTTTTAGGACCAGTTTTTTTGACGGGGCAGGTGGTTGGTGAATATTAATGTATACCTAATCCCTTTAACCAACATAAAGTTACTTGACAAATTTATAGCGTGGCAGCCCTTATTATTTAATTAAAAAATGTTAAGCATAACAGTTTCAGTGAAAAGCTAGTTAATGAATTTACCGAATGCCTTATGACTTTTTATGGGTTGATCATCAACTGTAATATTCCTTTTTTTTAATTCAAAGTTTAAAATTTGACAATTATTATATTTAACTTTGATTTTTAAAGAAAATAAGTGCCCTCCTGTACCTGTTATACAGATAAAGCACATACTCTAAAGGGGGTTAATCATACTATACATGGTGCACCACAGTAAACCGCCTCAACCCGCCACTTATCTAATAGTATATTATTAACCAAGGTTTAGACAGAAGCTTTTATTGACCGTATGTCAAGTTGTGTCGCTTTGCTCCTCGGGATTGAAGACATAAGGTTAATAAAAGCTGTCTAAACCGTGGATAATATAGCATTTTTTCCACTATTAACATTATTTTTGATGGTCCTTTTATTGAAAATTTAAAAATTTAAGATAACAACAAAACAACATGAAGAGACAACCCACCGCCCTCTATACAAGAAAGCCTAAAATGCCACTTTTAATGGCGGCGTTAGCGGTTTTCGTTTTATACACAAACGTATGCAGATGCAGTAAGAAATATGTATTTTTTTAATTGTTTCGTGTAATTGATTGCAAGTTGTGAGTGAAAAATCAAAAAAATGTTCATTTCTGATCCAGATATGTATAGATAGAGCTTTTTTATACACAATCAAGTCCAGCCTAAACAAATTGGTTAGAACATTTGTCCTGGAAAGTACAACACACAGCAAACTAGTTTAAACACTGTTCAATGTAAGAAAATCTGTAAATCCTTGAAACTAGGTAAGCAAAACTGGTAGATGGTTCTTATGTTATTACCAAGAACATTCATTCAAAGTTATTTTTGTTGCTCTCACAATGAAGGATGCTTTAAAATGTAACTCATCTACCTGTGCATGTAACAAGTACCTAGTAAGCTTACTGTACTAGAAAGCACTTGTACCTACCATTGAGTATAGTGTTGAAGTAAAATCATCCCACTTCAAAGTGTTCAACCACTGTTGAGTTAGATCCGGTTTTTTGTAAAGTAAAAAATTGACACGGTTGGGCTTTTTCCTGAATTGCTGTTACAATGTGGCTTGAAAAACTTGTGATCGGCAGCAAACAAAAATAACTTTCGCAAATAACCTCAAGTCTTGATTTTAAACCGTAAAAATTCATCTAATCCTCAAAAAACTAAATTTCCACAATACAAACTGTCACCACTATTCCCGCCATATTGGAATTTTTGACAAGCACCTTCTAGGCTTTCTAGTATAGTAAGCGGTGGACAACCTAATTTATTTGTCAATGTCAAGTCAAGTATATTTCATATGTCAGATGTCTTAATGGACATTGACATTATTATTTATCTATTTCAATAATATTTTCTTTTTTGTCGTTTTTGTGCCAGACTAGAACTAGAGATTAGACTCTATTTTTGACCTAGGTCAACAATGACCATTAAGGTAGAGAAAAGTAATTTCTCAAATTACTAATCGGTCAATAATGGTATGTTTATTATGTTAGTAGTGGAAAAAATATTTATTTACTTAACAAGTGCGGAAAGTGATACTTTTAGCAGTTAAAGGACGGGAAAGTCGCTTTCCGCATGTGTTAGGTAACATTTTTCCTACGAGTATCAATTTTCAATAAATTGAACGAAAATGTATATTTAGGAAAATTACTAAAATGAAAGCCTCTGTTTGCAAAGATGATTAAAACTGTATTCTTAATTGAGAAATCAAATAAACAGTTATGGTTTTTATATTTAAATGTTTTTTTTTGAAAAATAAAATGAGAAGAAGTAACTTTTCCACGCTAGTACGGTAAAGTTAGTTTTCCGCACTCATTTTTTCTTCGCCTTAACATCTCATAAAAAGGTTGGTGCAAATGGGTATTTTTGCTCTACACATTTTTGGATTTTATGTCGAATTTTAGACATATTTTATGTTGTATAATGTCATATATTTAAAGTTAAAAAGAGCAAAAAAAAAATTTTAAGCTTTAAAATTTTTTGACCAATTTTATGTAATATTTTGTTATGTTTTCTTGATTTGGTTATTGACCAAAAATCAAGAAAACATAACAAAATTATCAAAAAAATATATCAAATAAAAAAAATGGTATATTTGCCATTTAAAAAACTGGACTTTTTTACACTTTTTAACAATGATTTTTTGAGTTCTGAGCATCTCGTATATTTTTATTATAATAAGAATAAAAACGCGAACTCAGGTATGCAAGAACTAAAATTTTTCCTGGTTTTTGATTTTTTTTCCTTGGTTTGGTTATTGACCAAAAACCAAGAAAACATAACAAAATATGTCATATACCGTTCGTTTTTTGAGAGATTTTATGTTAAATCTTACACTAAAATAATTTTGTTCTTGCATACCTGGGTTCGCGTTTTTATTCTTAATTTCTGGGTTTTGTCATGTTAAAAAGGGTTTGTTTAAAAAGTTGCTGCAAAACCGTTAAAAGAAAACAATCAAAATTAAAACGAATTTAACTATTTTTTTGCAAATGTGTGATTGAATTTAATCCACCCCATTACAAGCTTTTTTTATTTATTTATTTTTAGTTTTAGAACTTTAAATATGAAAGTTATATACAATTGGCTACTGTATTTCTAGATAAATGTTAATTATACATATTATACAAACTTACCGCGCAACACTGATTTAACACTGTATTTCTAGCCATTTTTCAATGTGAAAATGGTAAAATTTTATAAAAGTTGACTTACTGGATCATTTGCAGTCATTCTACTCAATTTTGACATCCGATTCTGGCGATTCAGTATCTTCTATGCTGTCAGATCAAAATTAACAGAGTTAGCTATTGGGTAAAATATTAACAACTACCCTGATACATACCCCCATACAGATAATTTGTATGCCGTTTTCATGGAAACCCGTTGGGATGATAAAAATTAGAGAGGGAACTAAACAGATATAAACGAAATAGAAACACACAGAAAGTTTAGGAAAATTTCCTCTTACCAAAATGAGTAAAAATCGTAAAACATGGCTTCGCACTTGGTTTGTTTTCAAAGTCAATTTTTCTTGTCTCTTCTTGGGATTCATTTCTTAAAAACTTTAGAAAGTTGTCCCTTTCATATTTATTTTCTTATTTATCATCGTTTACAACTAGTAACTCGAGAACTCAAGAAGGGATAATTTTTAAGCATTGCATGAAGTACTTACTCTAAATATTGATAAACCTTTATGTTCTCTTAAATAACTCGAAAACGGTGAAAAAGTTCAAAAGTATAAGAGGTACTAACACTGAACAAATACCATATTGTAGTTGGTTACCACCATGTGTAAAGACTAAAGATGTAAAACGTTAATAAATATCTATATAATTCAAATATCTTAGATTAAGACTCTGAAATCTATAAAGAAAAATGTATACTACCTAAGAGACTAAGTAAGGCTTTGGAATCCTGTAGGTATCTCAAAAACATGGCAGTCTCGATAATGTAATTTTTTGAGAACTATACGAATTATTTTTATTATTTGAAAAAAACACTAAAGTTTTGACAGAAACTACTGAAAAAAATATGTTTCTATTATAAAATGTATCAAATGACTTAAGGCTTAAATGTTTAGTTGATTACCTATCAGCACATCATCTTACAACTTATGTTTGTTTATTATTAAACATTACATGTGGATACTCATTTTTGTCAGGTATTCCAGTTAAAAATCGAATCTTTTGATCGTGTAGCGTGTTAGTTTGAACGATGTACAATAAACATCCTGGAGTTTATGTTACACGTTACACGCTCTTTTGCTTGCGATACGTATTAATAAAACTGTAATGACATTGTGTATTTTAAGAATCAAAATATTTACCCTCGCCAACTTAGTCTGTCAGTACACTCTTTGGAGAGGGTCGGTTATTTATTTTAGTATTCTCAGAGAGCCGTATTTCCCCAATTTCTATCATCTAGTAGGTTCACTTACCGCGCATTCCATGTACCATTGAACCTCCAACGGCAAATCTATTGGCGTTATTGACAGTGTCCGTGGATCGGAAAAAGATACGACAACTCGTAATTTTTCTTAACTCTTATTGCCTGTCGCTTTATAATGGGTTGCAGCCTCTCGTAGGGCGGAATACGGTTCGAGATATATCTTAACAAACAAGCCGGAGCCATAAGCCTTGAAGATAAGAAAACGACCGAGTAAGTCAGCCTTAAAACGGCTTTACATCTTCTGGTATAGAGCGTAAATACAGCTTGGATGCAGAATATGCCGATTCGTATTAAGATATGGTCAGTTGGGTTAAAATAAAGCAGAAAGAAAATTGTGTTGTTTAACAGTTTAAGAAAGTATTCAATGGAATATTATTTTCACAGACAATAATTTGAAATTTATTAACAACAAACCAAATTTACTCAAAATATATTTTTTCTAAATTAAAGTAAATGCTCAAACTGAATTTGCCTGACAACTGGAATATTTTCACTCTGTAACTGTTCACATTGTTAACCAAAACTTGCATTTCAATAAAATCTCTTTTGCTCTATAGGGAGTTCCATAAATATACCGACCAACTTTTAGGAGCGCGAGAAAAGGTTGAAACAACAATTTTTTACATTATTTGTACGCAATGTTTTGCGTCCAAAAATAAGCTAAAAAGGTCATATAAACATAGTTATTTTGTTTATATTTGTCATCATGCTCGTATTTTGTTTTGGTTTGCTAAAACAACATGTTTGTTACTATATTTATGGAACACCCTGTAGTAAAATGACTCCCTCAGGAACAAAATTAATCGACGTTGATCCTTGCAGTTGTCATGTAGTTTAATTAAGAATATCCAAGGAGTATATAATTTCATCAGAAATACATAATCATACAGAAAGATTTGTAGCCGAGAGTCATCTAAACTGCTCACTGAAATAAGCAAAACATCAAAATTTTTATTCATTTTCAACACCCTGTATCTCTAAAATGCTTTTATCGAATTTGATGAATAAAAAAGGTTTTGGAAAGCTGTTTCTTCCAGAATAGCCAAAGATTGATTTTGAATAAAAACGACTTGCACACGCTTATACAGGGTAAGTAATAAGTAAGGGTTTTAGAATAGAAATGTTAAATTAACCATCAGTCAATGTCGCTAATTTTGCTTTTAATGCAATTTTAAAGACTAATATTTGTATCAAAATTGTCATCCGTATTGTCATAATACAATTAAAACACTTTTGGTAAACTCTCCATACCAAGCTTTTTGAACAACAGTAAAAATGTACAACTAATCAACCATTTATCTGATCAACATCAGGTGAGATACAGGGTAAGTTATAAAAAAGAACATACCGTATATTTTCATTTGCAACAATTGAAAAACCAGCAAACTTCCTAGATATGTGTTGAAATGCAAGATATTTGGAGTGAATTTTTCCTTACTCTATTTATTTATGAAAAAATAACTCATCTTGAAAATCAATCTGAGGACCTGATTCTATAAGAACTTCTAGACTTTTTATTCAACCGATTCTGTGAAGGCATTATGGAGATACAGGGCGATTGGAAATTACCTGAAATTTTGCTGTCTCAATTATTTCTGTTAACAACGAAACAGAGTCCAAAATTGACCTATAAAGAGAAACTGCTCTTGTAGAAAGGTTAAGAAACCAAGTACTGTCATGCATTTTGTGATTCACTCTGTATCATGGAAGATTAACATCATCACCGCTCTGCATTTTAGATTTACCTAGATAAGATTTAGTCGAGTTGTATATAGAGAGAGATTAATGGTTCTTCATTTAACATCTTCTACCGTTCGCTTGTTGTAATCTTCATTATCATTACGGTTTCTCGTCTATAAACCAGTTAAAAGAAACCTGTCCGGCCCTGCAACAGTGTTAACTTGCACTATTAATGTCTCTTCACCGATCCGCTAGCATATGTAAATCGTTGGCAGCAGCATCTGGGGGCTGGAATTACTCTTTTGAGTCAGCCATCGTTTATTTTATTTATTTTCTATTAGTGCCCCCTAAGATTTCCAGAACCCCCACGGTTAGATGAATAATCCTCAGACCGACAGGCGTTCATTTATAACGAGCATATAAATGACTTTTTTCAACCTTGTCTATTGACCAACTTGATCATACAATCATTTATATGCTAACTGGTTAGCTTCATCATCTTTACGACAGGTGATAGATATCCTTTATGTTATTTAACGTTACGTTAACGGCACAAAGAATTTCAATTTAAATATTGATCTTTTACACAAGTTTGCTTAAGGATTCCTTACGACAAAAACGGTTTTCTTCATTCATTCACAAACCTAAAATAGGCAGTCATGCTGGCTCGGCATGGTGTTAGTTAAAAATATCAAAGTTTTCATATTCAATCAATCAGTGTCTGTCAATTTATTTTCTTTTGCATATTTTCCGGCGTTAACATTGAAAAAATTATTTACATTTCCTCGGATTTCATCCTGGCGTGGGATCGTAAACTGTTTTGAGATTGAACTAAAACAAGATCAAAAGCTATAATTATCATAAATCACGTTGTATTAGCCAAAACTGTCACATTTATTTGTACTTTTAGTTTATGATGGTGTGTTGTAAATTGCGGCGGTAGATTTTCAGCCAACATTATTATTCAACCAAGAAGTCTTGTTAGCTGTTTTTTTAAATTAATTATAGACATTAATAACAATTAATTGTGATTTTTGATTGATCGTTGTTGTACCTGTAAAACCTTCTGAAACCTTCTAAAGCTTGTTAAGACCAAGATGTTTCTAGAAGTCATTTTGCATTGCCAAAGACCTCTGACACATTTCTAAGCTTGTCAAGACTGTTCTTGATGTGTCAGATGCCTCTAGAAGTCATTTTATATTGCCAGAAGCCTCTGAAACCTTCTTAAGCTAGTCAAGACTCTTTTTAATGTGTCAGATGGCTCTAGAAGCCATTTTGTATTGCTAGAAGCCTCTGAAACCTTCATGAGCTTGTTTTTGTGCCAAATGCCTCTCTTAGGAAAACTTAACACAAGTCCGGAAAGCGATACTTTTCTACACTTTTCTACTCCAAATTCATTGTAGGATGGAAAGTCCAAAAAAGAACTACAAAGTGAAAATATAAACTGTGGCATTGTGTGGAATTTTGAGCAATTTTTCAGCGGTTGAAAGCATTTTAACTTAAATGCAAAAAATAATTTGAGCTGCAAAAATCATCAGTCCCTCTCTCAGTAAATACCATTTCCCACGATCTTATTGCTACTATACCAAATGACAATTTTGTACATTAGTGATTTACAATAATTAATGCTTTTGAGACTTTATTGAAACTTTGATAGTTTTATATAAAAAAAAACTTGATCACAGTTATTAACACTGCTACAATCAGAAACCCATTAAAAGATGGTAGCATCGCAGTTTTCCATTTTTAATAGTCGTCAAAAAGTAAATACCTAAAGTGGACACGATCTCACTAGACTTGCCCCTAGGCAGTCCAATTTTCTAGGCTGTATAAGGCATCCTAGGACCCAATAAATCTTCGGTTATGGTACCGCCTATTATTTGTTTTAGCTTTTATGGGTACCTACCGATAGTTCTCGGTATCCCAACAAGGTGACCGGCCAACCAGTAATCAATTTCTCGTTTAGCATTTTTAATATTGCGTGTGTATACGGTCCAAATGGTCGTATACAGGAACGTACTCTTTGCCGCTCGAAATTTTGTAGTTTCGATTTGGTGTGAACTAGGATTTGTTTGATTTGTAGACAAAGTATGATGACGGAGTGGTTCTCTATTGATTCAACTTCTTTCTATCGGTAATGACGCGGTCTTTTTCGGTTTAATTCCTTTACAATGCTAGTTTTCACATTTTTTTTCTGATGCCTTTGTTGTAACACAATATGAAAGATAAAATCCATATCAAGAACCCGATAAGTGATTGAATGCCTTATTAGCTTTTGATTATTTCGTTGAGAAAAGTATGAATTTGGACACATTGGGAAGTAATTTTGGTATTGCATTGAATTGAATTTGGTTCTCATCAATAATAAAAATTTTCTGTACTACACAAAGTTTATGATTGATACATACGTTTTGTTATATCCAGACTAATATTGAACGTTTATTATCTTTCCTCGTTTAACAATTATTCGTTTTTTTTTTAAATAGACTAGATAAACATACAATCTCATTGACTATTCTTATGGAGAAGCTGATATAATAATGCATTTCAGCCGTCAATCAATATCACAGTAAAACGATTTAGTGTCAATCATACTCCAACAGAAACATATTATTCTCTCATAAACTGATTTTTTTTCCGGTTTGATAACTGAAAAGTATTGTTGTCTAGAAAATCTGAGTAGAACACAATCATTGTTTCTATTCTGTTCAAAGTGTTGTTAGATATGTCTGATTGACGTTGTGCCGCTTAGCCAGATATGATGCATTTGATTTTTAAGTAACAGGGTAGTAACTACAGATTGCTTCTCAAAAAGTACTGATTTGAGGACATTATTAGTCAAACTGCTGTTGAAGAAAAACAATGCTGTTTCCCCTTAGAAAAACATGGTTAGAAAAGTAAGTTTCCACTGCAACATAAAGCCTAGTTTAGATACCTCATCCTACTATACTACCTCCTACATCCTACTTTTTGTACACCGTTTTGACTGTGTAGAGTGTTGACAGAAATGTTTGACTTACTGTATCTCGTTATATAAAAGTTTTTAATGCTTTTGGCGTATCAAAATAAAAAAAAAACATACATTCCAATTCGCAAAAGTTGATCATCACGTGACGAAGGCTATTCCTACAAATCAAGACACATACGTATTTCTAAGATTGATCAATAATACTAAAGTAAAACTATGTAGTACTATTTGACAACATGACAACTGACATTTGACATGAGTTATGAAAAGAGAAGGAACTCTCTCTCTTTGGTCACGTGGTAGTTAACTTTCGAGAATCAAGACCAAGGAAGACTTTTTTGACCATTCAGTATAAGGATACCTGCTTTTGAAACGTTCTGTAATATGTCAAGTTGTTTACAAGACTACGTGCAAACATTGATCAGAGCAATATCTCTTTCATGGTTGATGCCGGAAGACCCAGTTAACCCACAAAAGCATATTCGTGGCAAGTTGGATTTTGGTTTGGAGTAAGATGCCATCTATGGTTTGGCTGAGGTTTTGACCAAGAATATTAATCCACTGATTGCAGTGGCGGATCTGAGTGTGTGATTAGATTCTTTAGAGTTAACATGGCACGTCTTCAACACACACTGCTGCTGTTAGTTGGCAGATAAAACTTCGATTGACCTTTTCTTCAAGAAACATTTTGAACAGGTCTCAATAGTACGCTCGAAAACGCTGTTGACAGTGTTCCTAGGCTCTCTCTAGTCTGTTGGTGGAGTGCCTTTAATTGCATCTCTTTACAACTTTTGCAATATTTCGAGTTTCATAATATTCTTCAAAATCTCTTTTAGAAAAATCTCTTTTGTTGAGGTAAATCTCATTGTTAGGTATCAATGTAGATTGAACTGGACTGAATCTCCTCCGTTTTGCTGATAATATTGTTGTCATCAGTAATGACATCAATGAGCTGAGAGATAGTTGGAAGAACTGAAAGATGGATCTAAACAAAACCCAAATAATGATCATTGAAGAGACAGCAATAACTGTAGAAGGCCACGCTCTCTAATACGTCGTGGCGTACAACCTGGACCACGCCATCAGACTGGAAAAACAAAACCAAGTAACTGAAATATCCCGGAGAGCAAGACTTAGCTGGACAGCATTCGATAAGATGCTACATTCTAAAATCTCAAAGCATCCCAATCAACCTGGAAGTATACTATGGATACTATGATACTTACGAAGAGGAGTGCAGTAAGACTCAGAACAACTCAGAGCCATTAAACACGCCATGTTGGGAATCAGCATAAGTGATTGCATAAGAAGTGATGAGATTCAAAGAAAGACAAGGGTAACGGATCTTGTGAGAAGAGTAGCCGAACTAAAGTGGAGATGGGCAGGTCATGCTGCAAGGCAGATCCCATCTAGATGGACCAACAAAATAAGTCCTCCAAGAGCCACAGAAAGATATGCAGGAAGACCACCAATACGATGGAGGGGCGATATCCAAAAAATAGTGGGGATGACAGCCTTGGATAGACGGAACTATTGGAAGTGACCTACATTTAGGACTAGATGGACATGGGCTGAAGAAGAAGATATATAACCTGCTTAATTATCTCACAAGCTTAATCCTTTTGGATTTTTTTTATGACCATCTTATTAGTAATTATTGTAATCTTTTGCAATGTGATCCAAGATGATTTACTTTAACTTAAGCCACATTCACTGTAATAGGTACATCTACCAAGAGTTTTTTTTTAACACCCTTTGCTTAGCTAATTATTTTTGCAATGCAATTTTATTTGCATTGTAAAAATTGAGTGTTGAGATATCAATACAGTTCAAAACCGACATTTTGGCAATAAAGTGTAAAATGTAGAAGCTGTGAATTGTTGCGTTACAAATGGTTTTGGTTGATTGTTTGATCTAGTGCCAAGAATTCGCCATTAACTGCCTATGTCGGTAAAATTAAAGAACACAGAGTAAACTTGTTTTTCTTAGTGTTGCAGAAAAAACTATCTCAAAAAATTGTTTCACACCAAATTGATGCTTTTTCTTTGTTGATAAGAAGAAATTTTTCGTTTGTTGTCTAAATAAAGAAAGATTAAAGTTCTTCTTTCATTCGACCAAATTTGACAAACTTGTCTTGTTTAACCATTTGTGTTAAACTGGAATGTTAATTTTGCTTTACCAGTAAAACCATTGCTCGTATGACGTTCAACAGATCTAAAATAAGGATCTGCTGGACGTTAAGGTTTGAATGTTATGCTGAATAACGGTACACTTTACCATCTACTTCACCCTTCACATTGCTATCCTACCATAAAGGTAGTTGTTCCGTTTTTGGAACAACCATATATTCTGTTTAATGCACTGACAGGAATTTTTATGTGGCATTCTCTCTGCGTCAACTTTTCAACAGTTAAAATCATTTTCATCAAAAGCGTTTGATTTTTTGAAGAAAACTCCAAGGCTTTAGAACACGTTTTAAAGCCGCAATATTTCCTGTGGTGTAGCATTTAGGGGTCGATTTACAGTAAAAGAAACTGCATTTTCTAAGCTTCCTGCTTATTCCCAATACGACAAACAGTTTGATCCTGTATCTTAAAGAAGGGGCTTTTAGGGTATACTCATAGGAACTTTTTCTCATATTTTTGGATGTACTGTCCATTCTTACAGTGTGTGACACCAACTCAGGGTTACTCTGTCTGCTTTCTATCTGGATACAATGCACTTTTTAGTGATTTTAATAAAACTGTCCGACTTTAAGTCCGGTCCTGATTTGGATGTTCCTATGTAAATAAAGGCGGTCCCGCTGAGACCCTTAAAGAGAAACAACCAGACAGGCAACTGTGGATGCTGGCTTTGTTAGAAAAAGATCAACTTACGGGCCTATAAAGCCTGACAGCGAGTTATTAATATGAGTTATTGGTCGGAAATTAAATGTCTGTTTCGAATTTGGTTGCAATTAATAAGCTGGAAAGCTTTTCGTGTAAACCGCCTTTCAAACCACTTAAGATCTAACGGGAATGCGTATGTAAATGCAACGTCTGAAATAAGTGTCATTGTTTTGAAGAGAAGATTGATTGCTATGTGATTCTGTGAGCCAGTACTGATTGTATGTAAAAGCCGTAACGGTCAGGTAAGAGAAAAATTATACGGCGTAAATTTATTTTATCGTCCCGCTTTAAACCAGTAACAGCCAAACTGCTAAAGCACCTTTAGAAATCGAAACACAATGGTGGTTTCTGGGTTCTGGGCTAAAAAGACCATTAAGGTACACCTATTTAGCTCGCTTTGGTCCATCGCCTTATTGCTCTTCTGCACCTCTTTTACTCATTTTCCTTCTTTGTCGCGCTGCATCTTGTTATATGCTCGTTTGCGCCTTTTTTATGCTTGAACTTGGACCACGGTTGATGACGGCCAATGGTACGTTTACAGTCCGAAGACCATTCAACTTTACCGCAACTATGTGCTTTTTTTCAGTTGCACAAAATTGATTTTTGCACTTTTGTTTCAGAAAACTTTGTCTTTTTCAAAAAAATCAATTAAGTACTTGATTAAATACGACTTACTATGTAACACAGATGACGAAGATAGTAGGCCCACGTCATGAAGCATCCGGTTCATAACCAGCATCTCATCATGAATCGTCTACCTTGGTAGGGCTCGGTTATAAGTCATGCATTGAGTGTGTCTTTGTCACACCTATGTTAATATTCTGCCTCTATCCTTGTCGCTTTTGAAAACACTTAGCTCGTAAAAATACCAGCAAACACATGGCCCTGTCTTTTTCTGATTGTAAATATTTATGTTCACTGCAGAAGGCATTAACGTTTGGTGTTTAACAATGGATTAATGAACGTTGAATTGATTAAACTATTTCGTTAACTTGTTCATCTAACTAGCCTGCTTGTGTAAGATCATTATGCCATTTCTGTGAATCTGTCTATAAGAAGATTTATGTCATTATGGTATTCGATACTGACGAGAAGAAAAATATTTTAATGGTGTTTGCCTACAAGAGAAAACTCGTAGTTCCCATAAGGTGAAAAAATCCGTTCAGTTAATGACATCGAACTCGAGTAGCGAACAAATAATAAAAATCTTTACCGTAGTTTGAAAAGATGAGACCAACCAGCTAGCACCCAAGACACGAATATTACTTGTGTCAAGTCAAATATTGGACTTGCACTCGAAGGCTGATGTAAATTGCCTAACCTACGTATTCCATATTGTGTTAGTAAAAATACTGGGTGGGCTACCTGTATTTTTTTTTTCAAGAAAACGTGTTTGTTAAAGCAATTTGCTTGGACAAATACGAACAGCCGTTTAGTGTTCGCTGTTGACTTTTTAGCCACTTAGCATGCCTGCCTTTTGTCACCAGGTAGCTTTTTTAGGAGCAAGTTGTTGAGCATGTAATTAGAATTGTCACACAACCCTCCAAGAAAAGTTAAGAGAGATTACTTTTTTTTATATTTGGTCGGTTGGTATTTATGTTTAATTCACTCATCTGATCCGGTTTAAAATAGGATTGGATTTAGTAATTAATACTTGACAGGAAACGGTTTAGTTCATACCATTTTAGAAGATCAATGCATTTAAATCCACTCTAACCTAACCACCAATATTATCAGAAGGTTTTTTAAGGGAAAAAGCATTATGGACAAACGGAGGTTGTAATTTGTATTGTTAAAATAAGCAGTAGAGAGAAGATTAGTATTTGTAATCCGAAATCAATTGATTAACCTAACCTGGATGGTTGGTTGTAAGTTGTGGCTCTGTTCCTTTACGGAGCCAGCACATTTTTAGTACTTTAGGGATGTCCAAGTTTCCATGCCACAAAAAAAAAAGAATCCATGCCAACTGCTGGTCAATTAATATTAAATTTTCCCTTCTTCTTTATTCCTCTAAAAGCCCATCCCTACCTCACAAACGTCGTATTAGTACTGGTGTGCGTACAAATAAATATTACAATGTACAAATTTATGGAAGAAAAAAGCTATTTTGCTTGGCCAGTGTTCAAAATATCTCGTAAGCATGCGTATACAGGATGATTTAAAAAATGGTTAAATTTTTAAGACATTTTACTTGCTCCAAGAATCTAAGAAAACTTATTTGGATTGTTTTTAACCTAATGAGTATAGTATAACCCATTACAAGTTCAAAAAATCAATTTAGGCCGTTTTCAATTTGTTGCAACTAGTTTTCGAGAAAATCCACATTTTATGCGACATACACTATCAGACATTTAGCTTGCCAAACTGGAAACTTCCCTAAATCATTACCCCGAATGTGCCCTTAGTGTTGTTCAGTTCACTAATACCACCAAGTTTTAAAACAAATCTATTGGCAAAGTAAAATAGGAACCTACTTTTTTACAAAAAAATTTTGACAGCAATATCTAATTTTTTTTTTGTTATCAAAGTTTGGAATTCTGGTTGTTCCAACCGTTTCCAAAAGTTTGTTGATATTGAGGGCTATTCCAGAGGTTTTCAACGCTTCATTCATTTCTCAACGACTTGACGATTCTGGAAAAATCATTTACTATTTAATGTTGTTTGTCTTATTTGTATACCAATTAGTGGTTTTATCGTCCTTTCGATTTTTCTGACTACAACTGTTCAATTACGAGACATAATTACCCAAAACACTCACTCAAACAACCTTTTTAATTTTTTACAAAATTCAGTATAATCTTCTCCAAAAATAGGCAGATTTTCATTGCTCTAATATTGTTATGTTTACCTTGGAGCAGATTTTAGGAACCAAGAGAAAATCTTAAGTGGGAAATACTGTTTTGATCGATTTTGGATTGGTCTAGTGCATATTAGAAGAAACCTGTATTACACTACTGAGTATTATAACCTCAAACACCTTTGATTACCAACATACATGGGCTTTACGTTTATGGAAATTGCAAACAAGATTCGTGCCGCCCACGTTGGACTGGCCAAAGCCGTTTAAGTTTTAAGCTCGGTTGTACCTGCCAACGAGAAAATTATAAACTTACCTGGAAGTTTGCAGTTTAATTAAATATACGGGACCGGTGCTTGCATAACTCCGCGTCGTTTTTTGCCAAAATAAATAAGAGGTTACAAATTACGGTTTTCGAGAAAATTGACGACCCTCGATGAATAATCGCTCGATTGCGCTGATTATGTATGCTAATTGCTATTATTTACCAATTTTTATATAGTAACACACTGTGGGTTGTTATTTTCAGGAGGTGTAAAATTTCCATACATGTAGGCATCAGTTTATTTACATACAACAATGTCCAGGAAATTAATTTTAAAAATATGGGGTGAGCGAACTGAGTTTTTCGTGAGAATGTAACAGATGGTAAAATTCAAAGAAATAAGGAAAAAGCTTTATTTGACAAAATTTATAATCATAACATAACAAGATTTATAGTGTAGTTAGGCAAGGGTGTCGAATATTTTGTTAGACCACCCTGTATATACAGGGTGTCCGTTTTACGAGCCTCACCATTGGGAACTAGGGTTGTTTGAAGAGATACAAGGAAGTTTAAATTTGAGCAATTAGGAGTCGATTAAAATTCTTAGTACTTCCGGAGATATCCGAAATTTTGGAAATTAGTCTTTATTTTTTTACTAATTTATTTCATAAGATAACTGAAAACAAAAGACACTTTACCACCTCTACAACGTGATAATATCAAATTTCAGTTCCGCCGTTTCGGTTTCTAGTTACCATCATCAACTTTAATTTGTCTTATAGGAGCCATAATGGATTTTTACATTTTTGAAATGGGCTATTTTTTCTGATTACTGTGATGTGGCATATGATATGGTTCAAATTGGCAGTTTATAACATCTCAACAATTGTCTGTTAAGTCACTTGACACTTCTTCACGTGACATCATTGACATTTTCAAACCAATGAGCATGTGACACTGTTAAATGACGTCACGAAATCCCTTCTGACTTTACTTTTTTCTTGATCTAAAAATAAATGAAATTTTACAGTGTCATTTTTTGTTTTTTTTTTATAACGTAGCATTATCATTAATGACAAAAAGTCTCAGTTTTTGACAACCATTATCAGGTTTTTGTTTTGGGAACGCCATATTACATAGAATTTTACTTATTAAAATGTATTTTGTTTTTTGTTACAGTTCAGCTAAAATATCACAAATTGTATCTTCAGAAAGAGTGCATTGTACATGATATCAGTCAACAATTTATAAAAATTAGAGCGCGTTTTGTGTCATCATCTGACAGTTTGTCACATGATCATTATTTTGCAAAGGGCAGTAGTATCACGTGGGTAGTGTCATATTTGACCGATTGATAGATTTTTGAGATGTCATTTTCAAAGCGCTCCTTGCAAAAACATAATTTTCGTGATTTTTACGAAATTCCAAGACTGAACCATAACATATGGTACATCATCGTAATCAGAAAAATAGGCTCTATTTAAATATGCAAAAATTCAATATGGCGCCTATAATAAAAGTGAAAGTTGATGGTAACTAAAAAACGAAACGTCGAATATCAAAATTGATAATGTCTTGTTGTAGAGAAGGAAAAGTGACAATGGGAAAGTGTTTTTTGTTTTCAGTTAAAAAATAAAAACTAATTTCCAAAATTTCAGTTTTTTTCGGATTTCTCCGGAAATACTAAGAATTTTAAAATTTTTAAAGCGGCATTTTATTTGACTCCTATTGGCTCATTTTTGCCTCAATTTAAACTTCTATGTATCTCTTCAAATAACTGAGTGTGAGGCTCGTAAAACGGACACCCTGTATAGGTGATGTCAAGACTTAATCTGGTGTCTATTTTTGTGGGACACTCTGTATACCATATAAAAGCATCCGAATCATTTAAATCATCGAATTAATATGTTTACGATATTTATGGCCGTTTGGGGCTCATATACATAAACTGTTTATAAATCAAAATAAAATGCCTTGTGGCACCAACTGGCTTGTAAAAATCAGTCTGGGGATGTTGTGGAGTTTAAATTTAACATCGGATTTATAATTGAAAGCCCCCCTTTTTATTGTTACAGGCAATTCCAGTTTACCATCTGTAAATTTATATTGACGCGATAAAACTTCGTGTTTATGAAGACATTTATTGCTCGCTGTGCTTTTTATATTTATTTTATTGCGGATCGGTGTAATAAGAAGCTGTACTGGTTCGGTATTGATAATTTCTGGCGTTGATTCATTCATTACTTCAAAAATAAAGTTATTGATTGAATGAAATACTTATTTGCGTATAAAAAGTGAGGAAATTGTACCAAACCACTCGATGTGAGTACAGAAAAACACATTTTACAAGTGTTTACAAACAAACTTGGGTCTGGGAGGTCTGTATGTTTATTAGACAATATTTTACTGACTTTATTGAGGCAATTACTATAGCTTCCTGATACAAATTTCCCATTCACATATTCCTATCTCCTAATCAAACCTTATGTTGACTTTAAGTGATTTTATATTCTTAGTTGAAGGAGTTTCTAAAGGAGTACTTTAATTGCATTTCACGGAAGAGTATTGTAAAACGTTTTATTTCATACTGTAAGTGGTAATAGTTATTTTTCTACGACCCTTATAGAAAATAACATTGTCCTCCCTAATTTAAAAGATGTAAGTATCACTTTCACTACCTTTACCGGTAAAGAAAAATTGAAAAAGTAGAATTTATTGTGGCTGGGAAATTTACCAATTTTTCCAATTTGACCAGTAAATATATGGGTCTAATTGAAATTTGCTCAAAAGATATTTTCCTGTTTGACACCGTCATTAATTTCATTAAAGTCATTTTCGGTCAATATTGTTAAAAAAAATACTGAAAAATAAAGACTGAACACAAGTTCTTTTGATTTGTTATTTATAGTTTTAGAGATGAAGAGAAGAATGAAGTAAAACTTTTCTGACAAAGTGATTCTTGTACCAAACGAGTAACAATTTTATAACTTTTTATGAACAAGTTGCTTGTTCTAACAAAATGTGAATGAATGAAAATTGAATAAAAAACAATTTGTAATTTACCAGTAATTTACTGTTGTCATAAATCTCAGGAACATGTCTTGTTTCGAACACTGTATGAACTGTAATTCTTGCAAATTTTGCCAGTTTTGACATTAGGGACAGATATTTGGAGGATAATTTAGCTAGGCAGTCACGTGACCCCTGTCATAAATCTCAGAAACCCGTTTACTTGTATCGAATACTGCAAGAAAACTATTCTAAACCCTGATTTTTGCAATTTTTGAGCACAGTTTGGCAGTTAGGGACAAAATTGCTTGTCAAACCCACTTGGAGTAAGAAAATGACAGTTTTAAGCACATTTTTGAAATCTTCATTAAATTTCCTATCCAATAACATGAAAAACACTTCAAAACTTAATACAGTCAGGGAGACAAGCGGTGTCCAAACTTGAACTGCAAGAAACACAATATTTGTAATTTACCATTTAAAATTGATTGAATAAAAGTCTTTCAAAATCTTAGAAAAAAAACTTTCTTTAACCCCGATCTAAGAGTTGCAGTGAGCATGCAAAGCTGCTGCTAAAAAGGCTATTGAAGATTTCATTTCATTTCAACTAACAATAAGAAATCTTGAACAGACAATACATCTTACTAATGAAAATTCATATAAAAGCATCCAAGAGTAACCGCAACCTTTTCAAGTAAATACCATACTGCTTTGCCTCCATGGTTTTTTCATTTCGTGCTATTATGTCACAACAAGTTTTTTGTGACCTTTACTTTGGCGGAATGTGTTTATTTCAAATATGTCAAGCGTTCTTATCGAAATGCCAAGAAAGTTGGTGAAAACAATGTGAGTAGAAAATTCATGAAAATTTTAGCTTCCTGCTCTGAATCAGCAATTAATTACTTTCTGCTTCCAAAACCAAGCTTAATGAGTTCAATATGAATTGACAAAAAATGTTCATCCTGCAACACTTTGACACTTTTTATCTGAAATAAATAGTAACACGTTAAGAAGTCACATTAACCGTCACACTCTCTCGAAGTTTACAAACTCGTCTCTGTCATTTAAGTGCATAATTGACATAATCTGTTTCCATAACAAGACCCCAAACAAGTTTAAAAACGATTTTAATCCACGTCGGCCTTCTCACGCCTATGTCGTGTTGCCTCTTCGCCGCCTTATCTCGGTTCTTTCTGCTTTGCATCGATATAATAAACATAATAACGAAAGGAACAAGTAATCTAAATCCAATTTCCCAGTAACATTCCGAAACATCTTTTCGATCGACAAGAAGCAATACAATAACATCGAACCGAAACGTGCAAGTAACGCTTCTCGTTATCTCGACCGCTGAAGTCTTTCTCGTCCCTCTAGTTTCGGTGGATGACTTGTCTATATTTATACCGCATCGTGGTTTAATTTGTTATGTGTAATGATCGGCAACCTGGTGCATCTTATATACGTGCTTGTAGATTCGAAAGATACTTCAGGAATATTAATGATGCCCAGCGGCCCTACACTCGAAAACGTTTATTGCAAAAGGTGAATTCTGTCGTTACCAAAAAAACTATCCATGTTGAAACGCACACGAGACGAAAGAGCGAACAATTCATCAAGATGATTAGAATCGACAGTCCGGAAAGGACACGCTTTTTTAAACACACCGTCATGTGACGGGGAATGTTTTAAATATACAACTTGACAAGTTTTTACTAATTAGGACTGGTTTGAAAGACTCTTGTTTCCTCCGTTAAACATGTTGCCAGTTTAACGAGGTATCTTCAGAGATATAAAAAATGACTCGTTTTTTTCGATTAATAAGACACAATATTCCTTACTTAGTAAAGAGGCCAAAGAGTGCCAAGAATGGTGTTTCGTATTTATCAAATTAGCTGCTTGGATACCTTGTATATTTCAATAAAGTCAATGATTTATGGAACTTTAGAAACTGTAAAAATCAAAAGAATGATCAGAATTATCGGGTTATCTGTATGTATATTGGATAATGACAGTCGTGCTTGTAGCGAAATTATAATAATCCGATCTGATTGAAATTTGTAATAAGTTTTGTAACAATTCTATTTGTAGATTGTATCCCTGCCAAATTAACAAACTTGCGGACACAAATGTCTTGGTAGTAAGGTTGAGCAGATCAAGCATGACTATCATTTTGTATCTTTCTATTGCTATAGGTATACCAAATGAAAGAGTCGTTTTCGTAAAGTCAATGTTTTTTTTTTCTCCTGAAGTTATCTTCATTTTTTTCAACTACCTTCGTTTTTCGTTTGGGTGTCCGGATAAATTATTGGATGGTTAAGTAGCTTGAGACAGTATCTTCAGGTGTGGTTGCAGTATTCTTTTTACGGAGATAGTTTTATGATGTTTATTTTGTTCATTCTTCTTCTTCTTCTTCTTTCAGCAGCCCTTTTGCATCCACTCCTGGACATAGGCCTCCCCTTGCTGCTTCCATTCGGATCGGTTCATTGTCATCTGGAGCCATTTTCTTCCCGCTATACTTTTATATCGTCGATCCATCGTTTCTGTGGACGACCAGAACTTCTTTTATGTTGCCTTGGACGCCACTGTACTATACGTCTTGTCCTGACCTGATTGTTTGACTCTAAGAGTTTTTGCTTTTTTTAATATGAACAGAAAAAAGTACATAATGTATAACACAGCTCTTTTAAGAATGAATGATTTGTGTCGGCTCCTGAGTAAAAAAATTACTTTTTATTAATTTATGTTCTTTAATATTATTGCCAGTTCTAACATCCGTGAATAAATAATTGTTAGTACACACCACCAACAGAATTTATAAATGCTATCTTGTAGAGCTTGAAAAGGTGTAATGTACGATTTATTACGATGGCGTATTTTTTAAAAAACGGTGTTTAATAACATTGTTTCACAATAAACAAGCAAGTTCAACATTAAGTAAGCCTGAATTAGGAGAAACATTATATCTGAGGAAACATTCAGACTAACTTAAATATACAACGTTACGAGCTGATATCTTATTTATTGCCCCTCATAAAAATGATAAAAATTCTACTCGTATTAAATGGGCACAGTAGATCTAGGGTTAAGAATTTTTAGATAAAAATAGTGATTAAATATCAAATATGTCAATCTCTCATTAAGTTATAGTTATGAAAGTAAATGCAAATTGATATTTCCGCATATTAAATAAATAATATAGTAATCGGATCCATTCATGCAAAAGAACGAAATTGATACCGGTCCTAAATAAGCTTATCAAATTACCCCCCAATAAAATTATTACCAAGTTAACGTCGATAAACAAACAGCTTATCGAGCAAACATGATACCAACAATAAAACTGGATTAGGTGGAAAACCCTGGTAAAATTGATGGGGCTACATATGATTAGTTTACTTTCCCGGGATATACGAGGATATTCTATTCTTAGAGTGGTTTCGGTTTGTATTCTGACTTTGTAAAATTAAATGTTAAAGGCGAATAACAAAGCAATAATAAAAAAAATTAGGTATTTTTAGAACAAATATTTGAGAAAATACAAAATAAAAGTACAGCACCAAGTGCACCAACCTCTCAGGAACCAGTTTGTGTTATATTATACTATTATAGTTTCTCTATCATACATCTTTCCATAGATGGAAAATAAATACAACATTTTTTTTGATTTTTAACTCAAATCATCAGTCGGAATGTTACAAGAGACGAATTTTCAAGAATTTTGTTTTTTTCCAGGTGGGTTTGCCTTTGCATATGGTGGTTTGCCAGGTCTTCATCCTCATGGACAACCGAAAGACTCAATGGTTTAACCACGTTCCTGCACGTGGCAGCTTGGGGCTTTCCCGCACTACAAACCGTAGCAGCTCTGGTAACACGAAACGTGGATCCGGACGCTTTGACAGGTTTGTTAGACAGTTCCGTTTTTATGTTCTGTGTTTCAATGCGCACAGGCCGGGATTTGTGTGTTACTGTAGCGGTTTAAATTATCTTAACGACGTTCGAAGAAGACGCATAAAGGACGCTTTTTACGAGTTTTAACCTCGTTCTAAATTGGCACATGAAACCGCAGAATCGTTAAGTTTACATATGTGTGTGCCCGTAGGTATTTTAATTTAAAACGAAAACGAGTTTAACAATTTATGTTAGCAGTTGGAGTTTCGATTCCTGTGATGTCTTTCCGGTTGATGAATTGATTGGTTGTCTTGACCTTTTTTAAGATTCTTCTGCATCTGAGCTCTATTAGAAGCTTACTGATTTCTTTGTTATGTGATTAAAAAATAAACAAAGTCCAGATTACAAGTCTACCCTAGGACTCCAGTTATACTGGAGGTAGAGTAGAATTCTATTTGTCTACCATATTCTTGGTATTGAGTCTTTTGTGCTCAAACCGGTAGGATTCTCGCCATGTTTTGGCTTTCTAGCTCTTTGTGCATAGAATGTCCGACACCTAGAATATAGTCTATAAATATAATTCTACTCTACTTATATCACACGGAGTCCCAGTGCAGCTCTTCAGATATCCATCAGATATCTACTTCTAAACTTTGGCTGCCTACACACATTACTCACTATACAGAGTGGTCTAATAAAAGTAGGCAAATTTGGTGACAATCTGATTTCAACGCACGGTTACCAAGTTTTATGCAGTTTCTGAGATCTACATCTTTTCCTTATTTCAAATACATATTTTATGCTCATGTATCACATGATTGATATAATTTCATGATGTTTTGGTGGAGAAATTCTTCATCAGGTTTTTTATCTAAAAATACAAATACCTACTTTAACTCTAAAACTGTAATGTAAAACAATATTTAACATTTCAGTACTACCAAGTAGAGCACGGCACCAGTAATTGACCAGCAACTAGTATTTGACCAATTTTAAATAAAGCTCCACAAAACAAGATTTTTTATAATTTATTACCTATTATTTCTTCAGTTCATATGATCGAATTGATGATTAGCAGCTGAATTCTGAACATTTTTGGTTTCTTGCAAAAGTTCCCTAACTCCAACCGTTTCCAGGATAATTGAATGAACATTTGGCAAATTCCGTATCTTTGCCATTTTTGGGGTTTCAGCGACTGTAAAAAGCTCAAAAAAACTGTCTTTAACTGCTCTTTCACCTTGTGCTAACCGCAACACGATTGAACAGGGTGGTCAAAAAAGTAAGGGTTAAATTTCAAACTAACGCTGCTCTGCCAGTTGTCACCGCGTTTACCTGATTCTAAGTCGATGTAAACCTAGTCTACTGGGTACAGAAAGTTATTCTAAACATTTTTGGTCTCTTGCAAAATTTCCGTAACTCTAACCTTTCCGAGACATTCAACTTTTTTTTGTAAATTGCATCAAAATTTTGAAAATGTTTATCTTCGCCAATTTTGGGGTTTCAGCGATTGTAAAAAGCTCAAAATGTTTGTCTGGAACTGCTTTTTCACCTCGTGTTAACCACAATATGATTGAACATAGACAGGGTGTTCAAAAAACAAAAAGAAAAACTATTAAATTTGAAGCTAACGCTCTGCTAGTTGTGATCGCATTTAACCGGTTGTAAGTAGGTGTAAAGCTGGTCCGATAAACATTTTTGCAAAATTTCCATTACTGTTTCCAAGGTATTCGACTTTTTTACTTTTTCTTTTGAAAACTGTAACAAAATTTTCAAAAACTTGTATCTCGATTCTTTTTTTGATTTTAGAGACCGTAATAAACTCAAAATTAGTAAAAATGCTGAAAACATATTAAATAATCCATAAAAAATATCTCTATCTAAATTAATTTAGATGATTTGGGATTTGCTAGTAATACAAAAACAGGACCAATTTTTTTTTATTTGATGATTTGATTTGATGATTTTGCTTAAAAAATTAATATTTTTATGAACTCATCAAATCAATCAAGCAGTTTCAGCTGATGGTCAGATTTTTTTATTCATGTTAGTTCATACATATTTTGTATGTAATTGATCAAAGAATGGCACATTATAGTCAACTGTTTGTAAAAAAAACTACAATATTACATGCAATAAAATTTGTTAATGCAAAAATTAAATGTAAAATGATTAAAATTGTTAATCAATTTACTGACACATATTATTCATCTAGTAGTTAATTGTTTCATATAAATTTACAGATTGAGATTCAAAATATATTTGCTAAACTTAAAATATTGCTAATTAGTTGAATATCATTTGAATAGTATACGAATTTTGAATAAAAAAGTAAATACACAATAATCACCTCCAACAAATATGGCGGCACCCATTCGAACTGTCGATGACGTCATTCTGGAATGGTCTATAACAATGAATTTTTTTAGGTTAGGTCAGTGTTAGTCAAGGAAGTATTAGGCACTCCAATGAAATGTCAAATACAGCTAATTGAAACTTTTGGGAGGGCAAACAGGGCCATTAAAACACACTTTCTTATAGGTATATTTGGCAGGCCTTTTATGAAATATCAACTAAAAGTCTTTAGAAAGTTACTAAACATAAGCTAAAACTCTATGTATTCATAAGAAAATGTGTTTTAATGGCCCTGTTTGCCCTTCCAAAAGTTTCAATCAGCTGTTTTTAACATTTCATTGGAGTGCCTAATTCTGATTAAACAACTTTCAGAAATGAGTAAACAATATACGGGTGCAAATACTTCAGATGCAGAATCTTGTATTATAAATTCCTGTTACAATGTAAGCAAAGAATCTACATGAGCAAATTTCATTTGGAAAACATGTTAATCATGTGCGCGGTACAACTAAATGCATTTACAGACCAGTGCGTAACCTAATCCATTTTGTGTACGTTTCGCAAGTCGTTTATTTCCAGGTCGCTTTACGCATATAGAGCTCGGAGCAAAAGCAATTTGATTTGCTCTCCAGTAATTTTTCACAGTTCAAAAGCTCAGCTTTAAGTAGGTGTCTTGTTTACAACGTAATAAACTAACCCTAATTAACTCGGTCCGGCGTAGGATGTTGAAAGCTCGCTCTGATCCTCGGCAAAAACGATTACGCTGTGCGTCTTTTAAGTTTATTAACATTCCAACCTGAGATTGTTTGGTTGGCTCTGTGAAAATGACTTTATACGCTTGAGTTTATATTGTTTAGGCACCTGATGTGTAACAATAGGATTCGGAGCGTAGTAGATTTATGTTCAGTTGGGCTTTTGAACTATAATTGCCACCAGACCTGTTTAGAGATTCACTGTTAATTTTCACGAAGCTTGACGTGACAACATTTTAAGTCAAGCTTAAGAGAATCAATTCTCAAAATTTTTTTGAAAAACACCCGGTTTTAGCCCCCAGGTACAAATATGATATGATGACCTTATTGTCTGAAAAAATGTTTTGGTGGTAACTGTCAAATTAGCAATAAGGTTATTGTAGACCATTTCAGAACACGTAATAGACGATATCCACCATGTTTGCTAGGTGTTCCAATTAACGTGGCACACAGTGACAAATGTCAGTCTTAAGATTGTTGGGTGGTAGGTAGATGGCTCTTTATAGGGTATCTTTACCTTAATTAGTTTACTTCATATCGCACGAGTGTGATTAGCTTTGATTTTATGTTGAAGTTTATTTACCGTTCTTTGTAAACATATTAGGAGAAAAAAAAAGCTGAATGCTCAAATATTTCCTAAAAATGTCAAGTTACTTGCTGAATTCCTAGACTTGAGTAATTAAGTATTCAGCATTTGAATTTCTGGTGTGAAATCCGAGCTCATTTACAAGAATCTTAATTTCTTGAAGGATGCATTCGACGAATAATAATGATGATGAAGCAACACAAATGAGTCGTGTGATTACTGCAGTATGCAAGTGTCATTGGCTTTGCGACTTAGTAATCTGACGGGAACCATACGGAGCAAATTCCTCATTATCGCCCGGGAACTGTCGATATCTCAGCAAATTAAACGAGAACCCACATCCTTTGTTATACCAGAACTACTGACACGAGCAGATTCTAATCTTTGCACTTAAGAAACAGTAACGCCATTATCCCGGATCGCATTTTTCTTAGACGACGTGCATTCTTCGTTATTCTGAGTTATTTCAACGGTACGTATCGCGGGACTATCTAGATACCGTGTAGGTTTTTCGGATCGCGAAAGCTCGAGCGAGGAACCAGATTTACGAGTAGCGGTTTCTTTTGTCTTTGTCCTGGTGAGGAGACACGATAAACCGAAACAAGGGCCCCGTCTGCGGCTAAAACAAAAGCCTAATTTGCATGCGATGCGCGCTTGTTAAAAAAGTTAGACGTTGACAGTTGTTGCAGGACGCTGTGGTAGCAATACTCTGCGCTCGTTATTCTTTTAATAATATGTGCAGGGTACCGGATGTTATTCAAATGTTAATTCAAGCCGTTTTGTTTCTGACATTTAAGAAGCTATTTCACTTACAGACCCATAGAAGAAGGTTTATGGGGTCTTTAACTATACATACATATACCGAGTAACACACCAATTAGCAGACCATCAAGAAGAAAAATTTTAAGACTCATTATACAGTTTCGAACACATTTAAATTTTTGTATTTTAAATGAACAACACTGAAACCCAGTAGCAAAATGGCTTAGAACTAAAACGGCCAAAAGCTAAAAATCATGATGGCAAAAAGGTTTGAGTTCAAATTAATAGAAAAGCATTAAGAAGGAAACATACTTTTTCAAGAAGAAAAACTTTACTCAAAATGTTAACAAATTAATAACAAAAATAAGTTGTAATTTGACTGTGAGTGAAAAAAAACTCAACCTAGAGTGCTCTTAAATAAGTCGATAATCAATCATACAGGATGGATAAGGTTTAACAAACTTTAAGAGGATAATCAACATAAGAAAATAATCCTAGTTTGCTATACAGGGTGCCCCCGACGAAAAAGTATAACATAGAAAAATATTTTATTTTCTCAATCAATCTGCTTATAAATAAGCTGCAAAAATGCTTTGTTGCAATAATGCAAGATGTAGACTATCAATAGTATTTAGAGAAATATTGAACACCTGTTCTTCTTTGTCTACTCTACATCTAGACATATTTAAATGCGAAAAATAAATCACCGAAAACGGTTTTACCCACTTATTTGGTACACCGTATACCCAGTTATTCGAGTGATTTACAACCAAGACAGATGCGCTATCTCTTTTCTGCTCTTAGGATGTTGGACGAGACGGAGTACGTTGGAAATGGGTGTCCTTTATGATTTTCATTACTCAACAGGTTGTCATATCCACTTAAGCATACAAAATGTTTTATTGCTAAACATTGCTAATTAATGCGAGGGAAGATGGAAAATTAGTCAGAAAATTGAGTTATCAATTTTGCTGCGGTGTTGTCACGTTGACAAGGGTGTCTCAGAATATATTGTGGGCCAGCGTATCTATAGGAATATCTATGTAATTAATTGGACAGAGAAACATTGCTAATTAATGCGAGAGAAGATGGAAAATTAGTCAGAAAATTCACTTTGTATTATAGTTATGAAATGTTCAATTTTTTATGCATTTCCGTAGAAACTGCGGTCGTTGTCACGTTTATCACAAGGTCTCAGAATATATTGTGTGTGGGTTTTTACCAGCGTATCTAAACTAGTCGAATATATGCTTCTATTTAATTATTGTGTATTGTTTAATTGGACATTAAAATAACTGTTACATAAATAGCTTTTGTTTATCCAACTAAATTCGATGGGTCCCACAAATTTCAGATAAACTTTTGTTAACACCGCCGGGAAGATTTCGAGTAGACTTTTTTTGGATTTTCTGTCTTTGTTTCGCGCATGCAACTATCAATGTTTCTCTGTCAATTACACTGTTTTTCTATGGTCGGATTTACTTTTACCACACCTCTGATGTATAACTTTGGCATTACTGTACACCGTATATTGAATTTAAGCTTCCACCTACGTTATGTTATTAAAGTGTCCTTAATTACGTCACACGTGATCAAGCCAGAGTAATCTTAATTTGGCGCAGTCATATTGAAAAAAGTGGCGGAATAAGTTTGTTTTAGCCTTAAAGACGCATTTAACATTTCGCCAATAGTGACTCTCCATTAAGAAAACTGCTCTGGTTCTATCGAAAACTCTGAAAAAACGACTAAAACTGTGCCAATGGTGGGTATAATTTAATAAGCAAAATACTCACTACACTGATAAGAGATGGCACCATCAGTAGTTGTCTTGCAAAGGATATTCTTTTTTAAATTAACCGTTAATAGTATAGATGCTATAAAAAAAATGCCATTTTCTAGATGTTTATACAATAGCTCAAATTTAACTCTGAATGTTTTGTTGATCAAGAGATACCAAAGATGGCACATTATTGGTTTAAACTCATAATTTTTTTTATAATCTCATCACATTCTTGCTGTGAATGTAGTAACGAGAATCTTAATCGAAAAGGCAACGTTCTTGTTTTACTTACTACAGAGGATATTGACCAAATATAGTAACAAAGCCACAACTTTTTGTTATTAGATAATTTGCTCTATTCAGAAAATATCTTGTTTGTGTTATTAAGCAGCATTCTCACTGGCCAGTTTTGCTGATTCATTTCCACAGTTTTATTTTACCGAAAAACTAAATTGGAGGCTTTTTGTGCTAGCGTGTCACCTTTTAATGATCGTGACCAGCATTTCTTTGGTATGCGGCTGTTCTAGCGATTTTGTTAACAAATTACTTGTGATGTTGATAGTAACTTGAACTATGTATGAGTGGGTGACCCTGCAACATCGCTGTTGTATTCTTGCGGGAAAAAGTCCTGTATAAGCATATAATGGAGTATTATTAAACATTGAAACAAAAATATTTCTGCGAAAATTAGTAAGTAATTTCAAATGCTCGTTCATTGGAAAACCTTAATAGGGACATCAAATCTACTCTTGTTATACAATATTCTTTTTTGTGTCAGTCATTATTGCTACTGGCTTTGTTTCATTTTCGTTGGAAAAATACTTTGACTTGCATATCTTACTAGTCTATCTTGTTTAGTTCTTTACTCTAAGTTACATAGTACCTCTACAGAAGTTGTTTCATGAAGCTTTCATTTCCCATGATGATTTACAAGTATGATATAATAATTATTTCAAAGCAACTTACATAAATAATTCTGTTTTGGAATGCAAATTAAATTGCGTTTTTAATTGATATAAATATTTACACAATAAAAAAAAGTATAACAATTTTGACATATTAACGATCCTGCTTAGCTGAAAGTCGCCTTAGCGTGATAAGCTCGCATTCTTCTGCATGCTGAGAATGAAAGATGCGTTTGATGAAAAATGATAAACACCGACCATTTGCCCGGCCTGTTTTCCATAAAAATATGTGTCGTTCTTCACATTAATCATCGACTTAACGCCGTTCCTATGCAAATGTATGAGTTGTTTAGTCAGCGTAATAAATTTGACTTAAAACGTTTTATACCTTGCCATTTTCATAACTTTTTTTTGCAATTCCAGGCGCTTGTTACATCGGAAGCAAGAATTTAATTACGTTGTGGTACTTGGTGCTGTTGCCGTATTTCCTGTACTTTTTCACTGGAGCTTTGGTACTGACCTGCGGTTGGATTTGGGTATTAAAAAGACCCAAATTGGCTCCGTTGCCGCCGGCTGCTGCCCCTTTGACTCATGGTCCACCTAGAAAGGAACGCGACCTTCTCGGTGCCCTAACAACTCTGTACGCCCTTCCGATTTTTTTGGTGATGATCAGTTATTTTATGGAGTACAGCAACAGGTATTTTGGTGTTCATAAGACCAGTTGTATAGGTTATAGTTGAACGATTTATAGATCGACACAACACAAACACAAGCATATAGCATAGAAACTTAAAATATGAGACATTTTCAGATACATAAGCACAGCACAAGAGTGCATAACACTAAAGCTGGATTTAAAGACACAACATAAGCACAACACAATCACAGCATAAGCATAGCTTCTTGAAATGTTATGTTCTCAATACAATAACAACAAAATAAGAGAAATGAAGTGGTTGGAGTGAAGTAGAGTGGAGTGGAGGATGGTGGAGGAAAAAGATGAAATTAAAAGGCCTTCACAAATTAAAAATCACAGGTCAACAAAGGGTCTAGGGTCTGTGAAGTAAATTAATCCTCTCAACAAAAAAAGGATTTTGATTGGTTAGACACAAGTACATAGCATAAGCAGTTAAGCACAACACAAAAGTTGAAACTTGGCCAACTCTTGTGTTATGCTGTGCATTCTTGTGCTGTGTGTGACTTGTGTATGTCTCATGTTTTAAGTTTCTATGTTATGCTTGTGAATGTGTTGCGTTGTATCAATTTATAAGTCCAACTTAATAATTGTTGGAGCTTTACACTCCAGATTGTAGTTAACCAGAACTTATACAACTGACCTTTAATTTAAGTTGAATTTGTTGTCAACATAAATTTTATTGCAGAGATAAGTGGTTGGAAGCAGGTGGACGGCCGTCTTTGTGGTTTTTCCTGTTGTTGCGTCATTTGATGTCACTTTTCGTGGGGCTCACTTCGTTTGTGTGGATTTGGTGCAGTAAATCGGCGCAAGTGTGGAAGTCTGCTTTGAAACGTTTGGGGCCCAGATCTCAGCCGAGTAAAGGACCACCAGTTTTGAAGTAAGTAAAATGATGTCTCATACTCACAGATGACAATTATTGAGTTTTAGCGACTTTTGATTTAAGAGATAGGAAAAGACAAATACCATAGTTTCCTATACCTTTTTTTCAGATACGTTTAGTGCATTAATCAAAATTACAAAAAATATACGTTTTTAAGTTCTGCGCAAAATAAGTTAACATTAAACAATTTTTTTAATTTTGTTTGATGCTAAATGTAAATTTTACATTACTATTTTTCAATAGATTCACAACAATAGCGTAGATAAAAATTTTACAGACTTTCATTTTACAGAAGTTTTCTTTAAAACGAGCCAGGACCACGACATAATTATATCTTAAAAATTGCATGCAGGGTGATCAAAAACAGTCAATCATCATAATTTTCATACACACCCTGTATACTGCAAGCAAAAACGATCTTGCAAATTTGCGGTGTTGGGTTAAGGAGTTAATTCGAAACATTTTTGGTCTCTTGCAATTTTTTTGTGACTTTCACCGTTTTCGAGTTATTCAGGAAAAACTGTTTGGTGCAACAAATTTACAAGTCAGTGAAATTGTAATCTGAAATTTGAATACTGTTAAGGACAGTCAGGGACAAAATCGCTTGTAAAATCCACTTGGAGTGACGGAATCATGTTTTTGAGCACATTTTTGGAATCCTCATTAAATGTCCTATCTAATAACCTAAAAAAACACTACAAAGTTTAGTACAGTCAGTGAGAAAAATGGTGTAAAATTTGAACTGCCAGAAACCCAGTATTTGTAATTTAATGGTAATTTACAATTCAATTAAAAAGGTTTTTGTGAATAGGCACAATAACTATTTTCTTTATAGTTTACGAGATCTCCCATAGAAACATCGAAATTTGCCTACCCTGTACAACTGGACGTAAGTCTTACTCGCACAATTTCCCGGCATTTTTCTATTAAATTTTCTAGGTTATCTGCCCATCACTTACATAGATAAATTACAAAAATTATGTATGGAACACGTTTTATGGTAACTCACTTTCTTACGCAACTCGCTAGGCTCGTTTTTTTTTGTCAAAATATGTTTGTTCTGTGTTATAAACTTCTTTTTTCTTATTCTAGATATCCTCTGGCACACCATCCAGGACTGATCGTCCCAGGAAACGTGTATCAAGGATCCAGGCATAGTAGCAGTACTAGCAGTCGTCCTCATTCCCACCGGAAAGTTTTACGAAATCATCACGTAAGACGAGGAAGTGAAACGATAATTTAGGATTTTACAATGTTCATTGTAAACGTGCCGAAAAAAAAATTAAACACATATTGTTAAAATAAACAAATTATGACACGTTTAAAAAACTGTACTATATGAGATGAACAAAGAACCACTTTTCATAATTTATTATTATTAGAATGACTGAAAAATACTAATAATTTTAAAATATTTTTAGTTACAGAAAAATCCTTTTTTAATACTTCCTGTACGTTATGCACATAAACTGTGATGTAAATTGTATACAGAATATTTATAAAAGCCGATTTAGAATAGACTTGGGAATAAGTCCAATAATACGTTTGCGGTTAAATGTGCGACTTGCCTAACTTTGTTTTTTATTTTGTTTATATGTTTTAGAGAGCACTAAACTTCATACGTTTATGTCCATTTAATTTAATATGTGAATGTAGTTTATTTTTACTCAACCTCGTTTTTTGTACTTAGTATTTAACCATATAGGAGAGGAACACCACAGACTTTCTCTGAACTTTTGTACTTTATACCAGCGTAATAGTTTACTTGTAAAAATTAATGAATATTTTAACAATTTTCTAGTAGGAGATTAAGTTTTGTCGTTTACTTCCTGTCGTTGAAATCTTAGAATTCCATTTTTACTGACTTGCTTGCCTTGTCTTATTGTGCCATAGTGTAATAAGGACTTTTATACTATTAAAGCATAAGAATGTGTTTAGGATAAGGTTTTAGGTAAGGCTTGTATATTTTTTGTGATATATACGTTTAAGGTTTGTACAGTTTCAATATAGTTTTTTTTTATTATTATTTATAAGTTGTTTTACTAGTGGACCTTTTGTGAGCAATTATTTTAGATTGCTTGTCATAAATTAACAAGAAATATTATTTAATAAACTAAAACGCAATGGCAAAGTTAAAAAACGTTTACATGCCCACATGGCCTAGTCAAAAATAGCTATTTATGTAACCAGTTACGAAAAGATTTTTTTAGACATTTTCGAAATATATCCCAAAATACAATCTTTTAAAGTGAACTGATCTGAACCTTGTATTAATTATCGACATGTTATGATGGATTCGCCCATATGTTTCTACGGAAATGCTCAAAACTTTTTTTATTCAGTTTTGTCAGTCATTAATCTTTTGAATTGATCTATATATTATCATTTAATTCAGTTCAGTCTTCCTACTTAAGTATACATAATTGCTTTATAAAAATCAAATTTTGGCGTGAATGTTTACTAGACTGTATCTTATTTTGCATTATTAGATATATTTTAGACTGATTTGAAAAAAAAATGAGATAGTTTTACTACAGCTTAAAACTCAGGTTAATAATTTTCCAAAATATGCCAAAAACATGCCTTATTATTATAATTTTACTTGTTTGAGATTTATAGTTATTTCACATATTATACAAGTATACACACAGATCTTTGATCTAAATTTATATTCTAAAATCATTAAAAATAACTGCAGTTTTGCTAAGAAGCATAAATTTGCTCATATAAAAAGCCTCTATCCAATCAGCATATTAAGTGTATGTGATACTAACTAAGTAAATGTGGACTAAAAACAAAACTTAAACAAAAACTTAAAAACAGTTTATTCAACCAGACATTACTCTTGTACAATCATTGTTAAATAACTCAATTCTGCAGTCACCAAACTGAATAACTTAATCAACTTCCTTCCAGTTTCTGTTTTTCCTCTTCCTGCCTCTGAGCCTCTGTCTGTACAGTTACTATTTCTTTTGTTAAACTCCTCAGAGTAAACACTACACTCAGTTGTGCCAGAACTGGATTGCCATCAATTTCCAAGTGTCTTATCCAAGACAACAGTGAATCTTTGCTTGAAGTACCTGTGGCACATAATGCATAAATAACACCATCATCCTGTTCATGCACAGTAGGAACCACTTTCAAGGCACTTTTTACTGGTGGCCTGCGGTTGACAAATGAACTTTTAATAGTTTCTACATTGTCTGGATCATCAAAACTGTCATCAAAAGGCGTAGCCTTCCCACGTAATACAAAGTAATTGATGTAATTGCCTCTAAGAAATACTGTGAAAGGCCCTTCCACAAAAATTGGATTTTTAGGTTCGTTTTTACTTAATAAATGCTTCTGGGCAGTACTTTGAGCACTTATAATCCAGGTGTCATCTACAGCATCTTTAATGTCAGCTGAATGATAGATGGTTACTTGAGTGGTAGGGTCCACATTGCTAATCCGTTCAATTGCAATTTTAGCCAATTCATAAGGGTCTCTAGGTAAAGGTTCTGGCAAGGGATAGGGAGATGCATATTTCCACTTTGGCATCCAATACATCATACGCCAATACCTCCTAACAGGAAAACCTCTCCTTCCAAAGATTGCTACTAGTTGATCTTCCATATCAAAATCTGGCATGACATGATTTTCTTCCATTTGGGACAGTAAATCAATGATACACTGCTGTTGTTTTGGGTAGTGCATAAACTCAGCTTGAAGCAAATTTGAAGGCACAAATTTTCCAGGTGGCAACACATCTATTAATGCTCTGTAAACATCCAAGTCTCTCTCAACTCCAAATTCTTTCATATGCTTCAAAGCAGAGTAAATAAATTCAACATGACCTCTTCGATACACATGCTCTTGGTTAATGTATATGTTAATCATTTGTAAGTAAGTCTGTTTGTTTTTATCCTTGATCTCTTCAAAAGGATCCGCTATTTGTACGGCCTTATCTTTGGGATCCTTCCGACACTGAAAAGAGGTGTACAATTGTCTTTTTGGAACATAATCAGGCCAGTTTAAAACTTTGTTTTGAAACTTATACAGCGAGACGGCTTGTAGGACTAACCTCCTGATTAACATTTTTAAAACGTAAATGAGAATAGTTAAGTCGTGAATAAAAGCATTTTGGTATTAACTTAATTTATAATACTTTCTATAATAATTGAAATTAATAAACTGTATCATTTCATTTCTGGATTTTCTGTTATAACCTCACTTTTTTGTATTTTGCAGGATTGCAGGGCTGACTACACTACACAGTGTTGCCAAGTGGCTTCTGGCTTCTGGCTAAATATGCAGATTGCAGAGTGACATTGGCTATCGACAAGGAATCCAAAATTCGGATTTTAAATTCGATTAGCAAAATTATGTTTAAGTAATGCTTTTTTGATTAGTAATCGAATTATTTCAGTGCATTCAGAAGAATTGTCCAGCGATTGCTAATCGATGTGTTCTTATGAATGCGGCCATTTTCCTTGGAATTTCCTGGAATTTGGAACTGTCCCATATTTTAAAAATTAAGGCTAAAATCTTAAACAACTTTACAAAATGTACATAGTACAATTTTGACTAATTTTAGTTTTTGTCCAGGTTCCGTTCGTTTTGACGTTGTATCGAGCGCGTAGAGCGGATGTTTGACAGTTAAGAAAATTACATAGTACGGCACTAGATTCTGTAAATATGGCAACGTCTGATAAATAAAGACTCTAATGACAAATTAATTGTCATTTGACAGTTGACAGTGAATGTTTTTTTCTGTTCTCTTTCAAAGTGGTGTTTTTGGTGTGGAGGTGAATTTTACATTTTCCAGTTATTTTCCTGATTTCTTTATACAGGACAGCTAATTGACTATGAGGAGGTATTAGTGCAAACAGGTAAATTATTTTTTATATATTGAATGTAAAAAAGTCGATTTTTCCACAAGACTCTGGCTGTATTGTTTAGCTCACAGGGCGCCGTAAAATCAACAGCCGGAACCTGGTTATACAACAATTTTGAATGCTCTTAACACCTTAATGTTTTGTTGATAAGGTTCAAATTACCTTAAAAATGCAGTAGAACATAGAGCCGCTTTATATAAATGTTTATGTGAATAAATTAATTATTGCTTTCTTCAAATTGAAAGGCAGCCATATTGTGTTGTGATGGGGTGACGGCAAATTTGAATTTTCTGATCATGTAATTTAAAACATACTGGGCTACTTAAGGTAAGTTACAATATATTAACAGAAACATTCTGCAAAAACCACTTAACAATTTTATGGTTATAGGTTGTAATTTAAATTTCCTTTACAGATCATTGTTAAGGTCAGTAATAGAAAATTTAAAACTAAATTGAAAAACATGGAGCCAGCGGCCCCAGGAACTGAAGATGACTTGGTTGACTTTAATTCCTTAAATAAAAAGGTAAATATTGTCTATAGAAACACAACACATGAAGTGCTGTGTTGTGTATCCTTATTTTTAGTTTTTATTTGTAAAAGGTAAGTATCAATGTGTAATTTATGGCAGTTCTTCTTTGTGGGTTTGAGATTATTATTATAAAAATAACATCAAGGTGGGTTTTTGAGTTTTTCTTCTTAAGTCAGGTTATAACACAAAGTATCAGGAACAGAAATAATTATGATATTAGGTACATTATTATTCTCTAGATTGATTAAGAACTATTTTTTTCTACCAAACTTATGGTAAGTACTATTAAATTGAAGGTGTTTGTGTATGTAGGCAACATTTTATATTTTATCCAGAGGTTTGAATCTAAAGAATTTAGGTACTAAACAACCAGTCAACCCTGTAAATTTTAAATGTGTGTGTAAAAGATTTTGAGTTTTAGCAATAAGTTGTTTTCTTTTCAAAATCCCAGTTACTATTTAATAAAAATACAAAATTTGTGTTATCAAGATTTTTATTACATATAAGTGAAGTTGAAATTTTATCAAAAATGTGTTATTGTCTCTTGTCTATACTATTTGTCTCTTTAATTAAAGGTCAGTACTGTCACAGGTTTGGTTTTATTTATGGTATTGAAAGGTGTTATATTGTTCTGAAAATTAACTTAGACTCTTACTTAGATAAAATTGGTCACTACTATAACCATATTTTATTATTTTTGTTATATTTGCAATACTGATTGTAATAATACAGACTCCAGTTGCCAACTTACTGGAAATTAAACCAATCTTAGTTTACAAAGGATTGCTTAATTACTTTGAAATTTAAGTAAACAACCAGATGGGTTAAGCAATCTATTTTCGTGTCTAAAGTGTTCTTTAGATGAATTGGATAATTCTCTTGGATATTTATTACTTGTGTTGGACTTCTATGCAATTTTCCAACTTGATTTAGTTACTTGTAAAATGTGATCATGTCATTTGTCATGTCTAAAAGTCATCTGAGTGTTTATGTTTTCATGAAATTAACCTAAAAAAAGTAGGTTTAACTGAGTTTAATAATTATTTATTTAAAGAGTAATTAAATGAAAAAAAAATTGAAAATGTAACTTTAACCCCTTGTAGAACCGTTATTATTTTGTTTTTGAAGTGTTATAGGCTTGTTTCACACTTTTTGATGTACAACTAACTAACTTGGTTGCACCATATCTGGACATCCTGTATAATTGAATTAGTTGCATTGCAGCTGTGTATTATCACTGCTAAAAGTGCAACTGGGCAAGAAAAACATATCCAAAAACTTAGAAGGAGAAAATTAAGGTGGTAATCTTTACGTTATATAGGACTCTGGAGAACTGAAAACGTAACATTTAGGTTAGAATCATCAGAATTCTATTTCCGGTCGGACATTTATATTGACTTTATTGACAGCGACTAGGTAAAAACGCATGCGTTATGGATTAATTCAAAACGACTTCAAATGGCTACTGTGTACTGTGTTATTCATGTAAATGAAATAAAAAAATCTAAAGCAAGATTTAACAGAACTGATCTACTGAAAAAATGTAACTGTATACATTGAAGTTGGATGATGTATGGTTGTGTGTGTGTCTGATAATGTAAAATTCAGTTAACACTTACTTACTGCATTGCACTTGTCTTTATGTCATATAATAGATGATATTTGGATGAAGTAAGGACAATCATTATAATAATATCATTATCCAAAAAAATGAGGATTCTGAAACATTTGGAATACCCTGTATAAATTTAATATTATGATATTTACTTACTTACTTACACATTAATTAACATTCTGTGTCCATTAACTCTTTTAACATATGTAAACTTAAACCGTCTGTCAGCAATAAGTTTTGTTTGTTTGTTTGTTTGTATGACGGTATATTTCGCTTTCAAAACTTTTCATATAGTTTTAGGAAATTGATAAAATTTGTGTTATTTTCGCGTTAATGACCTGGTGGCAAATATTTTTTGCTTTCTGCTGTTGGTTAGGAAACAAACGGGTAAAACGCTAAAGATCCGTTTTCATCGTAAATAAATTATTTTTATTGAAAGCTAGATAAGACTAGTGATCATTTAAGGCTATGGAGTGGAACCCACACTGATCATAAAACCTGAAACACCCTGTGGTGTCTGTAAAATATACAAAAAATGCAAAATATAACAGATTTGACGTCAGAAATATTGTGTGACCAAAACAAACAAATCAAACAATAGTCTTAAGTTTCCACAAAAAAAGTTCTTCGCGTTTTTATTTGGTGTCGTGATGTTTAATGCCATGCAGAAGTGATGGAAGTGTAGGTCAATTCAGTTATGTTCAGCTTCTTAAGTGGTCTTAAATTCATATAGTTGTGTTGTATTCAATACAACTGTCGTTATATGCGCAGAGAGCGGCAATGAGTTGATTCAAAAGTCTCAACCATTTTAAAATAATTGGGTTTTTAGCAGTTTTGTTAAAAATTTACGCAGTATTTGAGTAATAAGCTTATTAAAGCGATTTCAGTATTTAGATAGTTTGTAAATAAATAATAAATAATTCCGATTTTATATGAAAAATAAGTATGGCAAACATAGTCTGACAGAATCTATTGAAAGCGTTTTTAAGTTAAACATTACACATTACTTATGGAATTTTCCATAATTAATGTCTAATGCGCTTATCTGTGTGCTTAACCGTCGGTCATTCGACTGACCTAATTATATTAATGTTACATTATTTTTTCCTGATTTTTAATTAATTTTAGGACAACTTTTACTTAAATAATGTATTTCCAATAATATTGTGTAATGAATTGAAACCTTAACTACTTAAATATTTCTTTTTCTAATCTAAACTACGTTACAGGAAGCTGAAAACGATCGTCTACTGCAATTGAAAGCCGTACTAAGAAATGGCAAGTACGAAAACGTTTTTGAACTTTCTTACGTTAATGGAGGAGAGCATTGGTTTTGCAAGGTAAACCTTTTATCAACTCTTTGGTTAGTTTAAGGTAATAAGTCCAATTACTCATTTAAAGGTTTGCGAATGTCCAGTTATGGGACGAGTATATCAGCATGAATTGGGACGACGACATTCCCTGAATATGCAAGCAACGTTCGGGCGTAAACGCATAGAAAGCGAAGAAGAAACTCTTGTATCAGAAGAGAATGCTATTTTGGAAGTTGCACCTGGTGAGCCTGTACCGCCAGGTTTTGAAGATATGGATAGGAAAGCCATAATACAAGTACGGATTGTATTATTAAATGTAATTGTTTTCAAGAAAGTTGGTTTAGGATCGCCTTGATGGATTCAAAGTAGGTCCACTAGTTGCTTTGGAGTATCTTATTGAGATGACTGACTATGATTTAAGTAAAGAGCCGTCGTATTTGTGTATTTTGTGTGATAAAAAAGGGGATCCTAGAACTTTTTTAACTCATTTAGCTAGTTACAACCATATTTCACAGGTTTGTCACGTCATTGATTAATAAGATTCTTTTCTTCAATCATGTAATATTTTTAGTACTTACAAAAGCATTTTCCTACATGCTATCGCGCTTTAGCACCCTACATGACTAAACAATTCAAAAGAAACTGGCAGACTGTTTTGCAAAAAATTGCAGAAGCTATCGAAAAAAAGTACGGCAGACTCCGGCCGTTTTGTATCGATCAGGACAAGTTTGAAAAAGATCGAATGTTTTATTTGGAGAAGATCATGAAAGGACCTCATTTTTCCGAACTTAACGGACACACTTTCGTTGAGTTGGTGGTGCACGACGAACTTACCAAAACATTCGATGGTATAACTAAAATATTCCCTGACCTTAAAAGTTCAATTTTACGTCTGAGCGGTATAGATGAAGGTCGACCTGTAAAGCCGGCCACAAGTTTTGGAGGAAAGTCTTTCATTGAACGGGAACCGGTGTTCACAACCTCAAAGCGTAGTCCCTCGCCTCCGGTGGTCGCTAGACCGTCCAAAAAATCGCGCAATTCTGCCGAGGAGAATAAAAAACCAGGTGGAGAAACTTCGAGCAAGGCACAACCAGCAAACAGGCCCACACGACGATCTCCAGGTGAGTTTGTTTTACTGTAAATGTCTTTTGTTTTATTAGTGTTAGTATTCTTACAGCGCATTTTAAAATGTTAAAAACTTGACCAAAAGGCTGCGTGTCCAAATGTTTTTTCGAACTGGGTCATCGATTTTTTTTTACTCAGTTTAGTAGCGTTACCAACTAGGGTATTTGCCAGCTCAATAGGTAAGAGGCTCAGAAAGTCGGGCCTGTGCCCCTGAACCTCTAGAATTTTTCACAAAAGTTACTTTACACACACCAAAAATACTAAAAAATTGCTTAAGGGCACGATCCGAGTAAAAGATATAGTCATTCCTCGTGGAAACTATAACCGTCACTGTCACATCCATGTGGTCCTCCTAGATTTTCACCTGTTCCGCCTCTTGGAAGTGCACAAGAAAAGTCCACGTAGACTTTTAGTAATCGGCGTTTCCTCTTAGAGGACCCATCATCTCCATAACAGTGTTCTTGATTTGTTTTAAAGAAGAGTTCTTTTCAAAATGACAGCCATTTTGCAAATTTTGGATTTACCGCGTGACAGTGTATGCTCGGCTTCATATGGAATTTTTTAAATAGATTTTATTTTACTTTAAACCCCATACAATTACAAACTAAAACATTATTGAGAGGCACACTCCCAATGTTAGATGTTCAACAACTTTGAGAAACGTTGTCTTGTATTAAAGGTTTTCTTTAAAAGACCCAATAATTGTCACTGGTGATAAAGGACATTTTATTGAGCTAATGGAATTCATTTTTCAGTTCTGGAAATCGACGCTATTTGAGAACTATTTCAAAAACGTCAGAGAAAGTGTTTCTCGCAGAATGCCCTCGCGAAAACTAAATGATACATTTTTGTTCGCCAATTTCTTCCTTCTTCATTATGAAATTATTCTAAAATGTTCTATTTTAAAAACAAAACCAGGTGGAGAAACTCCTAGCAAGACACAACCACCAAATAGGCCGACACGACGATCTCCAGGTAAGTTTCATGTCTGTTTTTTTGTTTATTCGGCAGACTGTGGCTGTATCAAAAATAATTTCTACTATGTATCAAAACTAAAAAAAATCTATCACTCCAGCCATTATTCGACCGACAAAGCCCATGCAAAGTTAAAGAAAGAAGGGCATATAGGTAATATAGGCTTTAAGAACGTTTTGCAAAGGAATTATCTGGAAGGAATCACGGATCTATTAATGAATATTTTTACGTCAACTTTTTTTAGATGCATAGACGAAGGATAACTCTTGTCAATGATTAAAAGCATAGTTAGATACTACTGCTTTAACATCTTCAAATTATTACGCCTTAACTTAATCGAAATTTTCCTACTTTTTTATGGATAATAACTTTCTTTCTAAAACGCTAAATGCATACTTACTTTACACATTAACTACATCTATATTCCATGAATCAGTCAGTTTTCCAGAATATTGACAAATCCGGTCAAAAAACAAGGCGTGTTGACGCCCTTAACGTTCTTTGTTTTTCTAGTACTAGTATTTTCACAGAGCTTTTTAAAAAGTTAAAAAATTGACCAAACAGTTTTGCGAGTATAAAAGGTTCTGCGTTTTTTCGAACTGGTTGATCAGATTTTCACGATTTTTTGACGTTTAGTCATTTTTTTTTAAACAGTGGTCCTAGAACCTGCCACTGCTTCTAGTATACAGGGTATAATTGAGATGTAGTCAAAAATAAAATGTGTACAAGTGGCAAGTGTACACTAGTAAACATGCATGGACAAAAAACAAAGGTTTCTTCTTGCTCAGTTTTTCTGGTGAATACGTGTTCTAAAGAAGTCGTTTTCAAAATGACAGCCGTTTTGCAAATATTGGATTTGCCACGTGACAGTGTATGCTCTCCTTCATATTGATTTTTCAAATAAATTTTATTTTATTAACATACTAAAAATTGTCAACTAGTGATAAAAGATGTTTTATTGAGCTATTGGATATTTGTATCAGATATAGAAGTTAATTTCCTTTTTTTTTTCAATCGTAGGTCATTGTTGTTTGTTATGCCCTCGCGAAAACTAAATGGTAAAAGTTATGATAATCAAAAACCGGAGTTTAGTTTTGTTTCTCCGAGAACGCCTATTAGGATTTTCACGTGGTTTTTCTTTCAATTTTGAATAGCTCCCAGAAATCGTCGTCGCAGTTTGTCGAGCGTTTCCAGCATATCTAGTGATGAAGGTAATTCAAAAGGTGGTCGAAGATTAGCGCGCAATCGATCACCACCACAGCGAGGCCCTGCCAGGCGTCCAATTGACAACAGGTTAATTCAAATATTGTGGTAAAAACTGTAGTAGTAATTATTAAGCGACGCGTTCTTAATTTAGGCTGGCCTACAGACGAAAATCTCCTTCTCCCAGAAAGAAGACCGGTAAAGCAGATGAAGAGGACAAGCGCAAAATTCGTGAAAGAGAAGAAAGGCAAAAAATTGAGGAATACCACAAGTTGTCCAGAGCGATTGAAAATGACATTGAAAAAACATTGAAGCAACACGAAAAGAACCCAGAAAGGCATCCTAAATACAATGAGGAGTGGAAGTTATTTTGGAACAGGCGGTAAATTTCCTCAAAACCTGTAGGAAACATATGTATAAGTAATGTTTTATCATTAGATATAAAGAATTGCAAGCTGAAGGCAAGGACGCATCTAAGTACGATTTCAAACCAGAATGGATTAAGTTTTGGGGAACTAGAATGCGGCAGTTGTCTGACGAAGACTTGAAAAGCAGGAAGGAAGGATTGAGGAAGCGTTTAGGTGAGTGTCAAAGTTTTGTAATTTTTTTTGCAAATTTTGTAAACTAACGTTATGTTTGAAGGATTGGTTGAAGAGGCTCAACCTATTAGTTTTCGAATCGGTGGTCCTTCCAATCCCAGCATCTCTAATCCGCCGAAAGTTGTACTTCATCTTAAAGAAGTCAGCAAAACAAACCCGCCCATGGCTTCCAGACCCGATATAGATCCTGAAGTGATTATTTTGGACGATATTAAAGATGATACACCTTATCAGCCGCCAATTAAGAAACCTGTGCCCAGGTTAGTTATTACCGTTTATTTATTGTTTCTAATTGTCATTGTTAATTATTGAGCTCCAAACTGATTTGTTTGACAACATATTCCGATTTCAATACATATTTTTTGTATTTGGTAATTAAGGGTAGAAAGGGTGAGATCTCATAGTCCCTGGGAAAGTGACACTTCTCCTCCTCGATCTGCGCCGAAAGGTCGCAGAAGTAGATCTCCGGTTAATGACCGTCGAAGGGCTACAGCGAAACCACCGTCCAAGCCCAGAGAGAGATCTCCAGAGAAAGTTCCCAGACGGAGAAGTCCCGAAAGAAGGCGTTCTCCTGAACGCTCACGAAGTCTCCCGATAGAAGTAGACGGTCGATCGAACGTTCTCGAAGGTCACCTACAAATGGATCGAGAAATTCACGAGATAAACGATCCAGGTAAGTTGTTTTTGTGGACTTTTTTTTCAATAAAAGTAGGCGTGGTTTGGTCTACAGTTGAACATTTTTGGATGTTTTCAACGCTTTATCTCAGAAGTAAAGTGGATTATTGCAATTTTGTATTTCATTAAGTAGTAATTATTACCAAACCTCAAAAAAATAAGTTTGAAAAATTTACGTTACAATCAATAATGATAAAATAATATAAAATTTCTAAGTATTTCCGCACAAAATCAGTTATTACTTCCGGGACGTAAAGAATCGGTAGGTAAAACGTTGCCTAATTAAAGTTGCGTCTTCTCTGTGCAGAGCTGATAAAGAGGAAAAAAGATTAACTAGAGTATCTAGACACAGTTCTACGGCGGAAATTCATAAATAAGTAGAAAAACTGACTGAAAAATGAACTAAAATGTGTGTTTTTAGGAAATAATCTTGACCTCTCGTCCTTCACGTTATATCACGTAAAATGTGCATTGGTACATTTTTTGTAAAATTTTTCGTTTTAGGCAAATTTTTGACTAAATAATTATTTAGTCTCAATCATTATCCAAACAAAATTTTGCAAAAAACCATCTATGCACTATTTACCTGATAAAACATGAACGTTTCGGGATATAACTTATGATTATTGTTATTAGTTTATTTCTGATTTTTTTACTTCTGAGTAATATCAATTAACGCAAGAAAATGAAATATGCAAGTAGCGTATTAATGCGGATTATTTTTTTTTTGTTATATGCAGATCGCCAGGTTTTGGACGGGACAGAGAAAGAGACCATCACCGAGATCGGGATCACACTTTAGAGGTCGTACCTAAAGAAAGAAGCTGGGAACGTGCACCGCGGGAAAGTTCGTATGAGAGGGATATTCGAGGTAGAGACAGGATAAGAACTGTAGCTGATCTTCCCTGGGAAAGAGAAAAAAGTAAGCTTATTTGTATCTAATTATGTACAGCAGCGATAACTTTTAATTACTTAATAAAATTAAGTATTTATTTAAAAGTGCAGTTTAGAATGTTTTACTTAGTGCAGTAAACGGGTATTTCAAATTTGACCATAAAGAAAAAAAAAACATTTTAGTTGTTGTTTTTTCGCAAAATAAAATTTTATAAAAATATAACCATTTTATAAAAAACTTGTATATGCTAGCTTAAGAGATATTTTGGAAACTGACAAACTGGAATACCTTCCTGATACACTTGAAACATTTCGATAACAAAAGCATAGCAACAATTATTCGTACGATTTATTTAGTGATGTATCATGGACCACCACGTGTAACCCCACCAGATGACTTCTACGGCCATCCTGTAAAGCGACCGCAGTTAAACTTTATTCCACCTCCCTTAGTTGACGAAGAGCCTGACGATGAAGATGTACGTCTGTACATATAATTTTTCTTAATATCCGTTATAATTTCCATACATTTTAGGTTAACATCGTCTCAGTGTTGCGACTTTTAACGGCTCTGGAGGAGCGATTAGGCTCGCTGGGACCCAAAATTATCGACTTGCTAGCCCAAGCTTTGGCTCTGGAGAAAAAGGAAGCCAACAGCAGTGAAACCCTACTTGATAATGAAATCAACTTAGTTATGTTTGAAACGGTAACATTGGCGTCTTTTATCGTTTGAGTTTGTTTTGGAAATCGGTATTAAAATACAGGTGAAAGAAAAACTGAAAGGTCAACTATTGGCCGGACTGGTCGATCCGATGCAAGAGAGAGCGTTTAAAAAAGCCATTCAGAAAACGGCTAATTTAATTCATTTAGGCAGTGAACGGAAAAAGAAGCGATCAGTTGCAGGTAAAACTTATTCAGTCTTTTGCAGTTGGTGGATATAAGAAGACTTTAATTTGTAGTGGAAAAAGCTGTTGCAGTGCCAGGTGTAGGAGCTGTGGATAAAGCAGCAATTGCTAGGCAATTAGCAAATGCCCTAGTTGCACAAGGAAAGACTGACGTTACTCAAGCTGAATTGGAACAATTGATTAATGCTGTGGTGAGTACAATATTATTATTAGAGTCCGGATTTCTAGTAATTTTGCTTTTTGTAAATAATAAAAACAACCAATCTTTGACATCTAATCTGAACGATTTACGCAAAAACACGTCATTTGACAGATTTTTTCATGCTTTTTTCTTCTTTTTGTGTTTAATTTAGTTTTTTGTGCTTATTTGCTGCTATTTTTTGTATGGTTTTATTTTGCATAGATTAATTTACAATTGCAATAGCTATATTGAGATATTGAAGGCTTCTGAGAGACAAAAACATACCAATTATCTGTTGCAAAATGGGCAAAAGTATCAATTTACAAATTTAAACTGACCAAATTATTTCCAAATGCTCCTGAAGTAGTCTAAAAAAATGTAAAAACATTCAAAAATACTATAGAAGCTCTAAAATACCTTGCAAAAGCTTACAAAACAGCCTAGAAGTTTCCAAAGGCTTTTAGAACAGTCTAAAAGCTTCCAAATGCTTTTCAACTTATCTATAGAAGCTCTCAAAAGATTTCAAGAGATACAATTCTCTTTAAACTGTTCACACAATACAACAACACTTTCCAAATACTCCTAAAGTAGTCTAAAAAGGTTTTAAAACACTACAGAAACTCTAAAATGCTTCTCAACCAGTCGAAAGCAGTCCTTCCAAAACAGTCTAGAAGCTTCCAAAGGCTTTTAGAACACTCTAAAGGCTTCTGAAAAAAATTCAAGGCAGTCTAAAAGCTTCCCTGTATGCTTCTAAAGCAGTTTAGAAGTTTCCATAAGTTTCTAGAACCCTCCATAAGTTTTCTAATGCTTTAAAAGCAGTTAAAACCTTCAATGCGTTTTAAACTCTCCAGAAACCTTCCAAATGCTCGTAGAGTAGTCTCAAAGGTTTCAAAATATTACAGATACTCCAAAATCTAAAGCAGTCGAAAGCCTTCTAAAAGCTTTTAGAACAGTCTAGAAGCTCTTAAAACATTTCAATACAGTCTAAAATTCCTTATGCTTTTAGAGCAGTTTAAAAGCTTCCAAAAGTATCTTGAACCATTTACAAGGTTTCAAATGTCTTTAAAGCCATCCAGAACATTCAATGATCCTAAAGTAGTTAAGAAAGTTTTCAAAACACTACAGAAACTCCAAAATGCTTCTAAAGCAGTCAAAGGCTTCAGAAGCCTTTCAAAAAAATCTAGAAGCTTTCAAAAGGTTTTAGAACACTCTAAAAGATTCCAAATGCCCTTCAACTAGTCAAGAAGCTCCCAAAAAATATCAAGACAGTCCAGAAACTTCCAAAAATTGTAAAACCGTCTAAGAATTTTCAAATGCCTCTAAAACGGCCCATACACTATACAATTAGTTGTACGACAAGTTGTACAACTCAGGTAGATTTGACCGTCGAAACGAAAATTGCATAGTGTGTGGTGCTGTCGTCCAACAAGTCGTACGACCCGGTCGAATCGTACGGTAGTTTGACTGGAGAAAAATTTATCGTACGACGGCGTGTGATTTACGACAAATCGGACTCAATTCGACATAAACTTAAAAAAAGAACTTAAAATTCTCGCAAATATGAAGACTAATACATTTTGGACTGAATTTATTGATCTCTATCGTGAGCAGGTTTGTTTGTGGGATGTGAAATTCAATGAATATGCCAATAAACATAAACTTTTTCCTTTCTTTTCTTTTTCCTAAGTTTCATCATGAACTAAAGCGACCACTATTGCTGCTGTAGTTGTTTTTGACAACGAACGCGGCATGATGTTCTGTGTGCTACAGAAATTTAAAACGTACTGCAAATCTTTAAGACCAATTGATGCTCAGATCGTTTGTGTTTGGTGCCAAAATCATGTGCAACTTGTCGCATCAATTGTCTGTTCAATCTATCGTACAGCTTGTCGTAAAACTAATTGTATAATGTATGGGCCTTTTAAAGCATTCCAGAACCTTCAATATGCTTTTTAAACTGTCTGTTTCTAATTGAAAGTTTTCAAAACAGTTTAAAATCTTCCATAGGCTTCTAAAGAAGTTTCAAAGCTTCAGAAAATGTTTAGAACTTGAAAAAAAAGTAAAAAGTTTTGCATCTCAGAAAGAGTTTTGTGCTTTTTTACAGGTTTTCATGTTTTTTTGAAGAAAATAATTTTGCTTTTTAACAGCTTTTTTTCACGATTTTAGTGTTTTTTAATTCGGACTCTAATTATTACTGTACAAACAAAATTTTCCTCTTTTAGCTTTAGAATATGTGTATAGGCTTTCGCAAGACAATAATATTGTTGCGTCGCCAAACATTTTTATTATTACTATATTATTTTATTACATTTTATTTTCTGCAAAACCGTTTAAGTTAACTACAGAGTGAGTAACAAATAAATTATTAAAATTTTATAGAGAACTGAATGAAAAGAAGGGTTTCTATTTAAAAAAGGTGGCCACCGTGTAGAAATAAAAGTTACTTACAAAAATGTGCAATTAAAAATAAAAATCGCGGGGACTGAACAATTTTTCCTCAAACTCCAAACAAAACAAATTTTTGCGGGTTTGAAACTCCAAAACTTTCAATGACTTTGCGTCAATTCAACTGCGAAGTAGGCGAATGCGCAATCAACTTCCGTCCCCCTAGCTTAATGCACAAACGGGTTATAATTTGTATTATTGTTACCTCCTGATACTTGTTCTTTTTACTCATTTTTTTCCTCAAACTCCTAATTTTTAAATCAGCAATGTCTTTGCCGCTCACTGTCTAACGAAACATATCTTTTTTATATTATTTGCTCTAAAAAAACTGTGTGATTTTTTATTATAGGTCGGAATGGCAGAAGCGTCTAAAGGATCCGGCAAACCGGTGACAGCCGCGTCATTTCTTTCACAATTGTCAGGTGGCGAAACGAATTCCAACTCCACTAGGAGCAAACAAGATAAACGCAATGACAGCGCCGGAACACTAGACGGACTGACAGAACCCTTATCGCCCAGCACTCCTGAACGGTCCAATCCCAATAGTATGGAGAACTTATCCGATTCAGACTTGCAGACTTTGCTTCAGAACTTCAAAGATCTTTCAACTGAGGAACAAATGAACTTGATCAATTACTTGAAAAAGCTAGAATTAGATGAGCCTGAAAGGGTTGAGAGGTGTGGTTATTGATTTTTATTTTTTCATGGGAATAACAGTGTTGTTTTATTGTAGATTGAGAAAGTTTGTCAATTTAGGAGGCGATAAGTTGTCACAAGAAAATGTTGTGGTTATTGATGATGATAAAAGTCCGGATACAAATGGTAATAGGAGTCCCTTTGCAAGTCGTTTAGAGGAAGGTAACCCGCAAGCAGAAACTTCAACAATGACAGGAAAGGAGGAGAAAAACACTAAAATTCATTTAGATTCTGAAGACGAGGATTACACTTTTGATGGTACTTCCTATTTTACCGATTACTGCAGCTTTCTTAACTAAGAAAGTAATTTATTTTAGACGTGGTTAAAGCAGCATCGAAAAACGTGCAACAAAAAGAATTGCAAGAAACACGTAAGGAATCTACTTTAACGGATGCCAAAACGTTGATTTCAAATCTGATGAGCTCTTTGAGTTCCAAACAAGGATCTTCGAATGTTAATTTACTGGGTTTGCCCGCGACTAACTCACCGCCGACGTCAGTCCAAAACCTGGTAATTCCTACATCTTCAGCTGACTTTGCTCGAGCTCTAAGCGGAATTAATATGGACAATTTGGCTAATATCGTGAGCAGCGTACAGAAAGCACAAGAGAAGAAAAATGTTCAGGAAATTTCGAACAGTAGTAGTTCAAATGCACCAATAGGCAGGTTAGTAATAACTTTTTAATTTGTGTGTTGCTGTTTTGGCGTTTCTGACCTGACTTAACAAGGTCTAAGTGGATCCGGTTAATTGAGACAAATATTGTTTCTAGAATGTCTACAAAGAGCTGCTGCAGAAACTTAACACATTATCAACTTATTGCTTAATCTGAAATTAATTTTTTGGAAAACTACTGGCCAGATTTTTTTTGGAAATGTAGTTTGATTATATGCCAATCAATTTGCTGTTTGAATTTCTATCAAAATGTTTATTTTAGGCACACTGCAGGGTTCATCAGTATAATGATGGAATTGGCTGCATACTTTTGTGACTAAGAATACATAGAGGGTTATTTGATGGTCGATTAGACGTTTAGGGAAAATCAGACATGGAAATTTTTTGAAAATTTGGTTGCCTAGGTTATAATTTAAGTTTTGACACTTTTGGTTATACCGGAATTCGACCCTAGCTTTTTTATTTTAAATGAAACCCAGTATATTATTACACATATTTGGACTTTACAGAGAATTTTGAACAACTTTTATGTACAATGTCCTCTTTACCTATCTCTCTCCAGTTTCTTAATGTTTGAAGTTGTTATTAAAAAATTACAATGGGGTCCTCTGCCATGTGGAATTTAAGGTTTCAAATATGAAAATTTTAAAATACGTGCATTAAAACGTGCTTTACGTCTTACATTTCAATATTACATCCCTAGTAATTTTACAAAAAGCTTAAAAAGAAAGTTGAAATGAGCCGGGCACGATCCTCTGTGACGTACGTGGAAGTGTTATGTCAGGACGCAAGTTACTCATCTCGTAAAAATATCTTATTGGGGCAGCTCCTACAAGTTTTTGAACACGATTGAACAACACAACGCTTAAACGGCGTTTTTTCCCGCAGAGGATAACTTCCTATTAAATTATAATAAAACATAACCTACAGTTTCAGCTCCGCCTCCCTCGCCGTTTGAGCCCCGTTGACGTTTCGTTAAAATTGATATTAAACATACGCCTATGCATTCCGTCTTACTCAACTTACTATAAACAGAAGAGAGATAGGGCACATTATCTGTTTCTGAGATATACAGGGTTTTTCAATGAAAAGTAGCCACCCTGAATATCTTCCAAAATAATTTCTCTGTTAAAAAATGCTAAGACACGTCAACAAAGATTGCAAGGGGGACATCTTTTTACGTAGGATTTGAATTTCTGCCATCAGCCCCTTTGCCGCCATAGCCACCCCCACTAAGTTTTCAAATGGCACCATACCCTGTGTGGCACATCGTTGGAAAGGGTATTTCATAAGGAATTAATTGCACTATTTTATTTGTACATTTGCTTTGAATTGAGACCAAAAAAATAATACCTGTTTTCCATTCCATGTTTTTGCCTCAGTCGGTCAACTTGTAAGTTCGTTTTGAAGGAACATTGTCCATATGGTTTACACGATTGCCGAAAGAATAGAAATTGTACGTTTTTATTTCAAACATAACGACTGTGCACGAGCTGCTGCGCGCGCTTTCAATGCAATCCATCCAGATAAATTAATTGGTCATCAGTATGTCTTAAAGTTGATGCAAAAATTCATGGAAACTGGTTCAGTGACAAACAAAAAACATCAACCTGAAAGACAAATTATTAATGAACCAATTGAAGTTGCTGTTTTGGGACACGTTGCAATGGATAATAATCAGTATTTAAATCAAATTTCCCATGCATCGGGTGTTTCGACAAGCAGTGTATGGAGAATTTAAAAAAAAACACAATTTTCATCCATACAAGGTAAAATTGGTTCAGGAATTAAACGAAGATGACTATGATAGAAGACTACAATTTTGTGAAATTATGTCTACTAATCTGACAAACAACGTGAACTTGTTGTACAATATTTGCTTCAGTGATGAGTGTATGTTTTTTTGAATGGAGAAGTGAACAGGCATTACTGTAGGTATTGGTCAGACAAGAATCCACATTGGTTTAGGGAAACCCATACCCAATATCCAGAAAAACTTAATGTTTGGGCAGGTATTTTAGTAGACCACATCGTTGGTCCGTTTTTTATTGACGATAATTTGAATGGCGCTACTTATCTTGAGCTTCTTGACACTACTCTTGGAAGAGAACTGCAAACTATGGAAAGAAAAAGCAACATGCTTAGAGGAACAAATAAAGAAAACCAATCAACCAAGTTTAGCAAACAAAAGGACTGATTTATCAGTATCATCACAAAAAAACTCCCAGATTCAAGGCTGCAATAATGATAAGGATTGTAGTGCAGTTAAAACGGCAAATCAAACGTTGCCAAATACCATTGTGGCTAGTAACGCTTATCCCCGACTGAAGCAAACAATTGCCCAGGATAATCTACCAAGCAAAAATGTTAACAGTGCCAACGTCGCTAGGACTATCTCAAAACCAATCGAGATCCAAAGCGTGGTACCCGATGTAAAATCAAATGCCGATGAATCCGATGTTTTCGACGATCCCCCGGAACAAACTGAATTTGAATTTCAGCGAGCTCGGCGCCGGAGACACGAAAAAGGGATAACAAAGCGTAAACGGAATTTTTTGGTGGGAACCAATGATGATGCCGACAACTGTAAAATGTTTAACATGTCAACTTCTAACAACAGAAAAATATGGCTTTTCATTTCGAAGGTGAACGGAGATGTAGCAGAGGGTACGATAAAAGATTATATCGCAAAGCGAACAAATTCAAAACCTGATTGTATCTCGGTCAAGCTGTGCGTTCCAAAGGAGGGCAAATCCAAGAAAAAATGCTTTATGATAGGGGTGTCACCGGACCTTAAGGATGCAATTTACGACGTGCAATTTTGGCCTACTGGAGTGGCTTTCGAACGATTCAACTTTTCAAGAGGAAAAAATTTTTTAGATTAATCTCATCAAACGCCGAACCCGATGATAAGGCAGGTAAATTAAAATCGAAGAAATTAATTAAATCAGTAAAAATATTACATTTAAACGCGCAAAGTATTAATAATAAAATGCTAGAATTAGAAGTCCTTACATCTGTAGAAAACCCCAACCTGTTATGTATTTCCGAGCACTGGCTTAAAAACCAAGATATTGAAAAAGTTTATTTAAATGGATACAATCTCGAAAGTTACTCTTCTCGGTCTGAGCACCGAGGCGGCGGTACTGCAATTTTTGCTCGAAACATTAACACAATCTCCACTCGCACTCAACTTGGAACAATTGAAAAATCTTTTGAATTTTGTACTTGTAAATTTATTTTAGGTAATCAAGAATGTATGTTAATATGTGTGTATAGGCCCCCCAGTGGTGATGTGGATGTCTTTCTTTCTAAGCTTGACGAACTACTGCATGAGTCATGTGTCAGTGATGGCGGACATTTGATAGTGTGCGGCGATTTCAATGTGGACTTTGCTGTCAATTCAGAAATGGTTAACACCTTATTGCAACTTATGTTATCTTACGGCTTGACACCCCATATTTCAGAACCAACTCGAGTGAGTGCTACCTCATCCACCCAGATAGATAATATTTTTTCTGGTTTCGGCAGTGAAGTTCTGAACTGTTTTGTACTCCAATCGCATATATCGGATCATTACGGGCAACTAATGATGATTCGCGATCCATCAAGCATCGTGCCCAAGCCTCCAAAGGTGGAAAGGCGATCGTTTACAGACGCGAATATTGTTCGTTCAATTGAGCGTCTCAGTACTGTCTCATGGCAGGAGGTCTATGCGACTGTCGGTGTCGAGGCAAAGTATGAATGTTTTTTCGAAATGCTGTTTAACTGGTTTGAAACGGCCTTCCCTTTAGTGGTTGATATTCATAAATACAAACCAAAAAGCTGGATCAGTAAAGAAATTAGAGACTTCTCGGGTCATCTGAAGGACTTATATGTTTGGTACAAGCAGACTAATGACACAAATGTATACTATCGGTATAAACAGGAGCGGAAACAGTACAGAAACTTGCTAGCTAATACAAAGAAAGCGCTTTTTGATAATCAGATCTCAAACTCTAATAACAAATCGAAATCAGCATGGAATATTTTTAATCAAATTACAAATAAAATTAAGTGTCAACGCAATTTAACTCTTGAACTTGATAATAATGTGGTCACTGATCTTGAGGAGATATCCAACCTATTTAATGTACACTTCACTGAGGTAGATGATGATCGAGAATTTGTTTCACCTCTGGGTGATGCACGTCAATACCCCACAATATTTTTAGAACCAACAGATCAGGAAGAGATTTTCAGGCTATTGATGAACTTGCCAAATAAGTTTTCGGCCGGATTTGATGAAATTCCTGTAAAGATTCTTAAGTACGTAGCGCAGTTCATTTCCCAACCATTATCTGATATAATTAATGAGTCTTTTTGTGAGGGCCATTTTCCGGATTGCTTGAAGAATGCTAAAGTAGTCCCAATATATAAAAAGGGTGATCCCACAAACATAAAAAATTACAGACCGGTGTCTCTTCTGCCCTCTCTTTCCAAAGTCTTCGAACGAGCAATTTATAATAGGCTATATAAGTATTTTGATACTTTTAGTATTCTTTCAAAACACCAATATGGATTCCTACCTCGTAGATCAACAGAGTTGGCCATATATAATACAGTTACTTATACAGGGTGTCCCGCGAGGTAAGGGACAAAATTTCACTACGTGTTCTTTAGGTAAATTCGAGTCGAAAATGTTCTATGAACATGGGTCCGCAAATGCTTCCTTACCAAGATACGATTTTTTTAAGTTTAATAGTTTTATTGTGTTGAAAAGTACAATAACCTCACAAAAATATTTTTTTACAAAAAAAATTAATACCTCTTGGAAAATAACTGTTTATAATAATTGTTCAAAGTGTCCATTTGCCCATTGTAAGCATAGTCTAGCCCTTTTAATCATGTGGATGAGAGCCATTGTAGTTTTCGGCACAAAATCACAATTAAATTTAAAAAATCATATCTCGGTAAGGAAGCATTTGCGGACCCATGTTCATAGAACATTTTTGACTCGAATTCACCTAAAGAACACGTAGTGAAGTTTTGTCCCTTACCTCGCGGGACACCCTGTATAATGGAAAACCTTGACAAAAATATTAAAATTGCGGGAATATATTTTGATCTGTCAAAGGCATTTGACAGTATCAACCATGCCCTTTTAATAGAAAAACTGGCAAACTACGGTATACGAGGCATCTGTTCTAATTTGCTCGAATCTTATTTGCAGAACAGAAGACAAGCGGTCTGCGTGACACAAAATAGTGAATCGTACATATCACGGCCGAGAGATATTTCTCAGGGAATACCGCAGGGATCCATTTTGGGCCCGCTACTGTTCTTGGTTTATGTCAACGAGCTTGCGGAGCGGTTGAATGGAAATATGGTCTGCCAATATGCCGACGATACGTCCGTTGTCTTGGCAGATCTCTCTGAGAATGCCTTGTCTGCGGCGTGTTCGTTGGCCATCCAAGATATGGAAAACTGGTGCTCAGACAATTGCTTAAAACTAAACCTACAAAAAACTGGGTTGATTAACTTTAGTAAAAGTAAACCAAATTATTCACTTTATGTCCCCTCTCATGGCAAGGCCACCCCAGTGAGTGAGAGCATAAAGTTTCTGGGGGCCACGATGGACTCACAGCTTGGTTGGGAGGTCAACTGTCAGATACTCGTATCTAGATTGTGCAGCGGTTGTGCTCTGTTACGCAGACTTCGAGATGTTCTCACTATCCAATCAATCCGGACATACTATCTTTCTTGTATCCAGTCATTGATCACCTACACTGTCTTGTTCTGGGGTGCTTCCAGTAGCAGCGCATCAGTGTTTGTTGCACAAAAACGCATTATTCGTGTGATTTTTAACCTTAAACCCAGGACAAGCTGCAGGCCTTACTTTGCTAGGCTTGATGTACTTACCGCCCCATCTTTGTACTTTTTCTCCCTGGTAGTGTTTATGAGAAAGAACCCTCATTTGTTTCCTAAGAACCGTGATCATTACGCCCTAGGAATGTCAATTGAGACTAGAGGTGCAAGTGAACCCCGCATCCCTCAACACAGGTCAACCTTTTTTGAGAGAAGTCCATCATACAGGGCTATAAAAGCGTACCAAATGCTGCCGCCCGCTGTTCGTGACGCGGGTAGCGTCGCCGTGTTTAGAGAGAAAGTCATCCACTTTTTAAAACAAAAGCAGTTTTATTCTTTTAATTTTACTAGGTAACATTTTATTGATTATTTTATGTGTCTATTTTCATATTATGAGTGTATTTTACTATTATTACTGCCGGTGTCTTTTATTATTGTATACTGGTTGGTATATCTGCTGCATGTTTTGTAACGTTATACACGTATTTAGCCATAGTTTAGATCAGTAAGATTATTTGTAAAGGTGTTACAGACACCATTTGACGTTGCTTTGTGATTTGTATATCATTTTGTTGGCAAATAAAGTTTATTATTATTATTATTATTACTGTTGATCCGACCATAACAGAGCTACTAGAAAATGATGAAAATTTATTTGAAAATCAACTAATTTTCCAACAAGACGGTGCACCTCCACACTATTCACTTCCCTTTCGAGAATATCTGAACAATCGATTTCCTGAAGATGGATTGGTAGACGTGGTCCCATGGAATGGCCTGCGAGATCACCCGACTTCACTCCGTTGGACTTTTTTCTATGGGGGCATTTAAAATCTAAAGTCTATGCAACAGAGCCGGCCAATATTGCAGACCTTAGGCAGAGAATAATACATGAATGCCGACAACTGATACCACAAATCCTCACAAATGTTCGCGAACTCTTCCAAAGTCGCTTGTATTATTGTATGGAAGTTAACGGAGGTTATTTTGAGCCATTAATTAAATGATAACCGCTATTTGCTATTATTTCTGCAGTTAACAAAAAATAAACACAAAACGTATTTTTTATTTTTTTTGGTCTCAATTCAAAGCAAATGTACAAATAAAATAGTACAATTAATTCCTTATTACCCTTTCCAACGATGTGCCACACAGGGTATGGTGCCATTTGAAAGCTTAGTGGGGTGGCTATGGCGGCAAAGGGGCTGATGGCAGAAATTCAAATCCTACGTAAAAAGATGTCCCCCTTGCAATCTTTGTTGATGTGTCTTAGCATTTTTTAACAGAGAAATTATTTTGGAAGATATTCAGGGTGGCTACTTTTCATTGAAAAACCCTGTATACCATTTTATCTGAAATTCGACATTTGCAGTACCTAAAACAATCATAACTTTCGCATAACAGAAAACGTTTTCTTCTTGGTTTTTGTGTTTTGTAGTGTTAAACAAGGTTGGTTCTACGAGTGGGTACAAAAAGAATTTTATTAGGAATTATTTCATTCATTCATATTCAATTATTTTAAACTTGCCCGAATTTTAGAAACAAGATAAAATCATAAAAAATTGTGGAATTCTATTTGAGACACGTTGACTTTTCGCACTTTTTCATTTTTTTAAACCAGCTAAGTTGAGGTTTATTATTGTATTTCAGACTTGCTCCAAGCAGCGCTAATCTACCGAATCCGTTAGCAGAGAAAGCTCAGACGCCAGTTTCATTATACTCAGGCACCCCAAACACGAGTGCACCTAGACTAGGAGCGCCACCAATGGGTCAAAGACCCGTATTACCTAACCAGCATTTGATGATTAGGAATTTGGGACCAGGCGTGAATTCCCCAATCAAGGCCCAATGAATATGGGACCTCGTTTTTCGTTTCCGATGAGAGGGCCCGGTCCAAATCCGTATGGGAATCCAAATCAGTTTGGAAATCCGAATCAAAGACCGAATTTTATGAATCCAAGACAACCTCGTCCCAATTTAATCCCAACTTTAATCAGAGATTCGGCGGACCCCGGGGCCTGGTGGTTTTAATCATAGGTGGTAGATGTATTAAGTTTTAGGTAAATTGTGCTTGCGATTAAAGTTTAATTTTTAGGAACTCATTTGTATATATTGGTAATAAAAAAATCAATTTTTGACGCAGGTATTTTAGTAATGTGCTTTATTTTATGCAACTTTTTATTTTTAATTAATATGTTTCCAATTTCCCACTTTACTATTATGCCCACACCCATGTCATGCCACCGCGTGTCGCCAAAAAGTGATGGTCATTTGTCCCATTAAGCCTGATCAGTTAATCGAGATTAGTCGGCCGACTTGTATTTGCTATGCACCATGGACNACCNNAAGNAGGCGTTTAATGAGCANGCGGGCCAGANTNTACGCTAANACGACNGAGNCNNAATCNNNNGGACNATGGTANGTACGANGCAGACCTCCNGNACGGGTAAGCNTTCCCGGCTGTCNGTTANATNGTATTCNACNCATCTCANCANGTGCAATNNANANNNTGCGGGCGCGAGGCTNAANNTGCCTCGCTCANTAACTNGCANTCANGGAAGTGGAAGTAAATCNTCTGGNCCNTGGTTCATCCGGAGGCAACGTTTTTGACNGGNAGGCNTGNCTAGCTGANCCTTTGACGATNCTTTCACGNANCGTGAGNNACAGCCCCACNTACCANTTTNGNNNATGACTATTGGCGGTGNCNCTCATNNNAGCNCTACGNNCCGANNAGGNNCGTTTNCGTTTGTTTTAANCTNNACNGANNNCACNGANNCAGNGTTCNNNGCATCCNGNCNGAANTTGNTTTNACNTATGTTTTCNNNGTCATCNTCNCATACTTTACAAAGACACTCTATCATACATATTAACTCAAGGTTGAAAATGCAGTTTACTAAAGTGTAATAATGATAATTATTGTGTTTAAACATAACAATAACGAAAACTGCAATGCTTTTTCATTTTGGATGTTAATTTAAGTAAAATCAGCATACTGACCTTAAAACTTTTTTTATCCTGTTCTAATCTAATGTAAGTAGTTAAACCCACTGCACACAATTTCACTCTTCAACTATGTTGCAATCTTCTTAGTGAGTAATTTGTTCCTCGCTTAGGTCAATTTCTTCATAAAAGTTGTGCTTTCTCATCCACATGGAAAAGTAGTGAAGTATTCAGCATATACAGGATACAGATCTGTGAATAGAGCCAAATTTGTTACTTAAACCACCCTTAAAAAATGTCAGACTACAAAAAATTTTTAGTAATGATGCATCAACATAGTTTATTAAGGTTAAGTATGGAATTGCCATTGCAATCTTACCTGGGCCAGCAGGCATTGTATCCATTACGACCATTGAAAAAATATACATTTACTTGATTTTAGAGTATAATCTTCACCAATTATTGGATTATTATTGTAATAAAAATACAATAATTATTTTAGCTGCATGTTAATTTACTTGAAACAATAAAACAAAAACAAAAGCAAAGTGACAAGTTACAAGTTTGCATTTGACATCACAACAGATCCAAGATGGCCATATGGTCGTGAAAACCTAGTTTTCCGATGCGTGGATTTTGAGCTTCAATGTAGATGGCGGAATTGCGCGGTATTAACAAAAATCACTAATTTCATCGCGATCTGGCACCTTATGTTGAGGACAGTCACTAGACGCCGTTAATTGTACGGAATTGTAATTCTATTATTACCATGGGTCTAAAATTCTGAACAAAAAACAAGAAAATTAAATTTTTAATGTAACGTCATGTACGGGGGAAGCCAAGATAGTTTGTGGCGTCGTGCGCCTCACAATTACAACACGCGGTTAAATCCCACAAAAGCGACCTATACAGAGGACAAACATCTACCACCACCGTACGCTGAAGCGGGGGAGCTCCCCTTCCAAACGGGGAGCGGAGAACGACCGAGTGGCGATCCGACTGTTCGCGGGGCTGCTACGGACTTACCTCTTACCTTCGTCTACTCCTCGTTCGAGTCCTTCCTTCCTTCCTTCCTTCATGAACCCCCCAACAGGGGGGGATTGGCCTCTGCTCCCTTTATGGGGTAATTTGCCAGGGGTTTTCTTTCTGCCCAGGATTTGTCTGACTCTAAGTCATCCCCAGGCAGGCCTCTCAGTGCTTTTCATAAAAAATACTTTACACACACAAAAAAGTCAAAAAAATTGATTAAAGGCACAATCCGAGTAAACATATAGTCCTCGTGGAAAGTATAACCGTCACTGTCACATCACGTGGTCTTCTCCTAGGTTTTCACCCTTTCCGTCTCTTGGAAGTGCACCGCACAAGACAATTCCCCGTAGATTTTTAGGAATCGACGTATCCACTTAAAGATTCCACCATCTCCACTCGACCGGCTGCGGAATTCGGTCGTCAACTTCAAATTTCCTGAACACCGCTTCAAGAAACGTAGTTTCTTAGTGGCAAAAAATGGCACCCACGAAACTGGTGTGCGGTACGTTCCAAGTTGAAAACCAAACTCCCCCTCGTTCGAGTCGTTCTATAGTCCACGTTCTAGAGGAGGCGCGGAGATCGTTCACGTCCCCGCCGCGATGATTTAGACGCGAATGGGCGGTACTCGGATCCGTTGCGCAGAACGTTTCGTTTGGGGGCGGGATTGCATTCCGCGCCCTCTCGTGAGCCGATGGATGAACAACGCCGCGTTATACCGTTTGTACGACATCGTTAGTTACTCGTAAAATTACGTTATTTGAATTGTGCAGGCTGGTATTGGTAGTGATTCTGGTCTGTGTGTGTTATTTTTCTTGATGGTAAACCTGCAAAGTAAGGTAAGCAGCAACTCTCTGTGTGTCACATGAAACATTGTTAAGACAATTTCGGTGGGAAAACGCCCAATGGCCGAAATCGGTTAACCGGTCATGCTTTATATTCAAAAAATAACCAGCTAGCTTAGCGCCGGAAGTGGTCGAGGGTAAAAGTTGGAGAATTCAAACAAACAACAGCCGTATCTAAGTGAAATTCGATATTCTAGTTTATCCTTAATCAACGTAAATAAACGTCTTTGCGGTGGTAGTGCTGGGTAGGTGTCCCGAGTGACAGCTGTCTACAGTGTCAAACACAAATAATCAATGACAAATGTCAAAAACAAATTAGAGGCACCCTCTAACCTACCCATCTAACCTGCTATTAGTAAGATAGCAAGTAAGCTCAAGCTCAAACAAACAGTTCTAAATGGCAAACAAATGCTCGCAACAATGTGGTTGGTGATTTTTAAGAAGGTTGAGGAACTGAAACTTTTAGTCAATTTACAACAAGTAATGAGGCACCCTTGAGTATTGTATTTATACTCTGGGGTTGTGCACTGGTTTTGCTTGGATATGGTTTCTTCAAGGCATTTCAAAAGTGCAATTTTAAAATTTTTGTATGATTTTAAATGTTGTTGCTTAACTTGGCGGAAATGGTCGTTATTTGGTGCCGTAGTCAAAGACTTTAGTTTCGTTAGTATGCATGCTGCGGCCCGAGCATTTGAGTAATATCAGTTTGCAACATCATCTGAGCGAATGTTACAATCAATTGACTCACCACGATGACGAGAATCTCCAGATGGTTTGGTGGTTAATGAAAGGATAGTTGGGGTAAAGTGAGTCATAAGCATATATTGCTCAATTTATGTTTAAATTTTTTGTGTTGTTGCACTTAATATGCTGAGTTAGCAATTTGCGATCCATTGGCTTGTCTTTTGTTGGAATGCTTTTTCACTCATTGTGTTTTTGGCGCTGTTTGCCGCTTTGTTGTTGCTTTTTTAAATCGGAGCTGACATTGACAATTTTTAAACAGTTGAAGAGCAGACACAAAAGTTGATTTTGCTGTAGGATGTCAATCAGTTGGAAAATAAATAGTAAGTTTGATAGATGTGATTGGCTGATTGCTGCTTTTTGTTCACACCCAATGTCAGCTTTTGTAAAGTTACTCAGTTCGCCATGCGTAGATTGACATTAAAAGGAATGACACTTTTCCTGATACACATTACACAGACATTAAATGAAAATTCTTCCGCCAAATAATGTGTAGCTTAATAATTTCTGCTAGTAGAGGGGAAAGACATGAACCCATAGCCAGGCCCCCAGACTGTGAATAGAAGGTGTTGTTGAACTGAAAAAAGTTTTGATCCAGTAAGAGCCACTAGGGTTAGTAAGTCTTCCACCTGGAAAGGGCCCAGACCTTCGGAGGCAGACAACAGATCTCGGACAAAGTTTAAACAATCGAGTGGTGGGATGCTAGGAAAGAGGTTGAAAACATCAAATGATACAAATGAACCTGTTACGCCAATGCACACCGCAAGGTACTTACTACATGCACAACTAAACTGCACACTTATTCTTAACCTAATTATATTTCTTTCTATAAGGTACCATCATGAATTAGTATTGTTACACTTTACTGGGTTCTTTTACTAAGTGAGAATAAATTCAACAAACTTTATTTACTAATTACACAACAATTTACAACACTAGAAATCACTTTTAAACCACTATAGTCACTTTTACCACTTTTCACTACTTCGCTCTTTGCTTTATCGCGCCACTGTTATTTCACAACTCACAACAGACTGTCCGTCGGCTCGGTAGGTTTATATATGTGTGGGTGATCGATTCTCGAATCTTCCTGTATGCACAGAATGTTCCCGCTATACGTCCAGTAAACGTTTATTGTATCGCGAACATTCCATCCGATGCGCCGATCCAAGTTTAAAGATACCGAGACATGTCCAAAAGTAGCTGTTTTATGGATTTGCATTTTATATGGGGTTAAATAGGTAACTCCCTTATTTTAAGGCCTAGAGGGTTGAGACTTCGTATTAGGGGGGTAAGTTTGGGACACCCCTAGGATGCGGTGTTGCCACGTTGTGCACTTTTTCCCTAAATTTAGGGAAATTCTATACAGGGTGTCCCACGACGAAAGACATCGATTGATATTGGAAAAAGTATAAATAGGAGAGTTTTGAAAATTAGGCAGGATACTGATGTGGGCATGCCCAATCTAACTAAAATATTTTCAAGATGGTTGCACTTCCGTTTATACCGGAAGTCGATCACAACTTTCTTATTTTAAATAAAACACCCTATATATTATTACATATTTGGATTCCTCACAAAATTCTGACCAACTTTTGTGTACAATGCCTATCTCTAGCCGTTTTCGAAATATTTGATGTTTTTCCAAAAAAGTGACAGTTGCAACGCTCAACATCTTTTTGTACCTGTCAAAAGCGTATTTTATTTTGCAATGAAACTTTGGGTTATTGTAAATAAAGGATCGTTTTATTAAATTAAGGGTGCGTAATGACTCATTTGTATACAGGGTCGTCAAAAAAAAATCATAAACTTGCCACTAAAAAAAATGAATAATCTCAAGTTTTTTAAATAGAAACCCACATTTTTTATGACGGAATCATTTTGAGCATTAAAAATTGCTATAGGTTTCAATTTACTTGCCTATACCTAAATCCCATTTCGTTTTATTTGAGAATAAACATTTTTTATTATTAAAACTAAAATTTCTCTCTCTAATTACGTGTGGATTTATGTCACACCAGTAGTGTGAATTATGTCTATTGAACATTCCATTTTTAGTGAATTTGGCATCGTTGCTCTAAATAATATTATTCAAAAACCATTCTTCTCCATAGTGTCAGCAAAAACTCACTAAAAACCACTCTCTTCGGAAAGTCAACCTTTTTGGTTTTAAACTTAAAAGTGCTGCACTAATTTAAATAAAAAAGGGTGAAATTTATGTTTCTTCAGGATCCTTTGAATTGAGCTTTTAGATATGCCTGATTCAACACTAGCAAAGTTGTACAACTTTTGTCTTCAATCTGGTGAGTTTCCTATAATCTGGCAAACTTCGCTAATAACACCTCTTCCTAAGAAATCGAAAATTGAATCTGTTGGTGAACTGCGGCCAATAAGTAAACTGCCAATTTTTGCTAAAATGTTTGAGATAATCATTTCTGACTTGATTAATGAATATATTTCAAATAAAAGCATAATACCCACAATTCAATCAGGTTTCAGAAAGAATTATAGTACGGCAACTGCTCTTAGCAGGGTAACCTCGGATATCTCCCAGTATATGGGCCAGTCGTGTCAGTTGTTTGGTGTTGCTGGACTTCAGTAAGGCTTTTGACCGGATAGTGCACACTTTACTTATTGCTAAATTGAGATATTATGGGTTCTCGGATATGGCATGTAATTGGTTCAAGAGCTATTTCAATGACAGGACACAACTTGTTGAGCTTGAGGGTGAAAGGTCAGGGCGCACCACGATCAGGAGGGGAGTACCGCAGGGCAGTATTTTAGGTCCCTTGTTATTCAATATTTATACAGCAGACCTTCCTCGTCAGGTCGGCTTTTGTGCTGTTCATATGTACGCTGATGATACACAATTACTGTTGTAAACATTGTAAATATTTAAACCCTTAAGGAGAGTAGCGCCCTATAATTTTACCCCCACCAAGAGATGCCTAAAGTTGAACTTTAATAACTGGCAACGCTGCATCTCTCTCTCTCGTACGAAGCCGTCGCCGTGCCGACACGTTACCGTTTTAATTCCCGAATATAATCGTTTAATTAGCAAAAAAAGTTCGTTTCATTAAAATAATCGAATCATACAGTCCACTACAAACGAGAAGTATAAATCCAACATAAATTTTGGTCCATACGAGCGGATTGCAAAGTGATAAGTGATAAGTAACCTCAAAAAGCATCGGTTTGATGTAAATTCCGCGTGCCGCGTTCCGTGAACGGGTGCAAGATCAACAACAGCGAGCCATACACAGCGTTGTCACGTAGAGCAGCGAGAAAGAAGCAAGACGTCAAAATATAAAGTAGGTCCTTTCCATTATTTTTCGTTAGTGTTCCTACCTGGATACATCCATCTGCATACTAAAATTTGTGTGAGAAGCTTAAAGCAAATAATCAGATTTAGTTTTTTAAAAAACGTCTAAACGGTCAACTTACATCAATTTGTAACAATGCCCGATGACACAGATAATGGTGTCGATTCAAGAATAGACGAGTTTAAAAGGTTGGTATTTCGAAGAGGCCAATTAAAGGCAACTCTAACTCGTTTTACTAATTTTTGAACAGTTCAAATCCCGGATATACTAGCTTAAAATTGCGTATAAAAGATCTCGATACAACTTGGGCAGAGTTTCAAGACATTCAATCAAAAATCGAAGAATTAGATTCAAAACAGGATGTTGAAAGACAGTCGTTTGAAGACAATTATTACAGTAGCGTTGCGATAGCGCTTGATTTAATTGAACAACAAGAACATAACGTAGTTTCGAGTGCTGGAGCAAATTTAAATGTGTCTCAACCAGCAACAAACAATAATAATAATAACGCAAAGTTACAATCTATCTCCCTGCCACAGTTTAGTGGATCGTACGAAGGGTGGATTCAATTCTACGAAGTATTTCAAGCGTTAGTAGATAAAAACAGCGACTTAACAAAAATTCAGAAATTTTATTACTTGCAGTCGTGCCTTCGCGGTGAGGCAACACAAGTATTACAATCTCTAGAAATCTGCGAAGCTAATTACGATGAGGCATTAAAGTTACTACGTGAAAGATATAAAAATAAGCGCATGTTAATTCACAATCATGTTCGAAATTTATTTGAAATGTCCTCAGTATCTAGAGAATCTCATCAAAATTTACGAAAACTCATAGACAGCGTAGTTCGAAACCTTCGAGCATTAACGAGTCTTGGTCAACCAGTAGTACTATGGGATACCATGATAATATATTTAATTTCACAAAAGTTAGACAATAATACCCCCATGCACAGAAAAATAATAATTAAAATTTCCTTAGCTGACCATGAATTATCTTTTCCCGAACTATTTGATACACCTCCACTGTTTTCCGCTTGAGAAATATTAATTTCCTCCTCTTTTGAAGACGTACCACCCATATTAAACTAAAATTTTATCAATGAGTGCTTCAATAGCAAAGGTAATCCCAAAATATCACTAAATAAATCAACGTTACTATCCCTAGCCAAAAGAAAATAATACTTAAAATTTCTTTTATAGCCCACACATTATTTTCCTGAATCTGTATCATACCCCAAAAAATAAAAATAAAAAACTCAACTATTGTTTTTCATCCATCTCAAAACAGACCGGCGCCTCCACCAAATGTCACGTTTAATTTATGAGCCCTTCTGGATTCATTAATTAAACTGACTCACGACGTTAAACGCCGCGCCGGGATCTCAGTTTTAATGATGGAATCAAACTCTGAGTTTTCTATTAAACACTTAAGTCTATTAAATATAGTATACACACATGGGTCTGCACGATACGGTCATAAACACACTAAAAGTTGACAATTTAACAATTGTACTTACATAGACTCATAAGCTAAGGACTTAGCATTTTCTGGCGGCTGGCTTGGTCACTTTCGCGTTTGAACAACTTTGGAGAACGGACTACTTAACTTGATCTTCTCTCGAGGAGAGTCGACATTTCGACTTCTTGGGTCAGCTGGTCGCACTACCGTCGATTGGTTTACACTTCCCCTATACTGCTGAAATCGGCGTATTTTATACCCGATTGATCGGCTGACGTAGTTTGTTATTGTTCGTTGCTTGTTTTTCATATTCCTGCAAAGCAGGTGGTGGTGACTCATCACTGATATGGTGCACCCGGTGCATGATACACTCGGTGCATCATGGTGCGACCTTGCCTCGTGCGCTTAATATTTCGCAATCCTCGAATATTCTTATGTTTTTAAGTCAGTAAGTCCATCTCTTGAATTAATGGATTTTCCATTCGTGGCAATATCTTTAGTAATAACACCTTTTTCAGCCAGGTTTTTTCATAAAACATAACATTGGTCGTAGGAAAAATTAGATGTGCAACTCTGGAGTAAACTGCTCTCGCACCATTGAACTTTGATTTTTTCGCGGGAGCAAAAGTTGCACTTTTCTCCCTAGTTGCGCAAATAACTATTTTCGTACTCGGATGCGGTAAAGTTAATTTTTCCGCATTGCAAGATTAGTTAGAATATATGTATAATAGACTTGCAGTTTTGATTTATATGTGTAAAATGTGAAAATACCCTTTTTGTCTTTTTATTCAAGCGAAGAAAAAAATACATTTAAATCAAAAAACAATTGAATTTCTCAATTAAGAATACACTTTTAATCATCTTTGCAAACAGAGGCTTTCATTTTAGTAATTTTACTATACGTTTTTGTTCAATTTAATGAAAATTGATACTCGTAGAAAAAGTTTTGTACCTAACACATGCAAAAGCGTCTTTCCCGCCACTGTTTTCTCGGGCAACTGCAGTCTCGTGCGGGAAAGTACCATTTTCCGCACTTGTTTGGTAAATAACTATTTTGTTAAACAAAACCCCCTATTTTTTAACACATTATTAAATGAGTTAAAAAAATTTAAAAATGGAATTCCAACATGGTAGTTCAAACTTGTTTTAGTCGTAAAACATTGGTTACAATATATTTACATTTAGGCACTCTTGGCAATGACAGAGACAGTTAGTTCTGTCGTTAATAGCGGATGTCAACTTAATAATGTGCGTCTAGTTCTCCCTGTTTAATACAAATAAAGAAGGATGGAACTATACTATGAGAGTATTTGGTTCGCAGAAGGAATCTCCAACTAATAATCAAAGGAATATGCTCCAGCTATTGGCCATTACCCTTAAAATGTCAATGTCACGTGAGCATTCAACCAATAAAATTCACCAATTTCCGATTTTCAGTTGGAAACCAGTTTGAAATTGCCTCTACGAACAGACCTTATGATAAAATCATGCATTAAAGTAAAACATTTGAAAAATCATACATTAATGGGACTCATTAATAAACGATTTTGCGTTAGTTATCGTTCATTAAAAAAACTGTTATTACATGGTCGACGGATAATTACTCTAGTCTTGATATAGGATCTTAATCTGAATCCAGCTGTAAAACATTTGTCACAATATTTACATTTAAATGGTCTCTCACTGGTGTGAATCTTAATATGGCTTCTTAAATTAGATGTATCTGCAAAAAAAATGTCACAATATTTACATTTAAAAGGTTTTTCACCGGTGAGACTCCTAATATGAGTTTTAAACTGACAGCTCGGGTAAAACATTTGTTTAATTATTTACTTTTAAAAGGCTTTTCACCAGTGTGGGTTTTAATATGGTTGCTTAAAGTACCTTTAGTCGAAAAACATTTGTCACAATATTTACATTTAAAAGGTTTTTCACCAGTGTGGGTTTTAATATGGTTGCTTAAAGTACCTTATTTTATTTCCTACCGGTGATAGAGGCTTCAGTCCCAATATCGATCTAAATTTTTCTAATCAAAATAATGATGCAAACGACTCCGACAACGAAGATGATCCTTCGACTAAGAGACGACACCGTTTTGTTTCATTTCGCGAGTTCTACACGTACCGTTTAATGATTAGACGCGATTTCAGCATGATTCATAATGGGGGCAAACTTTTCCAACAATACATTGTGGACGCGTGGTGTAAAATCGAAGCGAATAACTTGTGGTATCTAAAACAAATTAACACCAAATTTAGAATAGCCAAAGAGAAAATGATAAGACGCGTATATGAACAGAATGAAAACCGTGGAAATAACGGAAATTTAGAAGCCGATCTACAAAACATAGGTAGAAGAACCATTTTACCTTCTAGTTTTATAGGGAGCGCACGCCACGAATATCGAATTTATCAAGAGGCAATGTCAATAGTAGCCCGCCACGGTAAACCTGATCTGTTCATAACGTTTACCTGCAATTTGAATTGGCCAGAAATAACGCGCAATTTAGGCGAAAATCAAAAAGCATGTCACCGCTCCGATCTAGTATGTCGCGTATTTAATGCCAAGTTTCAGGATTTACTAGATCAGATCAAAAATCGACAAATTTTTGGTACTGTTCACAATTATTTTTACACTATAGAGTTTCAAAAACGCGGTTTACCGCATGCCCATCTTCTTGTTACCTTAACGCAAGATTATAAGCTGGATAGTCCAGATAAAGTCGATAAAATCATAAAAGCCGATTTTCAGCCACATTTGTTTGACCTAGTGTGTCAAAATCAAATTCATCGTCCGTGCGGCAATGCCAATCCCAATGCACCATGCACAAATGAGGATGGTAGTTGCCGCAAAGCATTTCCTAAACCATTCAGCAACGAAACTCACTTAAATGCCGGTAGTAACCGACGTCCCGAATATCGTCGACCCCGAAACGATTTATGTTGTTTCATAAACGGCATTCGTTGCGATAATTCACGCGTAGTTCCATATAATCCGTTTTTGCTAGCTCGATACAATTGTCACGTAAACGTCGAAGTTTGCGGTAGTTTATCGTCGATGAAGTACTATTCACAAATATGTAACTGAAGGCGTCGACTATGTTTTGTTGGGCGCAAGATTAGACGACGCCACTAACGCCAATGCGCTTCCATTTGATCCTAATGCTAACGACAACGCTCAAGGCCCCGCGACCGCTGCCAACGGCAACGATAAACCACTTCCGGTGAACGAAATTCAAAAATACTTAAATTGTCGTTATGTTAGTTCAATGGAAGCGGCTTGGCGTATATTTTCTTACAAAATTCATGGCAGATCCCATTCAACGTTAACTTTGCCGCTACATTTACCTGGTTGCGCCTATACATATTTCGATCGAACACTCGACGTGGACGGTTTAAATAACGTCCTCGAACGAAAATCGAAGCTTGAAGCGTACTTCATTTTGAATAACACCGATCCATTTGCTCGTCAATTCTACTATTCCGATATTCCCGAACACTACACTTGGGATTCTTCAAATTGTTGTTGGAAACAACGTCGCAACCAACCGCGACAAATCGGCGTCATGATAAGTGCTTCACATGAACTATTTTTTCTTCGATCACTTCTTCGGCATCGTGCTGGTGCTTTGAGTTTCGATGATTTGAAAGCAGTCGACGGCAATACATACGATACTTTCCAAGAAACATGCGCTGCTCTAGGTTTACTTCATGACTCAAATAACTTCTTCCAAACCATCGAAGCAGCTATTGTTTTAGATAGTCCAGCTCGTTTACGTCGTCTATTTGCGACTCTGTGTGTAATTTCCGAATGCACACCAGACGTCATTCCTAACATTTGGAAACGTTTTAAACGTTATTTTGTCGAAGACATTATGAGACATAATCCTACAGTCAGTTATCGTGATTGTATTCTTGTTACGGCCGATAAAATTAATTCTATAATGCAGCGCATGAAAAATGACACTATAATTTCTTTGCAATGTCTAGGTTGTTCCATATTCGACGAAGATATGGATTTGGAAATTGAACAAACGATCAGGCAAGAGCTTAATATTGTTGATAGTACGAATGACAGTACTAATGACCGCGACGATGCTAGCGATATTAGTGATGTCGCTTTACGACAAAACTTTGTTGCGAGTTTCAACATTAATAGTTTCAGTGTCGAACAACTACGCGCTTATATAACTGTTCTGCGGTCAGTAGCGTCATCTGTCAACAAAATGGAAACTTTTACTAATCATTTGAATACAATTGACAATCATGCTTTGAGAGATAAAATTTTAGCTTCACTACCGCCATTAGAATCGATAGGCAACATTTTTTATTTAGACGGTCCAGGCGGTACCCGAAAAACCTTCACGTACAACGCCCTATTATTGACTTTACGTCATATTTTTCAAGTATCTTCTATCCCCGTTGCTTGGACAGGTATTGCAGCGTGTCTTTTAGCCGGAGGTCAAACTGCACATCGTGCTTTCAAAATTCGCTTAAATGCTGATAACGATTCAAGAGCCGGTTACGACTTAGAAACTGAGGAAAGTGAAAAAATAAAAAACGCTGCTCTCATTCTATGGGATGAAGCTCCAATGAGTCATCGATTCGGCGTTGAAGCTGTAAATCGATACCTCCAGGAAGTCATGAATAACTTTGAGTTACCCTTTGGTGGGAAATGCGTCGTTTTTGGTGGAGATTTTCGTCAGATTTTACCAGTCGTACCAAACGGTTCTCGAAACGAAATTATCAACGCCAGTATTTTAAGAACCTCTTTTTGGAATGATGTGTATCGTCTTCGGTTAACTGAAAACCTACGAGCCACTCTCCGTCCTGCCACCACCATCTCATACAATACGAGTTTAAAAAACACGAAAACTCTGAAACCCATTGTTGCAACTGTTTATTGGGCCGAATATCTTCTCACAATCGGAGAAAATTCTGTTACTTATTCACCCGCATTATCAAATGGCCGACGCGTTAACGATGTAATTGAAGTACCAAATAATTTATTAGTTGATTCTTTAGATGAACTAATTAAATTTTGTTATGACGATTTCCCACGCTCCACGAAAACTACGGTCTATATAGCACTCGCGCTATTCTTTGTCCAACTAACAAATCCGTTACAGAAATAAATGCTAGAGTTCTGGAAAGTTTACAAAACAACGATAATACCAATGGACGTACAAAGTAGTATAGTTTTGATAAATACGAAAGTGAGGACGATGATCACTATACAGTCACCGATGAACTTTTAAACAACATCGAAGCACCCTACTTGCCTCCACATGAATTAAAATTAAAAATTGGTGCTATCGTTGTATTGTTTAAAAAATCTTGACGTTAGTCGTGGTCAATGCAACGGAACTCGCATGGTCATCACAAACATGCAAGAAAACATCCTTCAATGTAAAATTCTCACCGGCGTCAGCAAAAACCGTATAATATGGCTTCCAAAATGTCAAATGAGGTCACAAACACTCGCCCTTCCTCAGCCCATCAATCGTTATCAGTTCCCCATACGTCTTGCATTTGCAATGACAATAAATAAAGCCCAGGGTCAAACTTTTGATAAAGTAGGGCTATATCTAAACGATCCCGTCTTCGCCCATGGTCAATTATACGTTGCAATGTCGAGAGTATGTTCCCCAAACGACTTGAAAATCCATATTGTGCATGGTATTCGTCAAGGTCAGTTTCAGTATCGCAAACCTCGTCGTATTTTCACCAACAATGTTGTTTACCCTGAGATTTTAACGGCTTCCAATTGCACAAGGTAATAATAAGATGTATTTTTTCCAATAACTTTCCATCTAGTAAAAATTGAAACTAAACAATACCGACTACGCTACAATCATGACTACTTATTCATTATGAATAATTTGAAAACTAAATTTGCCTTTAGACTACTGATTTACTATGAATCATTTGTAACCCGAATTTGACTTTAGACTACTCATTCATTATGAATGATTTGAAACCCGATTTTGCCCTTTACACTACTGATTTACTATAAATCATTTGTAACCCGAATTGGACTTTAGACTACTCATTCATTATGAATAATTTGAAACCCGATTTGGCCTTTAGACTACTGATTTAATATGAATCATTTGTAGCCCGAAATTCACATACGGCTTCTCATTCAATTTGAATGCCTCAATTCTATATTTTAAGATTTATATATATTTTATAAAACCCAAAAAAAAATTAAAAAACCCAAAAAAAAATTAAAAAACCCAAAAAACAAATTTTTGAAATGCGATAGCGGCTCACTTCCTCGTAGTGCATTTCGGGTAACGCTAAGAAGCCGCCAATTAATTACTAACTAATAACTCTGCGCTATCAGTAATATAAAATTTTCAAAATTTTTGAAAAATAAGATCTGTATGAAATATTTTTATAATACAATTTGTGTTATATATTCTTAGGGCGAATCCTAGAAGCATCCTGCAGCAAAAATACCTAATATTTTAATTTTTTTATAGATTTGATGATATCGAACTTCTTCACTTAATTTTCAAAATCAAAAAATGGGGTCAATATGAAATATTTTTATAATACAAATTGTGTTATATAGCCTTAGGGTGGGTCCTAGGAGCATCCTGCTGCAAAAAAAACTAATATTTTTGATTTTTTTTTAGGTCTGATGATATTGAACTTCTTCGCTTAATTTTCAAAGTCAAAAAATGGGGCTAATATGAAATATTTTTATAATACAAATTGTGTTATATAGGCTTAGGGCGGGTCCTAGGAGCATTCTGCTGCAAAAAAACCTAATATTTTCCATTTTTTTTTTTAGGTCTGATGATATTGAACTTCTTCGCTTAATTTTCAAAATCAAAAAATGGGGTCAATATGAAATATTTTTATAATACAAATTGTGTTATATAGGCTTAGGACGGGTCCTAGGAGCATCCTGCTGCAAAAAAACCTAATAATTTTGATTTTTTTTTTTTAGGTCTGATGATAGCAAACTTCTTCGCTTAATTTTCAAAGTCAAAAAATGGGGTCAATATGAAACATTTTTATAATACAAATTGTGTTATATAGCCTTAGGGTGGGTCCTAGGAGCATCCTGCTGCAAAAAAACCTAATATTTTTAATTTTTTTTTCAATTTAGATGAAACCGAACTTGTTCGGTTAACTTTCAAAGTCAAAAAAAGGAGTAAAAATGAGATATTTTTATTATATAAATTGTGTTATATAGCCTTAGGACGGACTCTAGAAACACCCTGCTGCAAAATACTCTAATTTATTCAATTTTTCCTAAGTCCAAAATAAGTCGAAAAATTTTTATTGGCTCTAGCGATTCCTTAGGACCTCCTGAGTCATATAAACCAAACTTGCATTATACAAATATGCCCGGAACAGGTCCAAAAAAATGACTTTGAAAACCAATTTTTTTAATTTTCTTTCCTCAAGTTTGGTGGTCCTAGCTCTAAGCCCCTTTAAGTTATGGAGCCTCAAAGTGTTTGCCGCCCCCAGAAGGAAGGTTGCCGCCCCCCAATTTTGACGCCAATTTTTTTCTGGACACTATTCGGGCCCTTCTAACACCTCCCCAAGGGACAACGCGTGGACATGATTTTAAAAAAGTTGCCACCCCTTGCCGCCCCCAACTGGGTGCCACCCCCAACTGGGTGCCACCAACGGGTCTTCCCAAGATTCCCCCCCGTGCCAAAGCCCATCCCGATCGGTCAAGGGGTTTCCGGGTTATGAGCTAAAAACCGTTCGCGCATGCGCACAAAAATTTCTTTTTTTCGTTCGAACACAGTGCCCAAGTGGACACCGGTGCCGGGCTCAACTCGCCACCAAGTCATGACTCTGCCGAGATACAGGTATAAACATTTTTTTGGGGGGGGGGTGGGGGAAAACTAAAGTCCTACATAAAAAGTTTTTGGGGACCTTAGCATGACCCCCAAAATTGGTTAGAATCCCCCCATAAACCTGGGCCCACCAGCCTGTCTAATTAAGGAAGCAAGTAGCATTTTCGGTAGTTTCAAACTTTGAACCTCCATAACTCCCGAACGGGTTGAGTCACCGTCATGAAACTTGCAGGACACAATAAGACCCCCCTCCTGCATCGATTCCTGGCAACTGCGCAGAAGTGCAGAAATGCGCTGCGCAGAAAATTTCTGAAATCCTACTGCGCATGTGCCCAACCCTTTTTTTGACACCGCCATTTTTTTGGCCGGAAAAAATTATGTCGGTCCTGAAAGTTTCAGCCAAATCGATTTTCAAAATATATACATTCGCGAGGCCGAAATTCACGTTTGCCATTGACATGAAATATTGTGACAACATTTGTCACAATATTTACATTTCAATGGTTTTTCACCCGTGTGAATCCTAATATGAGTTTTTAACCGAGTAGCTCGTATAAAACATCTGTCACAATGTTTACATTTAAAAGGCTTTTTACCAGTGTGGGTTTTAATATGGTCGCTTAAAGTACCTTTAGACGAAAAACATTTGTCACAATATTTACATTTAAAAGGTTTTTCACCGGTGTGACTCCTAATAGTATTTTAATTATGTTTTTTAAAAAAAAAGTGAGAATTGTTCTGTATGTAATTTTGTATTGGTATATGTGTGATGTATAAGTTTTATGAGTGCTAATGTTATATTTTAGGCTATTGGAATTGTTGACTTGCTGCACATACATTTCATGTATAATGTTGTCAAATAAATAAATCTAAATCTAAATCTAATATGTGTACTTTATTTATTATTATATATTATATTTCTTCATAAAACATTTGTCACAATATTTACATTTAAATAGTTTTTCACCGGTGTGACTCCTAATATGAGTTTTTAAACTAGCAGCTCGTGTAAAACATTTGTCACAATATTTACATTTAAAGGGCTTTTCACCGGTGTGAATCCTAAGATGACTATTCAAGTTACATGAAACTGTAAAACATTTGTCACAGTATTTACATTCAAAAGGTTTGTAACGAAGTTACTAATTTTTCGCTGATTAAATTTAAATGCGCGTGACCTTCACTGCTGGGTGCTAGTCCGCGGCCGTCGTGGCGTCGATTCTATCGGGGCCGTCCGGGGCCGTTCGAAATGGTTCGGTGGGCGCAGAGAGTGGGTACCGCCACTAACAGCCCCCACCGTGGGTTTGTGTATAAAAGAAGGCCCCGAGCCGGAAAATAGGGATTCTTCGATCAGCAAAGATCGAAACTAGCCAGCTAAGCCGATCCGTGCCGACCGTTATCTCTTATCTCCGCGAACTTGTAAGTAAAAAAATAGACACATACCGACCGTCCGGTATTTGTTCCGTTTGCTGTTTAAACCCGTACCGTTAACTATAGCTAATATAATAAATTGTAAATTGGGGCATATTCAGTATCTTTCCGGGGATTTTCGTTTGGGGCATTTTCTATAGCTTTCCGGGGTTTTCTGTTTAAGGGTGTTTTTGATAAGACGGCGCCGGCTACAGTTACTATTTTTGGTGAAAACAGTTAGGTAATCCTTCTGGTCCTGTTCCTGTTTGTTGAACACCGGGGAAACGGTGTAGCAAGCGGGAACGGTGAATCCTGTGACTCGTTTGCTTAGCTCCGGGGAAACGGAGCAGTAAACGGGTTTGGGAACACTGGAGGGATTAGCGGCTGTGTGACTGGCAACGTCACGAGACTTGAAACCTCTGTTGCACGCTTGGGGAAACAGTGTGCAACCGAGGCTCTATTTGTCGAACCCCGGGGAATCGGGGAGAGGCACCTAGAGGTTAGGTCGAGTGGCGGGAACACCGCTGGTCACGTAATTGGGCCTCTTTGGGTTTTTGGAATAAATTCCGGCGCCGAGTAGTCAGTTTTACATAACCGTACCGTACCGCCGTACTTTTACCGTGTCTTAATCTACAGTAGTCAGGCTAATCAGTAGTGAAGGGTCCGTAGGTAGTTTTCATTATCGTTACACGCTTTCCCCGTACCACCGTATAAGGTATCTTCCGTTTCATTGGGTATTCGTTACCGTGAGTATTTACTGTAAGTATCGAGAGCCGTAATACAGTGCATTTAGTGAAAACAGTTGTTTTAATTTTGTTTTCTTCCCGAACCCTTTGGGACTTTTCTCCAGCTGTCTAAAGGCTACCCAGGTACCGCAAAGTGGACCTTCAGCCACTATAAATAACGAAGGTGGCGCCCGAGGCAACGTAACCGAAGGAAACCGCAAGAAAAGCGCTACAAATTTGGCGCCCGAGCAGGGACCGATTTTTTTTTTTCCCCCCTTTATTATAGACTGTTTTCTTTTGTCGGTTTTCTTTAGCTGAAAAGAAATGGACGAGGAAGGCTACAGCGGAGACAGGGCCGCTGGTGGAGTGACCGAGGGTCGAGACAGCGACAACATGGAGTTGTCGGTAGTACCGGGACCGACTGACGTGAGGGTGAGTTGGATTTACGGGTTGAAAAAGGAAGAGTTGCAGGGTCAACTCAGTAAGTTTTGCCTGGATGTGACTGGGACCGGGGAAATGTTGCGTAGACGACTGGTGCGTTACATGCGTGAGGGTGTGGCAACACCGTCCCCACACTTGCAACAGTTTGCGTTTCCTGCAGTACCGGTTGTTGGGTTTCCAAACCACCCACTGTCACCGCCAACCACTACCGCCGTAACGTCCACGACCACCCGGTATTTTACGACTGTTACAGGTACTTCTGTGGTGACAACGCCTCCTGTCACTATGACAGGCTTGCCAGCCGTCACGTTTGCTCTGCCGCCGACCGTTCACTCACCGCCCGCCGTTTCTGGATCCCCGTTTACCACCGTACCGCCGCCGACTGCCATGTGCAAGTACACAACTGGAAAGTGTACTTTGATGGCCGAAACGACCCCGTTGCATTTGTGGAGCGTGTCCAAGAGCTCTGTGACGCTCAAGGCATTTCCATGGACGTTTTATTGCCACATATGCCTGATTTGTTACAGGGTGAGGCCGCTTTGTGGTTCCGTAACAACAGGGGAAGTTGGCGATCCTGGGGGCAGTTTCTGGCTGATTTTCGCAGCTTCTATTTCCCGATAAATTATGCCGAAGATTTGGAGCTGGAAATCAGTCGGCGACGTCAGCGACCGAATGAATCGGCTGGTGCGTATATAACTGAGCTGCAGACGTTAATACGCCGTCATGGGGGATTAGCCGAAGAAGAGCTGAGGTGGCTCTATCGTAATTTGTTGCCGGAGTACCGACAACAAATCCGTCGGGGCGACTTTTCGGATCGCACCAGCTTTGCCCGGTCGGTTCGAGAAACCGAACTATTGTTCAAGGAGCTGCACTCACCGCCGCCGCCTATAATTCCCGCCTCCGTACCGTCGTCACGGCCATTCTCAGGGCCCCGGAATTTTACTAACAACCGTCAATTTTCAGATAATCCAGCAAACCGGGCAATTAGGCCAACGGCAGTGGCGCCAGCTAGACCATCCACTGGGACCGAAGAACGGGCCGGACCAAGCCAACAGGCTCCGGATAACGGCCCTCAATGCTGGAACTGCGGTCAAAAAGGCCATTACCGTTTGGCCTGCAGAAACCAGGCAAGGCTGTTTTGCTCCCGTTGTGGCAAGGCCGGTGTATTGAGCCGGGATTGCACCTGCCAGGCGGGAAACTAGATCGGTGTTGCATTGCAGCAAGGTCCGTCCAGCACCGTCAAACCGAAACCTTGCCTGTCCGTACAGAAGAAGATTGCCGTCCGCACCTGCCTGTTACAATCTTGGGAAAACCGTTTAGGGCATTAATAGATACCGGAGCAGCTCATTCTTTCATAGGTGACGCCGTTAGGGAGTTGTGCGTTGCTAAACGTTCGCAACAGATCACCCCGCACACCAGCTCCGCTCAAGTTGCTAGTGGAGGCGTGGTCAAGATCACCGAAGCTTTCCGGCTTACCGTCTCTATTAATGATCTTAGTTTGCAGGCAGATCTGAGCTATTTGCCAAATCTCACTTCCGACGTGGTGTTTGGCATGGATTTGTTAAAACAAACATGCTTTTCAGATTGATCTAAGCACCAGTCAGGTTTCCGTAGTACCGCTGCCTCTTCCATGCAGTCCGTTGGGTCTTACCGCACCGCCGAAACTGTTGTTAACCGCCGATGAAGAGGACCGACTTCAGAACTTTTTGGCCGCCGAACTACCCGTTTTGAGTCAATAGAGGGCACAACACCGCTGATTTACCACCACATTAACTTGACACAGAGCGACCCAATAAAACAGAGATACCACCCCCGCAATCCGAAAATGCAGGAAGTGATCAACACAGAGGTTGATCGGATGCTGGAAGAGGGCGTTATTGAGCCTTCCATGAGCCCCTGGAGCTCGCCGGTGGTGATTGTCAAGAAAAAGGATGGTAAGCACCGGTTCTGTATCGATTTTCAGAAAGTGAATTCTGTGTCTCGTCCGGACGCGTACCCGTTGCCGTTTATCAACGCAATACTAGACAAGCTGCGCAGAGCCAGATACATTTCTAGTATAGACTTGAAACAGGGTTATTGGCAGGTACCGTTGACGGAAGAAAGTAAACCGATTACCGCGTTTACCGTACCGGGTAGGGGCCTGTTCCAGTTCCGAGTAATGCCGTTTGGTCTTCATTCCGCCCCCGCCACCTTTCAGCGCCTAATGGACCGTGTGATCGGGCCTGAGTTAGAGCCGTACTGTTTCGCCTATTTAGAAAATATGTCGAGTCGATAAAATTCAGAATAATGTCGAGATAAAGCTACGCGACTTAGAGCGGAAAATTGACAGCAGAGGAGCCAGCTCTACAGTGATCACCGGAAACAAGATCAAGCCTCCCACATACGACGGTCAAACTTCATGGGCAACGTACCAACTCCAATTTGAGGCCGCTGCAAATGCAAATCGATGGAAGTAACGAGGAAAAGGCTGTAGCACTGGTGGTGGCATTACGAGGACCTGCATTGGAGCTGTTACAGACTCTGCCTATCGCCCAACAAAGCAACTATGACGCACTAGTAGCTGCATTAGAACGACGTTATGGGGATCAGCATAGGAAAGGAGTGTACCAAACACAATTACAGGCAAGACTGCAGAAAAACTGGTGAAAATTTACAAGAGTTTGAGGCCGAAATTCGTCGCCTTAATGCCACATTATTTTCGATTTTAACTAAACATTCTGGAATTTCTATATGATCAAGTTTTTGATATGGAAGAAAACCATAACCTTCCGAGATATTTACAGGAATCTTGATTTTTTGAATACTTCGAGGAGGTATTACATGTGTGAAGTTAGTTTCAATAGTTTTACCTTGATACTGAATAGGAATTGTAGCATTAGGCAATTTTAAAGTGCAATTTCCAAAATCTAAATTTGCATTTAATTGTTTTATAAAATCCAGACCTATTAAACCATCAAATTTTTCTGAAAAGTTAAAGAGGTGAAATTTGTGATCTCCTACTGTACAAAGGCTTGGAAAAATTGGAATTGTAGCAACTTCATTATGAAAGGATGTTGCATGAGCAGTTTGTACTAAAAAAGATTCATATTTTATTAAATTTGGAAAATTTTTATAAGCAATTTCTGGTTTAATAATACTCTTTGTGCTTCCTGTGTCAAGTAAAAATCTCGCGTTTATTTCAGGTAGTAAAACGTATGGTAGTTCAATATTGTAATTATTTCAATTTATTATGTTATATCTGCTGTTAGGGTAGCTGGATGAAAATTTCTATTTTCTTGGCAGAAAGTACTTTGTTCACACAAATTATTTTCAAGTGAGTAATTTATGTCTGTCGAAAAATCAGGAATAGTCGAACTTGCTGAAAAATTAGTCATATTACATTGATGACAATTATTATCAGAATAATCACCAAGTAGATATAGATCTAATTCGGATGGTGTTGAGGGATTAGTTTCAAACATTGAAAAGTTATTCGGATTATTCTCATTATGTTCAAATGCAGTTATTTCAGGTGTGTATTGTAAGACTTCTTGATAGCTACTCACAGACCAGGACCTTGCGGCCTATTGGGAGAATTTTACCGGTCTGAGTGATGACGGATGCGATGTAAGCGATGCAGACAGTTTGGAGGACTGTTCTTTTATACCAGAAAGTGATTTTGATGATGAAAACCATGATCAAAGTGAGGTAACACTGGAAGTTGAAGAAGTCAACCAGCAGTCCGATGATGATGACGATTTGCCATTGTCGACTTTTTTGTCTTCCAAACAGAAAAAGGCACAGGCAAAGTCACTAAAAAAAGACATTGACTGGAAATCAAAATCTTTGGAGTTGAATGAGGATCAGTTACGGTTTTATGGGGATACTGAGTTGTCTGCTGAAATAATGTCATTAGAAACTCCTTCTCAGTTTTTCTCATTCTTTTTTTCAGAAGAACTAATAGCTAAGACTACTGAAGAAACCAACTTATATTCAGTGCAAACTAAGCCTGAAAGACCAACCGTTTTTACAGAGAACGACATGAAGAATTACTTTGGCATAATTATTTATACATCTCTGGTACACATGCCCAACATCAGATCATTCTGGAGTGAAGAGTTGAGATTTGCACCTATTGCAGATGTGATGTCAGTGAACAAATTTGAAAAAATACGCCAGTTTATTCATTTCAACAACAATGCCACCTTCATTTCTCGTGACCAACCAGGACACGATAGGCTTTATAAGATTAGACCTCTCGTTGAATACTTGAACAAAAGATTTTCTTCGGTGGCTTTAGAACAATATCTTAGCATTGATGAACAAATGTGTTCAACGAAGGTTAGACATTATATGAAGCAATATATGCCAATGAAGCCTCATAAATGGGGCTTCAAATTTCTTGTGATGTCAGGCCATTCGGGGTTTGCCTATAAATTCGAAATTTATACTGGTGAGCAAAAATTTGATTAGCCTGATGATGAACCCAATTTTGGTGTTACTTCCAATTTGGTTCTACGCTTAGCCAGAATTATTCCTCGCCAAAAGAATTACAGACTGTATCACGACAATTACTACACATCTTTGCAGCTGATGGTACATTTGGCCAAAGAAGGAATTCTTTCTCTCGGCACAATACGGCGAAACAGAATACCAAATTGCAAATTGCCACTGGAAGCTGCTATGAAGAAAGCGGAACGTGGGACAAGCCACGAGTTGGTTGCTTTAGTGGACGGTGTTGACATTTCTACTGTTGTGTGGAAAGATAATAAATATGTAACTTTAGCGTCATCTTTCGCAGGAAAAAAACCTACCTCCAAAGTGAAACGATTCGATCGCAAAGAGAAAAAATCTGTGGAAGTTGAGTGCCCATTCATTGTTTCCGAGTATAACCGACATATGGGGGGCGTTGATTTACTAGACAGCTTCATGGGAAGATATAAGATAAAACTGAAAAGCCGCAAATGGTACATGCGTATTTTCTATCATCTCCTGGATTTGAGTTTGGTAAATGCCTGGCTACTCTACAAACGAGTGCTTTCGAAAAAGCAGCCTGGTTTTCGAAAAAAGCCAAAAAACCAAGCTCAATTTAGAGCAGAAGTTGCTTATAATTTGTGTAATGTCAGAGCTCTCTCTAGCAAACGCGGTCGTCCGAGTACTAGCCTGGAAAACGAATTGAAAGAAAAAAGAACAAGGGGTCCAATGAAGCACCTGCCGCCCATGGAAGTTCGTACTGACCAAACGGGGCACTGGCCAGTCCTTCAAGAAGCCAAGATGAGGTGCAAGTTTCCAAAATGTAAAGGTTTTACGCACACCAAATGCGAAAAATGCGGTGCAGATCTTTGTTTAAATCGGAAGAACAACTGTTTTAAAAATTTTCACATGTGAGTCTCTTGGCTTGTAATACATGATGTTGCCATTTGGCAACAAACAGTTTTTTCTAAAAATAAAGTAAAAAAACATAATGTAGATTTTTTCCCTATTTTTCCCATATTAAGACCAATGCAAAGTACAGTATTTATGATAATCGGAATTAAAAAAAAAAGTCATGCATTTAAGGGTTAAGTTTGAGATTGTGACACCGACCCGCGCGATCGCTATTTGGATGTATATGGCCTACATGTGACGTAAGCAGCGTCATTTCTGGTCAGATCGTATGTTTAATGTTTTGCCTAGAGACAGTACAAGCGCGAAGGTCTCAGGGTGCAGTCGTGTCGCCAATGTCTGGCTCGATTAAAAATTCCGCTTTTCACGTGTTTTAAAAACTTCGAAAAATTACCCCTGTAGAATATAGATCAAGGAAATTGAAGGAAGCCAAAGGTACTAAAAGTGTTCTATAATATGTTAACTGCATGTTACATATTGATTTCAGATTAAGTACTTGATTGTATGGTTGTAAAGTAAATATTAATAATAGTTTGACGTTTTGTAGGGAGACTTTGTGACATATTTTCTTGTCACAAACTGACGGTTGAGATTGTGACAACTGTTTCTAAGATGCCTAGCAAGTACAAAAGGGTACCTGGATCACGTCAGTACAGGAATTATACGGAGGAAACGTTACAAGAAGCGCTGCGATGTTTAAGGGCAAAAACCCTTACCTACCGCGAAGCTGAAGAAAAGTAATTATTCTTTGAGAAAATAACTTTAAAATGTATAATTTTTGCTTCAATTTTCTGTTAAGGTTTCATATCCATCGGAATACGTTAGTCGCAAAAATGCACAAAAGAAATAATCTGCGAAGTGGTGGACAAACAGCGCTGAATGAAGACGAAGAACAATCACTTATTGCACATATTATCGCAGTGGGCACTTACGGCTTTCCCGTAACTACACATGACTTTAAATTTGTAGTAAAATCTTATCTAGATAGAAGAGGTAAAACCGTGATGCGATTTAACCAAAATACTCCAGGTCGAGATTGGATTGCATCTTTTTTGAGTAGACACAAGCAAGTGTTGGTTAATCGAGTCGCTAGAAATATCAGTGTTTCTAGAGCTCCTGTAAACCGTGAAGTTTTAAATGATTATATTGATAACTTGTTTAACGAGATCAAAGACATTCCTCCATGTAACATATGGAATTACGATGAAACCAATTTGGGGGACGATCCTGGAGCTACAAAGGTGGTAATGAAGCGTGGCACCAAATATCCAGAGCAGATTAGAAATGCAACCAAATCATGCACATCAATAATGATTGCAGGAAATGCTGTTGGTGAACTAGCGCCGGTGTACGTTGTCTACAAATCGGAAAAACTTTGGCAAACTTGGATAGAAAATGGACCTTGTAATGCGCGGTACAACAGAACAAAGTCTGGATGGTTCGACTTTCAATGCTTTGAAGATTGGTTTATAAATCTTATGCTACCAATATTAAAAAACCAAGACGGTAAAAAAATCATCATAGGAGATAACCTTAGCTCCCACCTGAACATTGAGGTCATAAGACAATGCGAGAAAAATTCCATATCATTTATCGCCTTACCACCCAATGCTACTCACTTGCTACAGCCATTAGATGTGGCTTTTTTTAGGTCTATGAAGGGAAATTGGAGAAAACTCTTACATGAATGGAAAGACTCGGTTTTGGGAGCAAGATGTGGAACAATCCCTAAAAACCAGTTTCCTGCTTTATTAAAAAAATTAATGGACATCAAGGAGAGATCTAATGAAATATTACCATCTGGCTTTAGGAAATGTGGCATTTATCCACCTAATAAAGACGAAGTTTTGGCTCGACTGCCAGAGGAAGTAATGGAAAACGAAAGCTTCAATATTAAAAACACTTTAGGAGAATCATTTTTAGAGCAGCTGGAGCGCAAGAGAAATGTGTTAACTAATCTGCAACAACGAAAGAAACGGAAGAAAGTGGAAGTGCCTCCTGGAAAGAGTATATCTGCATCAGACTTTCCTCTTCAAGATGAAGCTAGTTGCAGCACTGAAAAAAGTACCAAAATCACTAAAATGAGTCAGCAAAGGAAAAAGAAGAATCTAGACAGAGACGAGCAGTGATGACACAAATGAAGAAATATCATTAAGGGAAAGCAGCTGTTCTCCAATGAGCGAATTTGACAATGATGTTGATGATGAGTTATTAGACATTTCTGAATCCAATCCTGTTGTGCCTTCCACTAATAACAACAAAAATAACCATAAAGAGTCAACCTCTACAGTGACAGCAAGTGTTGCTAATGCAATTGGCGATTTCGTTATCATACGGTATGAACAACAATATTTTCCGGGTATAATAACAAAATTTGTTACCGACGGATTGTATGTAAGTGCAATGCAAAGCTGTGGCAAATATTGGCCGGAGAAAAAAGATGAACTTTTTTACGAATTCAACGACGTTATCGAACAGAAAATTAGTCCACCTACACAGATTTCACGGAGACAAATTTTTTATTTCCCTGAAATGGACAAATTTCTTATTTAGATTATCTGCTTAGGTACCATTAGAATTAATATTTATTTTTGAATATGTAGCATAGGTACATTTAAGAAACGTTTTTGTTTATATTTTTTCACGTTTGATTTAAAAAAAGTAAAGTTTTTAATGACAAGAAATATTGTATTTGCATACATTTAGTGCCAAAAAAAATTTTTTTTTTTTTGTGTGTAGAAACTAAATTTGATTTGTTCTGGTCCCGGCGGTTGAAAGTAAGCATCTTTTTAAACTTTTTGTCACAATCTCGCTCTCTTGGGCGCGGAGAAAGTGTTTCTATTTGGATTGTTCGGTGTCATAATCTCACCCGTCGCATGCGGGTGAAATTGTGACAACTTTTTTCAAAAAAATATATATCTCACAAATAATATAAATTAAGTTTAACTAGTGATTTCATTAGGTAAAGGATGTACATTTAACATGTATTTTTTTTAACTTGATCATAAATAGCAAAATCGATAAAAAATGTTAAAATATGTATAAAGTGTCACAAAGCCACCCGGTTTTACGGTACTAGTTTACAGTACCGGTCGCATAAATCAGTCATTTAACTAAGTTATTTTTCGGTCGATTAGGTTTGGTCGCCCTTTTAATTACTTTTATCACTTAAAGGCCACTAAGAAATCTAATATCGTTCACATATTCCCTTTCGGCAAGAGCACATTACCCATTTTCCCAGATATCAAGGAGTATAAAAATCGACTTCATCGCCAGCTCTACGCATTCTAGTCCTTTTACAAGTTCTGTACGGTCGGTCCCCCGACACTTGTAATTCATATTTTTAATAAAAGTCATTTAGTGTTTGTGCAAGTTTTTATTTCCAAGAGGATCCCAACATAATTTTGGCGCTGTGGACAGGATACTGGTCACAACGTTGGTCAATCATCTCTAAGGCCCCAAGAAGGCAGTACTTAGACTTCAAGACTCCGAGCAGTTCTTCAACGTTGGCGAGTTTCAACGCCTTGGATTAGTCACCTCAAGAAGAAAAGAAGAAAAGGAATTTTTGTAAGTGCTACTTCCTTTTACTCCTCATATTACTCCTATTTTTTCTTTCTTCAATTTTGAAAATTAATATCTAAAGTAAAAAAAAAAAAAAAAAAATTATCCTCATAACTTGTTTAGATACACTTTCTCAAAGGACTAAAATTGCCACGATTCCTCATAAATAAAAAAATAATAATAATAAAAAAAAATAATAATAAGTTTAATTTTTACATTCAGGAATCGTTATACTAATTCAATTCATTCTTTTTGTGCCTTTCGACTTTGATTTAACCTTAATAAAAAATGCCTAACGAAATTACACCAAATTCTAGTATCGATTCTCAAACTCATGACTCAGTAAACCGCAATGAACCAAGTTGTTCTCTAACCTTTTTGTGCTCTTTAATAACTAAATCTTTTGACGGCAATCGATCTGAATTACATGAATTTATTGCAAATTGTAATAGTGCTTTTAAATTTGCTAATGAAACCCAAAGCGAGCAACTTATGGCATTTGTCATTTCAAAAATCACTGGAAGCGCAAGAGCTCAGATGAGAGACAAAGACATTTCTAATTGGGACGAACTTAAATCTCTTCTTTTGCAATTATATTCGGATAAAAAACATTATACTCAATTAATGGAGGAATTAAACACTATCAAACAAGGTCATGAACATGTTTTAAGCTTTTACAATCGTATAGATCGACTTTGTACTCGTTTATTAAACTCTCTCAGTTTTCAAAATGAAAAGGAAAAATGTGGTCGAGTCCAAACAATTAAAGAGTTATCATTACAACGATTTATTTTACACAGTTCTCCTGAAATTTCGAGTTTTCTTAGAAGCAAAGAACCAACAACTCTTTCCGAAGCTCTTAACTCAGCTCTAGAGGTAGAAAGAGCGATATAAATCTCTAAACCTTCTCACGTTCAAAATAAATATTGCTCTGTTTGTAAAACCAAATCCCACAATACTCGCGATTGTTTCAAAAACAGGAATAAACCAAAAAATATCCAATTAAATCAAAAGGTCTCTCCTCCGAACTCAACAGCTCAAAGTGAAAATCGTGCTCAAAAATTTTGCAAGTATTGTAAAAAGAATGGTCATTTAATATCGGAATGTTATAAAAGACAGAAACGCAATCAGAATCAATTCAATGAAAATCGCAACAACCATACAGCAAATGTCTCTGCTGTCTCAACCAGTCCTTTAAACGGGGAAGCCCCTCAGAACAACGTCGTTTCTTGGGATTGGGCGTAAATCAAATCGGCGTCGATTCTACTAATTCAAATACAAATTTACTAATCGACGACCATCAATATTTGCCATACTCCACAGGAGGTCGTGCAAATGTAAATTTTAAAAAGGGCATCAATAATAATTCACTATACTCAAAAAGAGGTCAGTCGAATTATTCTTTAATCCATAGTGAAAATGATTCTAGCGACAATGATATCCAAGCCTCCGGTATGAGATATTCGCGGAACTCAATTTTTACCTATGCGATTCTTAATAATTATTCTGAAGAGGGTACCATTCGAGATAATCACTATTATCTCTCTTGTTTAATTAATGGATTTCCATTCAGATTTCTAATAGACACCGGTGCGTCCGTGTCTCTTATAAAAATTGCTAAAATGCAACACATCGATTATAAAATCGATCATAATGATAAAATTGTCCTAAAAAGCCTAGGAGCCAACATGCCCATCAATACAGCTGGAAGCTGTCTATTAAACCTTTCATTAATAAATAATGAAGTCTTAAAAATAAAATTCCATGTTGTTAGCGATCCAAATTCTAATATTCCCTTCGACGGGATCATAGGAAATGATTTCCTATCTCCAAATGGAGCTTAAATTGATTTAAATAATCTTGAACTTAATCTAAAATGTCTAAGTAAACCAATAAAAATTTCCGATTCAACGAACTATGGCGATGCAGATTTAAATTATACTTATTTACAACCTAGAAGTGAAACCGTGATTTCCATATCTGTCCAAAATGAAGTAGAAATGGGTATTTGTCCTGAAATTGAAATAACTAAAGGAGTTTATTTAGCAAAAGCTTTACTCTCAGTGAAAAATGGAAAAGCAATTACTACTATCCTAAATATGACTGATAAGAAAATTCGCATTAACGAAATTAGTCTCACTCTAGAACCCTTTCAAGAAAGTTCTTCATTTATTTTCAGCTATTCAGTATCTAACGACTTAGTACTTCCAATCTCAGAAAGACTTAAAATTTTAGAACAAAATCTCAGATTAGACCACTTAAATCCAGAAGAAAAATATACAGTTTTAGAAATATGTTCAAAGTATAACGAGATATTTTTCTTACCTAGTGATAAATTAACGTGTACAGATGTTCTAAAACATGAAATTAACGTTACAAATCCTACTCCAATAACCTCGAAAATTTACAGATTTCCTGAAGTACATAAAAAAGAATTAGACAAACAAATTTCCAAAATGCTAAAACAAGGAATCATTCGAGAATCAGTTTCACCTTATAATAGTCCATTATGGATTGTTCCTAAAAAATTAGATGCCTCAGGTAAACAAAAATGGCGAATTGTAGTCGATTATAGAAAATTAAACGAAGTAACTATTGGTGACGCTCATCCTCTACCGAATATCGAAGATATTCTCGATCAATTGGGTCATTCAAAGTATTTCACAACCCTCGATTTAGCTTCCGGATTTCATCAAATTCAAATGAGTGAAAAGGATATTCCACTCGAAGAACATTCCTTTTTCGACTCCTAGTGGTCATTACGAATACCTCCGTATGCCTTTGGTCTAAAAAATGCCCCTAGTAACCTTTCAAAGGTTAATGAACGCTTGTCTTACAGGTCTCCAAGGTTTGCAATGTTTTGTTTATCTTGACGATGTTGTCATTTTTGCTAGTTCACTCGAAGAACATTCCAAGAAATTAGAAAAAGTTTTCGAACGTTTTCGTACGAATCGACTTCTCCTTCAACCCGATAAATGTGAATTTATGCGACGAGAAGTAGCTTATTTGGGTCACATTATAAGTGAACATGGCGTTTCTCCAAGCCCTAATAAAATTTCTTCTATTCAACAATATTCACGTCCAGGAAACCCTAAACAAATCTTTCTAGGTCTTATCGGATATTACCGACGATTTATTAAAAACTTCTCCAAACATGCAAAACTCTTAACTAAGCTGTTAAAGAAAGATACCCCTTTTGTTTGGTCTTCTGAACAAGAAAGTTCATTCGAGTACTTTAAAAATGTTCTCTCAACTACTCCGATACTTACAATACCCCGACTTCAATAGAGATTTCATCTTAAACAACCGATGCCTCCAACTATGCGATTGGCGCAATTCTTTCTCAAGGCGAAATTGGCAAGGATCTTCCAATAGCATATGCTTCAAGAACTTTGAATAAAGCTGAATGTAATTATTCGACAATTGAAAAAGAACTTACAGCTATTGTCTGGGCTGTCCAACATTTCCGTCCTTATTTGTATGGTAGAAAATTCTTAATTCTCACCGACCATCGTCCACTTACATGGCTTTTCAATTGCAAAAATCCAAGCAGTAGACTTCTTCGATGGCGACTCAAACTTGAGGAATATAGTTACGAAATCCAATATAAACCAGGTAGAGTTAACTCAAATGTTGATGCTTTTATCTCGTAATCCAATTGCTATCAACTTGATTAAATCTTGTGATCCAATTTCTACGGAATCATATAGCGATTTTACAAAATTTCATTATGAAAATCAAGATCTACCTAACATAGAAATAATACAAGAAGGCATTTTCAAACGCTACCCTAATGCTCTCTTTTTCTCCAAAGATTTAGATGAAAACAATACTTGTTTCTCTAATTTAATCGCTCATCAAGACATAAATAAATTAAATCCCGACGAAATAAATTTATACGATGTCAAAAGCTTAACAAAGGAATCGAATCAAAAAACTTATTTAATTTTTAGCAGTTTAAACCATTTTGATAAGTTGACATACAATGATTTATTTTATTCTCTTCAAAATTTATGTACTAATTTATTGGAATCAAAAACATTCAAAATTTATATTAAAAATCCTACAGAAAGATCTACTAATTTAAAGCAAGATCTATTTCGCGAGCTTCTTGAATTTTTATTTACAAAACATGAAATCGATGTAATCCTTATCAACAGGCCGAAAATAAAACCCCAAAATAAAAGTGAAATCAATCAAATTCTCAAAGAAAATCACGAATCAGCAATCGCTGGACATACAGGCTTTAGAAGGACTTATACAAGAATAAAAGAAAATTATAAATGGACTAATATGAAATCTGATATTCGTAATTTTGTAAAAAATTGCACTTCTTGCCAAAAAAATAAAATTTAAGGACAAAATCCTAAAGCACCAATGGAAATTACTACGACAAGTGAAAGACCTTTTCAACGTCTAGCCCTTGATATAGTAGGACCCTTACCGATAACCGAATATGGAAATAGGTTTTTACTTACTATGCAAGATGACTTAACAAAGTATTCTTACGCTATACCTATCCCAAACCACGAATCCAGAACTATCGCAGATCAATTTCTTAAGTTTATTTGTCAATTTGGTATTCCCGAAACTATTCTCACAGACAATGGTTCAGATTTTACCTCTGCTTTAATCAAAGACGTCAACAAACTATTTAAAGTCAAGCATATTTTATCAAGCCCATATCACCCTCAAATCAATGGAGCTTTAGAACGCTCACATCAAACTCTTAAAGAGTATCTCAAACATTACAAAAATTCGCAACAAAATGATTGGGACGAATATGTACCATTAGCAATGTTGACTTACAACACACATTTCCACAAAACCACTAATTACACACCTTTTGAACTACTTTTTGGTCATAAAGCTCGTATTCCAAATTCATTAAATTCCAAACCAGAATTTAAGTATACCTATGATGATTACTACAATAACCTTAAATTAAAAATGAATAAAAGTTTCGAAATTGCAAGAGAAAACATCTTAAAATCAAAACAACAATCGAAGACACATTATGACAAAAAGATCAAATTCATAAATTTAATAAAGGTGATTATGTGTATGTTCAGAATCATTCAGTAAAACAAGGAATGAACAAGAAATTACTTCCAAATTTCAAAGGACCATTTAAAGTAATAGAAGTTTATGATAATCAAACTGTAAAAATACTTTTAAATAATAATAAAACAGCAACTTATCATCATAATCTTCTGAAACCTTTCTTTTCAGATGATCAAAATGATACTATTGATCGCGCTTAGTCTCCTACATGTTGTCCTTTGTGACGATCCAAAACCATATTCCATCCAACCCTTAAATGCTTCGGCAGGTATATTTTTCCATCACATTGGTAACGCAAGAATATCACTTGACTCATATACTCTGTTGTCCTATACTAATATAAGTCTTTATGAACAAAAATTCAATCTAATTAGTTACATGTATACTGCATCTCTACCATTGTGCCAAAAATTCAAAATTGATAGTAAAAGAAGTAATAAAACTAAAGACCAAAGCAGTAACCTAAAATTCGCTTGTAAAGAATCATTAGAACTTATAGAGCATCATATTGATAAACTCGATTCGATTTGCCACCTTACTGGTCACAATGACGTCAAAAGGTTTAGACGCGGATTATTCGACGGTGTTTCATATGCTATCAAATGGCTTTTTGGAACTCCTGATGCCGATGATGCAAAATTTTACACAGAAGCCATTGAAGCCGTCGCTCAACAAAATCACGACATGCAGTTATTGATGAAACAACAAGTTCACGTAATGTCTGACGCAATTAGTGATTATAATAAAACTGCATCTACTCTCCAATTTAACGAACAAAGACTTAATGAAAATATGTTAAAATTCAATAATTTTTCTAAAAATACTGTAAAAAGAATCAACTCCTTAACTTACAGTCAAACGGTTACTGATCATCTCAACTTAATTAGTCAATTATGCAATGAACTAAACGAAGAATTTGATGTAATGATAGCATCAATCTTATTTTCAAAGCAAAATATATTGCACCCAAACATAATTACCCCAAGGCACTTATGATTTACACGATTTTGATAATTCATTTAAGTATTTTGACTTATGTAAACTATCAGTAGCATACGTTAACAAAATTTTAATTTTTGCGATAAAAATTCCACTTGTAACCAAAGAAACTTATCAAATATATAATTTAATTCCTCTACCTGCACCTACGAAACAACCAAACGTCTACTCCTATATCAACCCTTCTATACCTTACCTATTACTGAGCACTACGAGGACGTACTACAGTGAATTCAACGACCTGTCAACGTGCGAGAAAAGTTTATCAATGGAATTTATTTGCACGAGAGCCGTCATACATCTAGTCAACGAACGACCCACATGCGAAATAGATTTAAAAATGGCAAGGGATCGTAACGTACCCAGCAGATGCGAGACGAAAACCATAAAATCGGAAATCGAGATTTGGCACCCGTTGGCACCCAACCAGTGGTTATACATCGTGAGCCAGAATACCATAGGAACCATAAATTGCGACTCTAATCCACAAGTCCATGATATCAGCTTACAAGGCGTTGGAATGTTTACGTTACAACCTAGATGCAAATGCTATACTACATCGACATTATTAACATCCACTTCCAATCAGACCGGAAATTACTCCAATTATATACCGACTATCGACATCACCAAAGACAATTGCTGCATAATGGAACAAGACTACTTAGCAACAGAAGAAATGGAGCCGATTAGACTCTCAAACTTGAACTTGAACGAGTTACGTCATGCTCAGAGTAAAATTCAACAATTTGACGATGAGCTAACTCAAAGGATTAACCAACCCCTGTATGTCGTTAAATCCAAATGGTACAACGTTCTCTTTGGAATAATAGCTGCAGTTGCAATAATCTTTTCATTTTGCTGGTGTTGCTGCCGAAAATGTCGATGGCCATTAATCTCTTGGTTAACGCGGATGTGTCGTGGTTCCAACTGTAACCCCTTAGTGTGCATTAACAGCCATAACAACATCAGTCATAGCAGTTTAGGATCTGATTCATACATCAATCCGAAACAGAAGAGTATCCAAAAACGACCGCCGATTCCAACCCCGAGGGAATCGTTGATGATGACGTCTCCACGAAGATCATGAATACGAAGTGCCCATCGAACTAGATAAACTAAGTGAAAGTTTAGACTCAAGTGTAAAAAGTGCGCGAAGGAATCACAGAGGAAAAGCATTTAAACTGAATTATCGCAAAAGGCTATATTATAATCATCTTATAATCATAAGGTAGATCCTCAACAAAAAAAAAAAAAAAAAAAAAAAAAAAAAAAAAAAGGAAACTTTTACTATTTTTATATTATTTGCTATACACATTTATATACCTTACCTTTTATATTATCATTGTATACTCTTTTACCTTTTATTTACCTCTTCCTTTTACTTTTATTTTATTTTTATTCTATGGAACTTTATATACAAATAATTTTATATACATATTAGGTATATTTTATATTTTATATCTTTATAATTTTACCATATAGGTATCTAGATTAATAGAATTTTGCGTGTTTAGCTAATAAAAAGATGATTAGCAAAACACTTAGAGGGGGAGATGTTAGGACCGTCACGTAGGCCTTCTTTTATCATTAAATTAATTTCAACACTGTTCCTAATAGTTTTAGAATAGTGCGATAAACCCTACTAAAATGTAACCTTTTCCCAAATATTTTAATATTGTTTATTACTAGTTGTCGCATAAATCTGTCATATTAATTAAGCTATTTTTTGGTCGATTAGGTTTGGTTGCCTTTTTAATTACTTTTATCACTTAAAAGCCACTAATAAATCTAAATAAGATTCCCTTTCGGCAAGAGCACATAACCCATTTTCCCAGATAACAAGTAGTATAAAAATCGACCTTATCGCTAGCTCTACGCATTCTAGTCCTTTGACAAGTTACGTACGGTCGGTCCCCCGACATTTGTAATTCGTATTTTTAATAAAAGTCATTTAGTGTTTGTGCAAGTTTCATTTCCAAGAGGATCCCAACAAAATAAGGAAAAAAGCTTTATGTGACAAAATTTATAATCATAACATAAACAAGATTTATAGTGTAGTTAGGCAAGGGTGTCGATTATTTTTTAGACCACCCTGTATGTAATATTCAGAGTGCCCGTTTTACGAGTCTCACCATTGGAAACTAGGGTTGTTTAAAGAGATACAAGGAACTTTAAATTTGAGCAATTAGGAGTCGATTAAAATTCTTAGTACTTCCGGAGATATCCGAAATTTTGTCTTTATATTTTTACTAATTTATTTCATAAGATAACTGAAAACAAAAAACACTTGACCACCTCTACAACGTGATAATATCAAATTTCAGTTCCGACGTTTCGGTTTTTAGTTACCATCATCAACTTTGATTTTTCTTATAGGCGCCATAATGGATTTTTACATTTTTGAATTGGGCTATTTTTTCTGATTACGGTAATGTGGCATATGATATGGTTTAAATTGGCAGTTTATTGAAAATAACGAAAATTATGTTTTAATCAAGGGTATCTTGAAAATCTCAACAATGTAAGTCACTTCACACTTCTTCACGTGACATCATTGACATTTTCAAACCAATGAGCATGTGACACTGTTAAATGACGTCACGAAATCCCTTCTGACTTTACTTTTTTCTTGATCTAAAAATAAATGAAATTTTACAGTGTCATTTTTTGTTTTTTTTTTATAACGTAGCATTATCATTAATGACAAAAAGTCTCAGTTTTTGACAACCATTATCAGGTTTTTGTTTTGGGAACGCCATATTACATAGAATTTTACTTATTAAAATGTATTTTGTTTTTTGTTACAGTTCAGCTAAAATATCACAAATTGTATCTTCAGAAAGAGTGCATGCAAGACTGAACCATAACATATGGTACATCATCGTAATCAGAAAAATAGGCTCTATTTAAATATGCAAAAATTCAATATGGCGCCTATAATAAAAGTGAAAGTTGATGGTAACTAAAAAAACGAAACGTCGAATATCAAAATTGATAATGTCTTGTTGTAGAGAAGGAAAAGTGACAATGGGAAAGTGTTTTTTGTTTTCAGTTAAAAAATAAAAACTAATTTCAAAATTTCAGTTTTTTTCGGATTTCTCCGGAAATACTAAGAATTTTTAAATTTTTAAAGCGGCATTTTATTTGACTCCTATTGGCTCATTTTTGCCTCAATTTAAACTTCTATGTATCTCTTCAAATAACTGAGTGTGAGGCTCGTAAAACGGACACCCTGTATAGGTGATGTCAAGACTTAATCTGATGTCTATTTTTGTGGGACACTCTGTATACCATATAAAAGCATCCGAATCATTTAAATCATCGAATTAATATGTTTACGATATTTATGGCCGTTTGGGGCTCATATACATAAACTGTTTATAAATCAAAATAAAATGCCTTGTGGCACCAACTGGCTTGTAAAAATCAGTCTGGGGATGTTGTGGAGTTTAAATTTAACATCGGATTTATAATTGAAAGCCCCCCTTTTTATTGTTACAGGCAATTCCAGTTTACCATCTGTAAATTTATATTGACGCGATAAAACTTCGTGTTTATGAAGACATTTATTGCTCGCTGTGCTTTTTATATTTATTTTATTGCGGATCGGTGTAATAAGAAGCTGTACTGGTTCGGTATTGATAATTTCTGGCGTTGAATCATTCATTACTTCAAAAATAAAGTTATTGATTGAATGAAATACTTATTTGCGTATAAAAAGTGAGGAAATTGTACCAAACCACTCGATGTGAGTACAGAAAAACACATTTTGCAAGTGTTTACAATCAAACTTGGGTCTGGGAGGTCTGTATGTTTATTAGACAATATTTTCCTGACTTTATTGAGGCAATTACTATAGCTTCCTGATACAAATTTCCCATTCATAATATAATAATTTGAAAGATGTAAGTATCACTTTCACTACCTTTACCGGTAAAGAAAAATTGAAAAAGTAGAATTTATTGTGGCTGGAAAATTTAGCAATGTTTCCAATTTGACCAGTAAATATATGGGTCTAATTGAAATTTGCTCAAAAGATATTTTCCTGTTTGACACCGTCATTAATTTCATTAAAGTCATTTTCGGTCAATATTGTTAAAAATACTGAAAAATAAAGACTGAATACAAGGTTCTTTTGATTTGTTATTTATAGTTTTAGAGATGAAGAGAAGAATGAAGTAAAACTTTTCTGACAAAGTGATTCTTGTACCAAACGAGTAACAATTTTATAACTTTTTATGAACAAGTTGCTTGTTCTAACAAAATGGAATTTTGAGTCAATTTTCTTTATTACCTCATGTTTAAATTATGACAAATATCTAACATGATTTTTAGATGAGAAAAATGAACTGCGAATCTGAAGATAGTATTATTTAAACAATTTGTAATTTACCAGTAATTTACTAGACATTGTCAAATTATTGTCATAAATCTCAGGAAAAACGTTTACTTGTATCGAATACTGCAAGAAACAGTTTGGCAGTTAGGGACAAAATTGCTTGTCAAACCCACTTGGAGTAAGAAAATGACAGTTTTAAGCACATTTTTGGAATTCTCATTAAATTTCCTATCAAATAACATGAAAAAACACTTCAAACTTAATACAGTCAGGGACAGTCAGTCAAAATTTGAACTGCCAGAAACACAATATTTGTAATTTACCATTTATTAAAATTGATTGAATAAAAGTCTTTCAAAATCTTAGAAAAAAAACTTTCTTCAACCCCGATCTAAGAGTTGCAGTGAGCATGCAAAGCTGCTGCTAAAAAGGCTATTGAAGATTTCATTTCATTTCAACTAACAATAAGAAATCTTGAACAGACAATACATCTTACTAATGAAAATTCATATAAAAGTATCCAAGAGTAACCGCAACCTTTTCAAGTAAATACCATACTGCTTTGCCTCCATGGTTTTTTCATTTCGTGCTATTATGTCACAACAAGTTTTTTGTGACCTTTACTTTGGCGGAATGTGTTTATTTCAAATATGTCAAGCGTTCTTATCGAAATGCCAAGAAAGTTGGTGAAAACAATGTGAGTAGAAAATTCATGAAAATTTTAGCTTCCTGCTCTGAATCAGCAATTAATTACTTTCTGCTTCCAAAACCAAGCTTAATGAGTTCAATATGAATTGACAAAAAATGTTCATCCTGCAACACTTTGACACTTTTTATCTGAAATAAATAGTAACACGTTAAGAAGTCACATTAACCGTCACACTCTCTCGAAGTTTACAAACTCGTCTCTGTCATTTAAGTGCATAATTGACATAATCTGTTTCCATAACAAGACCCCAAACAAGTTTAAAAACGATTTTAATCCACGTCGGCCTTCTCACGCCTATGTCGTGTTGCCTCTTCGCCGCCTTATCTCGGTTCTTTCTGCTTTGCATCGATATAATAAACATAATAACGAAAGGAACAAGTAATCTAAATCCAATTTCCCAGTAACATTCCGAAACATCTTTTCGATCGACAAGAAGCAATACAATAACATCGAACCGAAACGTGCAAGTAACGCTTCTCGTTATCTCGACCGCTGAAGTCTTTCTCGTCCCTCTAGTTTCGGTGGATGACTTGTCTATATTTATACCGCATCGTGGTTTAATTTGTTATGTGTAATGATCGGCAACCTGGTGCATCTTATATACGTGCTTGTAGATTCGAAAGATACTTCAGGAATATTAATGATGCCCAGCGGCCCTACACTCGAAAACGTTTATTGCAAAAGGTGAATTCTGTCGTTACCAAAAAAACTATCCATGTTGAAACGCACACGAGACGAAAGAGCGAACAATTCATCAAGATGATTAGAATCGACAGTCCGGAAAGGACACGCTTTTTTAAACACACCGTCATGTGACGGGGAATGTTTTAAATATACAACTTGACAAGTTTTTACTAATTAGGACTGGTTTGAAAGACTCTTGTTTCCTCCGTTAAACATGTTGCCAGTTTAACGAGGTATCTTCAGAGATATAAAAAATGACTCGTTTTTTTCGATTAATAAGACACAATATTCCTTACTTAGTAAAGAGGCCAAAGAGTGCCAAGAATGGTGTTTCGTATTTATCAAATTAGCTGCTTGGATACCTTGTATATTTCAATAAAGTCAATGATTTATGGAACTTTAGAAACTGTAAAAATCAAAAGAATGATCAGAATTATCGGGTTATCTGTATGTATATTGAATGACAGTCGTGCTTGTAGCGAATTTATAATAATAATTGTTTTTTTTAGAATTGTATGTACATACTTGTAAAATTTGTAATTGTTTGCCAAATTAACAAACTTGCGGACACAAATTGTCTTGGTAGTAAGGTTGAGCAGATCAAGCATGACTATCATTTTGCATCTTTCTATTGCTATACTTATACCAAATGAAAGAGTCGTTTCCGTAAAGTCAATATTTTTTTTTTCTCCTGAAGTTATCTTCATTTTTTTCAACTACCTTCGTTTTTCGTTTGGGTGTCCGGATAAATTATTGGATGGTTAAGTAGCTTGAGACAGTATCTTCAGGTGTGGTTGCAGTATTCTTTTTACGGAGATAGTTTTATGATGTTTATTTTGTTCATTCTTCTTCTTCTTCTTCTTTCAGCAGCCCTTTTGCATCCACTCCTGGACATAGGCCTCCCCTTGCTGCTTCCATTCGGATCGGTTCATTGTCATCTGGAGCCATTTTCTTCCCGCTATTACTTTTATATCGTCGATCCATCGTTTCTGTGGACGACCAGAACTTCTTTTATGTTGCCTTGGACGCCACTGTACTATACGTCTTGTCCTGACCTGATTGTTTGACTCTAAGAGTTTTTGTTTTTTTTTAATATGAACAAAAAAAGTACATAATGTATACACAGCTCTTTTAAGAATGAATGATTTGTGTCGGCTCCTGAGTAAAAAAATTACTTTTTATTAATTTATGTTCTTTAATATTATTGCCAGTTCTAACATCCGTGAATAAATAATTGTTAGTACACACCACCAACAGAATTTATTTTGAAGAGTTCTTTATTATGCCTGGAAAAATTTAACACTATTTAGACACATTTTTTATAAATGCTATCTTGTAGAGCTTGAAAAGGTGTAATATACGTATTTTTTTAAAAAACGGTGTTTAATAACATTGTTTCACAATAAACAAGTTCAACATTAAGTAAGCCTGAATTAGGAGAAACATTATATCTGAGGAAACATTCAGACTAACTTAAATATACAACGTTACGAGCTGATATCTTATTTATTGCCCCTCATAAAAATGATAAAAATTCTACTCCTATTAAATGGGCACACTAGGGTAAAGAATTTTTAGATAAAAATAGTGATTAAATATCAAATATGTCAATCTCTCATTAAGTTATAGTTATGAAAGTAAATGCAAATTGATATTTCCGCATATTAAATAAATAATATAGTAATCGGATCCATTCATGCAAAAGAACGAAATTGATACCGGTCCTAAATAAGCTTATCAAATTACCCCCCAATAAAATTATTACCAAGTTAACGTCGATAAACAAACAGCTTATCGAGCAAACATGATACCAACAATAAAACTGGATTAGGTGGAAAACCCTGGTAAAATTGATGGGGCTACATATGATTAGTTTACTTTCCCGGGATATACGAGGATATTCTATTCTTAGAGTGGTTTCGGTTTGTATTCTGACTTTGTAAAATTAAATGTTAAAGGCAAATAACAAAGCAATAATAAAAAAAAGCAATAATAGTTTGAACTGGGGTTTTAGGTATTTTTAGAACAAATATTTGAGAAAATACAAAATAAAAGTACAGCACCAAGTGCACCAACCTCTCAGGAACCAGTTTGTGTTATATTATACTATTATAGTTTCTCTATCATACATCTTTCCATAGATGGAAAATAAATACAATTTTTTTTGATTTTTAACTCAAATCATCAGTCGGAATGTTACAAGAGACGAATTTTCAAGAATTTTGTTTTTTTCCAGGTGGGTTTGCCTTTGCATATGGTGGTTTGCCAGGTCTTCATCCTCATGGACAACCGAAAGACTCAATGGTTTAACCACGTTCCTGCACGTGGCAGCTTGGGGCTTTCCCGCACTACAAACCGTAGCAGCTCTGGTAACACGAAACGTGGATCCGGACGCTTTGACAGGTTTGTTAGACAGTTCCGTTTTTATGTTCTGTGTTTCAATGCGCACAGGCCGGGATTTGTGTGTTACTATAGCGGTTTAAATTATCTTAACGACGTTCGAAGAAGACGCATAAAGGACGCTTTTTACGAGTTTTAACCTCGTTCTAAATTGGCACATGAAACCGCAGAATCGTTAAGTTTACATATGTGTGTGCCCGTAGGTATTTTAATTTAAAACGAAAACGAGTTTAACAATTTATGTTAGCAGTTGGAGTTTCGATTCCTGTGATGTCTTTCCGGTTGATGAATTGATTGGTTGTCTTGACCTTTTTTAAGATTCTTCTGCATCTGAGCTCTATTAGAAGCTTACTGATTTCTTTGTTATGTGATTAAAAAATAAACAAAGTCCAGATTACAACTCTGCCCTAGGACTCCAGTTATGCTGGAGGTAGAGTAATGTAGGTAGAGTAGAATTCTATTTGTTTACCATATTCTTGGTATTGAGTCTTTTGTGCTCAAACCGGTAGGATTCTCGCCATGTTTTGGCTTTCTAGCTCTTTGTGCATAGAATGTCCGACACCTAGAATATAGTCTATAAATAGAATTCTACTCTACTTATATCTCACGTCCCAGTGCAGCTCTTCATATATCCATCAGATATCTACTTCTAAACTTTGGCTGCCTACACACATTACTCACTATACAGAGTGGTCTAATAGCTAAGTTACAACAGTGAAATTAGGTAAAAGTAGGCAAATTTGGTGACAAGTTGATTTCAAGACACGGTTACCAAGTTTTATGCAGTTTCTGAGATCTACATCTTTTCCTTATTTCAAATACATATTTTATGCTCATGTATCACATGATTGGTATAATTTGATGATGTTTTGGTGGAGAAATTCTTTATCAGGTTTTTTTTTATCTACAAATACCTACTTTAACTCTAAAACTGTAATGTAAAACAATATTTAACATTTCAGTACTACCAAGTAGAGCACGGCACCAGTAATTGACCAGCAACTAGTATTTGACCAATTTTAAATAAAGCTCCAACAAAACAAGATTTTTTATAATTTATTACCTATTATTTCTTCAGTTCATATGATCGAATTGATGATAGCAGCTGCATTCTGAACATTTTTGGTTTCTTGCAAAAGTTCCCTAACTCCAACCGTTTCCAAGATATCTTTGCCATTTTTGGGGTTTCAGCGACTGTAAAAAGCTCAAAAAAATTGTCTTTAACTGCTCTTTCACCTTGTGCTAACCGCAACACGATTGAACAGGGTGGTCAAAAAAGTAAGGGTTAAATTTCAAACTAACGCTGCTCTGCCAGTTGTCACCGCGTTTACCTGATTCTAAGTCGATGTAAACCTAGTCTACTGGGTACAGAAAGTTATTCTAAACATTTTTGGTCTCTTGCAAAATTTCCGTAACTCTAACCTTTCCGAGACATTCAACTTTTTTTTGTAAATTGCATCAAAATTTTGAAAATGTTCTATCTTCGCCAATTTTGGGGTTTCAGCGATTGTAAAAAGCTCAAAATGTTTGTCTGGAACTGCTTTTTCACCTCGTGTTAACCACAATATGATTGAACATAGACAGGGTGTTCAAAAAACAAAAAGAAAAACTGTTAAATTTGAAGCTAACGCTCTGCTAGTTGTGATCGCATTTAACCGGTTGTAAGTAGGTGTAAAGCTGGTCCGATAAACATTTTTGCAAAATTTCCATTACTGTTTCCAAGGTATTCGACTTTTTTACTTTTTCTTTTGAAAACTGTAACAAAATTTTCAAAAACTTGTATCTCGATTATTTTTTGGATTTTAGAGACCGTAATAAACTTAAAAATCCATAAAAATAATTAATTTAGATGATTTGGGATTTGCTAGTAAAACAAAAACAGGACTGATACATTGATTACATAAGAAAATTAATATTTTTATGAAATCATCAAATCAATCAAGCAGTTTCAGCTGATGGTCAGATTTTTTTATTCATGTTAGTTTATACATATTTTGTATGTAATTGATCAAAGAATGGCACATTATAGTCAACCGTTTGTAAAAAAACCTACAATTTTACATGTAATAATATTTTTTCTTAATGCAAAAATTAAATATAAAATGATTAAAATAGCTAATCACTACTGACACATATTATTCATCTAGTAGTTAATTGTTTCATATAAATTTATAGATTGAGATACAAAATATATTTGCTAAACTTAAAATTTTGCTAATTAGTTGAATATCATTTGAATAGTATACGAATTTTGAATAAAAAAGTAAATACACAATAATCACCTCCAACAAATATGGCGGCACCCATTCGAACTGTCGATGACGTCATTCTGGAATGGTCTATAACAATGAATTTTTTTAGGTTAGGTCAGTGTTAGTCAAGGACTGGAAGTATTAGGCACTCCAATAAAATGTCAAATACAGCTAATTGAAACTTTTGGAAGGGCAAACAGGGCCATTAAAACACATTTTGTTATGAATACATAATGAAAGGCCTGCCAAAATATATAAGAAAGTGTGTTTTAATGGCCCTGTTTGCCCTCCAAAAGTTTCAATCAGCTGTTTTTAACATTTCATTGGAGTGCCTAATTCTGATTAAACAACTTTCAGAAATGAGTAAACAATATACGGGGGCAAATACTTCAGATGCAGAATCTTGTATTATAAATTCCTGTTACAATGTAAGCAAAGAATCTACATGAGCAAATTTCATTTGGAAAACATGTTAATCATGTGCGCGGTACAACTAAATGCATTTACAGACCAGTGCGTAACCTAATCCATTTTGTGTACGTTTCGCAAGTCGTTTATTTCCAGGTCGCTTTACGCATATAGAGCTCGGAGCAAAAGCAATTTGATTTGCTCTCCAGTAATTTTTCACAGTTCAAAAGCTCAGCTTTAAGTAGGTGTCTTGTTTACAACGTAATAAACTAACCCTAATTAACTCGGTCCGGCGTAGGATGTTGAAAGCTCGCTCTGATCCTCGGCAAAAACGATTACGCTGTGCGTCTTTTAAGTTTATTAACATTCCAACCTGAGATTGTTTGGTTGGCTCTGTGAAAATGACTTTATACGCTTGAGTTTATATTGTTTAGGCACCTGATGTGTAACAATAGGATTCGGAGCGTAGTAGATTTATGTTCAGTTGGGCTTTTGAACTATAATTGCCACCAGACCTGTTTAGAGATTCACTGTTAATTTTCACGAAGCTTGACGTGACAACATTTTAAGTCAAGCTTAAGAGAATCAATTCTCAAAATTGAAAAACACCCGTTTTAGCCCCCAGGTACAAATATGATATGATGACCTTATTGTCTGAAAAAATGTTTTGGTGGTAACTGTCAAATTAGCAATAAGGTTATTGTAGACCATTTCAGAACACGTAATAGACGATATCCACCATGTTTGCTAGGTGTTCCAATTAACGTGGCACACAGTGACAAATGTCAGTCTTAAGATCTTTGGGTGGTAGGTAGATGGTCCTTTATAGGGTATCTTTACCTTAATTAGTTTACTTCATATCGCACGAGTGTGATTAGCTTTGATTTTATGTGTATTTACCGTTCTTTGTAAACATATTAGGAGAAAAAAAAAGCTGAATGCTCAAATATTTCCTAAAAATGTCAAGTTACTTGCTGAATTCCTAGACTTGAGTAATTAAGTATTCAGCATTTGAATTTCTGGTGTGAAATCCGAGCTCATTTACAAGAATCTTAATTTCTTGAAGGATGCATTCGACGAATAATAATGATGATGAAGCAACACAAATGAGTCGTGTGATTACTGCAGTATGCAAGTGTCATTGGCTTTGCGACTTAGTAATCTGACGGGAACCATACGGAGCAAATTCCTCATTATCGCCCGGGAACTGTCGATATCTCAGCAAATTAAACGAGAACCCACATCCTTTGTTATACCAGAACTACTGACACGAGCAGATTCTAATCTTTGCACTTAAGAAACAGTAACGCCATTATCCCGGATCGCATTTTTCTTAGACGACGTGCATTCTTCGTTATTCTGAGTTATTTCAACGGTACGTATCGCGGGACTATCTAGATACCGTGTAGGTTTTTCGGATCGCGAAAGCTCGAGCGAGGAACCAGATTTACGAGTAGCGGTTTCTTTTGTCTTTGTCCTGGTGAGGAGACACGATAAACCGAAACAAGGGCCCCGTCTGCGGCTAAAACAAAAGCCTAATTTGCATGCGATGCGCGCTTGTTAAAAAAGTTAGACGTTGACAGTTGTTGCAGGACGCTGTGGTAGCAATACTCTGCGCTCGTTATTCTTTTAATAATATGTGCAGGGTACCGGATGTTATTCAAATGTGATTCAGTGAAAGCCGTTTTGTTTTTGATATTTAAGAAGCTATTTCACTTACAGACCCATAGAAGAAGGTTTATGGGGTCTTTAACTATACATACATATACCGAGTAACACACCAATTAGCAGACCATCAAGAAGAAAAATTTTAAGACTCATTATACAGTTTCGAACACATTTAAATTTTTGTGAACACTGAAACCCAGTAGCAAAATGGATTAGAACTAATACGGCCAAAAGCTAAAAATCATGATGGCAAAAAGGTTTGAGTTCAAATTAATAGAAAAGCATTAAGAAGGAATCATACTTTTTCAAGAAGAAAAACTTTACTCAAAATGTTAATAAATTAATAACAAAAATAAGTTGTAATTTGACTGTGAGTGAAAAAAAACTCAACCTAGAGTGCTCTTAAATAAGTCGATAATCAATCATACAGGATGGATAAGGTTTAACAAACTTTATCAACATAAGAAAATAATCCTGCTATACAGGGTGCCCTTGACGAAAAAGTATAACATAGAAAAATATTTTATTTTCTCAATCAATCTGCTTATAAATAAGCTGCAAAAATGCTTTGTTGCAATAATGCAAGATGTAGACTATCAATAGTATTTAGAGAAATATTGAACACCTGTTCTTCTTTGTCTACTCTACATCTAGACATATTTCAATGCGAAAAATAAATCACCGAAAACGGTTTTACCCACTTATTTGGTACACCGTATACCCAGTTATTCGAGTGATTTACAACCAAGACAGATGCGCTATCTCTTTTCTGCTCTTAGGGTGTTGGACGAGACGGAGTACGTTGGAAATGGGTGTCCTTTATGATTTTCATTACTCAACAGGTTGTCCTATCCACTTAAGCATACAAAATGTTTTATGTTTTAGCGCACTGGATTAAAACTAGACAGTCCAACAGAATCTCACTTGAATTGAAGACCAGAAATTATTGGTTTGGGCACTATACAGGTATAATAAAATAAATCCGGCTATAGGAATATCTATGTAATGGACAGAGAAACATTGCAAATTAATGCGAGAGAAAGGATGGAAAATTAGTCAGAAAATTGAGTTATCAATTTTGCTGCGGTGTTGTCACGTTGTCACACCAAGGGTCTCAGAATATATTGATGGGGCCAGCCAATCTAAACTCGTCGAATAATTGGATTTTCTGTCAATTACACTGTTTTTCTATGGTCGGATTTACTTTTACCACACCTCTGATGTATAACTTTGGCATTACTGTACACCGTAATATTGAACTTACACCGCATATTATTAAAGTGTCCTTAATTACGTCACACGTGATCAAGCCAGAGTAATCTTAATTTGGCGCAGTCATATTTAACGGAAAAGACGCATTTAACATTTCGCCAATAGTGACTCTCCATTAAGAAAACTGCTCTGGTTCTATCGAAAACTCTGAAAAAACGACTAAAATTGTGCCAAAAACTCACTACACTGATAAGAGATGGCACCATCAAGGATATTCTTTTTTAAATTAACCGTTAATAGTATAGACGCTATAAAAAAATGCCATTTTCTAGATGTTTATACAATAGCTCAAATTTAACTCTGAATGTTTTGTTGATCAAGAAAGATGGCACATTATTGGTTTAAACTCATAATTTTTTTTATAATCTCATCACTTTGCTGTGAATGTAGTAACGAGAATCTTAATCGAAAAGGCAACGTTTTGTTTTACTTACTACAGAGGATATTGACCAAATATAGTAACAAAGCCACAACTTTTTGTTATTAGATAATTTGCTCTATTCAGAAAATATCTTGTTTGTGTTATTAAGCAGCATTCTCACTGGCCAGTTTTGCTGATTCATTTCCACAGTTTTATTTTACCGAAAAACTAAATTGGAGGCTTTTTGTGCTAGCGTGTCACCTTTTAATGATCGTGACCAGCATTTCTTTGGTATGCGGCTGTTCTAGCGATTTTGTTAACAAATTACTTGTGATGTTGATAGTAACTTGAACTATGTATGAGTGGGTGACCCTGCAACATCGCTGTTGTATTCTTGCGGGAAAAAGTCCTGTATAAGCATATAATGGAGTATTATTAAACATTGAAACAAAAATATTTCTGCGAAAATTAGTAAGTAATTTCAAATGCTCGTTCATTGGAAAACCTTAATAGGGACATCAAATCTACTCTTGTTATACAATATTCTTTTTTGTGTCAGTCATTATTGCTACTGGCTTTGTTTCATTTTCGTTGGAAAAATACTTTGACTTGCATATCTAGTCTATCTTGTTTAGTTCTTTACTCTAAGTTACATAGTACCTCTACAGAAGTTGTTTCATGAAGCTTTCATTTCCCATGATGATTTACAAGTATGATATAATAATTATTTCAAAGCAACTTACATAAATAATTCTGTTTTGGAATGCAAATTAAATTGCGTTTTTAATTGATATAAATATTTACACAATAAAAAAAAGTATAACAATTTTGACATATTAACGATCCTGCTTAGCTGAAAGTCGCCTTAGCGTGATAAGCTCGCATTCTTCTGCATGCTGAGAATGAAAGATGCGTTTGATGAAAAATGATAAACACCGACCATTTGCCCGGCCTGTTTTCCATAAAAATATGTGTCGTTCTTCACATTAATCATCGACTTAACGCCGTTCCTATGCAAATGTATGAGTTGTTTAGTCAGCGTAATAAATTTGACTTAAAACGTTTTATACCTTGCCATTTTCATAACTTTTTTTTGCAATTCCAGGCGCTTGTTACATCGGAAGCAAGAATTTAATTACGTTGTGGTACTTGGTGCTGTTGCCGTATTTCCTGTACTTTTTCACTGGGCTTTGGTACTGACCTGCGGTTGGATTTGGGTATTAAAAAGACCCAAATTGGCTCCGTTGCCGCCGGCTGCTGCCCCTTTGACTCATGGTCCACCTAGAAAGGAACGCGACCTTCTCGGTGCCCTAACAACTCTGTACGCCCTTCCGATTTTTTTGGTGATGATCAGTTATTTTATGGAGTACAGCAACAGGTATTTTGGTGGTCATAAGGCCAGTTGTATAGGTTATAGTTGAACGATTTATAGATCGACACAACACAAGCATATAGCATAGAAACTTAAAATATGAGACATTTTCAGATACATAAGCAGTGCATAACACTAAAGCTGGATTTATAGACACAACATAAGCACAACACAATCACAGCATAAGCATAGCTTCTTGAAATGTTATGTTCTCAATACAATAACAACAAAATGAAGTGGTTGGAGTGAAGTAGAGTGGAGTGGAGGATGGTGGAGGAAAAAGATGAAATTAAAAGGCCTTCACAAATTAAAAATCACAGGTCAACAAAGGGTCTAGGGTCTGTGAAGTAAATTAATCCTCTCAACAAAAAAAGGATTTTGATTGGTTAGACACAAGTACATAGCATAAGCAGTTAAGCACAACACGTTATGCTATGCACTCTTGTGCTGTGTATGTCTCATGTTTTAAGTTTCTATGTTATGCTTGTGAATGTGTTGCGTTGTATCAATTTATAAATCCAACTTAATAATTGTTGGAGTTTACACTCCAGATTGTAGTTAACCAGAACTTATACAACTGACCTTTAATTTAAGTTGAATTTGTTGTCAACATAAATTTTATTGCAGAGATAAGTGGTTGGAAGCAGGTGGACGGCCGTCTTTGTGGTTTTTCCTGTTGTTGCGTCATTTGATGTCACTTTTCGTGGGGCTCACTTCGTTTGTGTGGATTTGGTGCAGTAAATCGGCGCAAGTGTGGAAGTCTGCTTTGAAACGTTTGGGGCCCAGATCGCAGCCGAGTAAAGGACCACCAGTTTTGAAGTAAGTAAAATGATGTCTCATACTCACAGATGACAATTATTGAGTTTTAGCGACTTTTGATTTAAGAGATAGGAAAAGACAAATACCATAGTTTCCTATACCTTTTTTTCAGATACGTTTAGTGCATTAATCAAAATTACAAAAAATATACGTTTAATAAAAGCAATAATAACTTTATAAAAAAATTTAAAAAAAAGTGTTTAAAAATTTTATTTATTTATATTTAGTTAATCAATTTTTTTAAATTTTCATTGATTTACGTATGGCTGTAGATAAAATTTTACAGAATTTCATTTTACAGTAAATTTCCAATTTGACCAGTAAATTGATATAATTGAAATTTCTTGAAAATATCATTTTTCTGCATGGCTGTTATCAAAAACAAAAAATCATCATAATTTTCATACACCCCTTATACTAGCAACAAAAACGATCTGCAAATTTACTGATATTTTAGGGTTCTTTCAAACATTTTTGTTCTCTTCAATTTTTTTGACTTTCACCGTTTGAGTTATTCAGCAAAAACTGTTTGGTGCAACAATTTAAATCAGTGAAATTATAATTTGAAATTTGAACTCTGTAACGTTGTTTTTGGGAGTTCATGGAGGTTGAACACTCAAATTAACCGTCTTGATCTCCTTTCCAGTGGTGTTATCAAAAAATTATATCATAAAAAATCCGTGCAACCAAAAACAGTCAATCATCATACTTTTCATACACACTTTGTATACTGCAAGCAAAAACGATCTTGCAAATTTGCGGTGTAGGGTTAAGGAGTTGATTATGAACATTTTTGGTTTTCTGCAATTTTTTTGGACTTTCACCTTTTTTCGAGTTATTCAGGAAAAACTGTTTGGTGCAACAAATTTACAAGTCAGTGAAATTGTAATCTGAAATTTGAATACTGTTAAGGACAGTCAGGGACAAAATCGCTTGTAAAATCCACTTGGAGTGACGGAATCATGTTTTCGAGCAAATTTTTGGAATCCTCATTAAATGTCCTATCTAATGACATAAAGAACACTACAAAACTAGGTAAAGTCTTGGAGAAAAGTGGTGTCAAAGTATAAACTGTCTGAAAGACGGTTTGAAAGAACAGTCAGGGACAAAATCGCATGTAAAACCCTCTTGGAGTGAGAAAATCACTGTTTTAAGCACATTTTTGGAATTCTCATTAAATTTCCTATCCAATAACCTAAAAAACACTACAAAGTTTAGTACAGTCAGTGAGAAAAGTGGTGTTAAAACCGAAAACAGTATTAGTAATTTTACTGGTAAATTTACGGTAAATTTTCCGGTAAAGTAAAATAATTTACTTTATTGGTAATTTAACCCTAACTACAGAAATAACAAAATTAAGAAGGTTTTTGTGAATAGGCACAAATCGGTTTTTTACGCTTATCTCAATAACTATTTTCTTTATAGTTTACGAGATCTCCCATAGAAACATCGAAATTTGCCACCCTGTACATACAACTGTACATAAATCTTACTCGCACAATTTCCCGGCATTTTTTGATTAAATTTTCTAGTTTATCTGCCCATCACTTACAAAGATTATGTATGGAACATGTTTTATGGTAACTCACTTTCTTACGCAACTCGCTAGGCTCGTTTTTTTGTCAAAATATGTTTGTTCTGTGTTATAAACTTCTTTTTTCTTATTCTAGATATCCTCTGGCACACCATCCAGGACTGATCGTCCCAGGAAACGTGTATCAAGGATCCAGGCATAGTAGCAGTACTAGCAGTCGTCCTCATTCCCACCGGAAAGTTTTACGAAATCATCACGTAAGACGAGGAAGTGAAACGATAATTTAGGATTTTACCATCAATGTTCATTGTAAACGTGCCAAAAAAAAAATGAAACACATATTGTTAAAATAAACAAATTATGACACGTTTAAAAAACTGTACTATATGAGATGAACAAAGAACCACTTTTCATAATTTATTATTATTAGAATGACTGAAAAATACTAATAATTTTAAAATATTTTTACAGTTACAGAAAAATCCTTTTTTAATACTTCCTGTACGTTATGCACATAAACTGTGATGTAAATTGTATACAGAATATTTATAAAAGCCGATTTAGAATAGACTTGGGAATAAGTCCAATAATACGTTTGCGGTTAAATGTGCGACTTGCCTAACTTTGTTTTTTATTTTGTTTATATGTTTTAGAAGCACTAAACTTCATACGTTTATGTCCATTTAATATGTGAATGTAGTTTATTTTTACTCAACCTCGTTTTTTGTACTTAGTATTTAACCATATAGGAGAGGAACACCACAGACTTTCTCTGAACTTTTGTACTTTATACCAGCGTAATAGTTTTTACTTGTAAAAATTAATGAATATTTTAACAATTTTCTAGTAGGAGATTAAGTTTTGTCGTTTACTTCCTGAATATCGTTGAAATCTTAGAATTCCATTTTTACTGACTTGCTTGCCTTGTCTTATTGTGCCATAGTGTAATAAGGACTTTTATACTATTAAAGCATAAGAATGTGTTTAGAATAAGGTTTTAGGTAAGGCTTGTATATTTTTTGTGATATATACGTTTAAGGTTTGTACAGTTTCAATATAGTTTTTTTTTATTATTATTTATAAGTTGTTTTACTAGTGTACCTTTTGTGAGGAATTATTTTTATTGCTTGTCATAAATTAACAAGAAATATTATTTAATAAACTAAAACGCAATGGCAAAGTTTAAAAAACGTTCACATGCCCACATGGCCTAGTCAAAAAATATCATTTGACAATTTTTTTTTATTTTTTCTATATATCCCAGTAATACAATCTTTTGAACTGATCTGAACCATATTAATTATCATCTTCTGTTTCCTCACTTTTTTTATTCAGTTCAGTCATTTTTCTATTATTATTTTAATTGCTTCCTACTTAAGTATACATAATTGCTTTATAAAAATCAAATTTTGGCGTGAATGTTTACTAGACTGTATCTTATTTTGCATTATTAGATATATTTTAGACTGATTTGAAAAAAAAATGAGATAGTTTTACTACAGCTTAAAACTCAGGTTAATAATTTTCCAAAATATGCCAAAAACATGCCTTATTATTATAATTTTACTTGTTTGAGATTTATAGTTATTTCACATATTATACAAGTATACACACAGATCTTTGATCTAAATTTATATTCTAAAATCATTAAAAATAACTGCAGTTTTGCTAAGAAGCATAAATTTGCTCATATAAAAAGCCTCTATCCAATCAGCATATTGTGTGATACTAAGTAAATGTGGACTAAAAACAAAACTTAAACAAAAACTTAAAAACAGTTTATTCAACCAGACATTACTCTTGTACAATCATTGTTAAATAACTCAATTCTGCAGTCACCAAACTGAATAACTTAATCAACTTCCTTCCAGTTTCTGTTTTTCCTCTTCCTGCCTCTGAGCCTCTGTCTGTACAGTTACTATTTCTTTTGTTAAACTCCTCAGAGTAAACACTACACTCAGTTGTGCCAGAACTGGATTGCCATCAATTTCCAAGTGTCTTATCCAAGACAACAGTGAATCTTTGCTTGAAGTACCTGTGGCACATAATGCATAAATAACACCATCATCCTGTTCATGCACAGTAGGAACCACTTTCAAGGCACTTTTTACTGGTGGCCTGCGGTTGACAAATGAACTTTTAATAGTTTCTACATTGTCTGGATCATCAAAACTGTCATCAAAAGGCGTAGCCTTCCCACGTAATACAAAGTAATTGATGTAATTGCCTCTAAGAAATACTGTGAAAGGCCCTTCCACAAAAATTGGATTTTTAGGGTCGTTTTTACTTAATAAATGCTTCTGGGCAGTACTTTGAGCACTTATAATCCAGGTGTCATCTACAGCATCTTTAATGTCAGCTGAATGATAGATGGTTACTTGAGTGGTAGGGTCCACATTGCTAATCCGTTCAATTGCAATTTTAGCCAATTCATAAGGGTCTCTAGGTAAAGGTTCTGGCAAGGGATAGGGAGATGCATATTTCCACTTTGGCATCCAATACATCATACGCCAATACCTCCTAACAGGAAAACCTCTCCTTCCAAAGATTGCTACTAGTTGATCTTCCATATCAAAATCTGGCATGACATGATTTTCTTCCATTTGGGACAGTAAATCAATGATACACTGCTGTTGTTTTGGGTAGTGCATAAACTCAGCTTGAAGCAAATTTGAAGGCACAAATTTTCCAGGTGGCAACACATCTATTAATGCTCTGTAAACATCCAAGTCTCTCTCAACTCCAAATTCTTTCATATGCTTCAAAGCAGAGTAAATAAATTCAACATGACCTCTTCGATACACATGCTCTTGGTTAATGTATATGTTAATCATTTGTAAGTAAGTCTGTTTGTTTTTATCCTTGATCTCTTCAAAAGGATCCGCTATTTGTACGGCCTTATCTTTGGGATCCTTCCGACACTGAAAAGAGGTGTACAATTGTCTTTTTGGAACATAATCAGGCCAGTTTAAAACTTTGTTTTGAAACTTATACAGCGAGACGGCTTGTAGGACTAACCTCCTGATTAACATTTTTAAAACGTAAATAAGAATATTTAAGTCGTGAATAAAAGCATTTTGGTATTAACTTAATTTATAATACTTTCTATAATAATTTAAATTAATAAACTGTATCATTTCATTTCTCGATTTTCTGTCATAACCTCACTTTTTTGTAATTTGCAGGATTGCAGGGCTGACTACACAGTGTTGCCAAGTGGCTTCTGGCTTCTGGCTAAATATGCAGATTGCAGAGTGACATTGGCTATCGACAAGGAATCCAAAAATCGGATTTTAAATTCGATTAGCAAAATGATGTTTAAGTAATGCTTTTTTGATTAGTAATCGAATTATTTCAGTGCATTCAGAAGAATTGTCCAGCGATTGCTAATCGATGTGTTCTTATGAATGCGGCCATTTTCCTTGGAATTTCCTGGAATTTGGAACTGTCCCATATTTTAAAAATTAAGGCTAAAATCTTAAACAACTTTACAAAATGTACATAGTACAATTTTGACTAATTTTAGTTTTTGTCCAGGTTCCGTTCGTTTTGACGTTGTATCGAGCGCGTAGAACGGATGTTTGACAGTTAAGAAAATTACATAACGTATCTCTGACTCTGAACGTAGTACGGCAAAAGCTTCTGTAAATATGGCAACGTCTGATAAATAAAGACTTTAATGACAAATTAATTGCCATTTGACAGTTGACAATAAATGTTTTTTTTTGTTCTCTTTCAAAGTGTTGTTTTTGGTGTGGAGGTGAATTTTACATTTTCCAGTTATTTGATTTCTTTATACAGGACAGCTAATTGACTATGAGGAGGTATTAGTGCAAACAGGTAAATTATTTTTTATATATTGAATGTAAAAAAGTCGATTTTTCCACAAGACTCTGGCTGTATTGTTTAGCTCACAGGGCGCCGTAAAATCAACAGCCGGAACCTGGTTATACAACAATTTTGAATGCTCTTAACACCTTAATGTTTTGTTGATAAGGTTCAAATTACCTTAAAAATGCAGTAGAACATAGAGCCGCTTTATATAAATGTTTATGTGAATAAATTAATTATTGCTTTCTTCAAATTGAAAGGCAGCCATATTGTGTTGTGATGGGGTGACGGCAAATTTGAATTTTCTGATCATGTAATTTAAAACATACTGGGCTACTTAAGGTAAGTTACAATATATTAACAGAAACATTCTGCAAAAACCACTTAACAATTTTATGGTTATAGGTTGTAATTTAAATTTCCTTTACAGATCATTGTTAAGGTCAGTAATAGAAAATTTAAAACTAAATTGAAAAACATGGAGCCAGCGGCCCCAGGAACTGAAGATGACTTGGTTGACTTTAATTCCTTAAATAAAAAGGTAAATATTGTCTATAGAAACACAACACATGAAGTGCTGTGTTGTGTATCCTTATTTTTAGTTTTTATTTGTAAAAGGTAAGTATCAATGTGTAATTTATGGCAGTTCTTCTTTGTGGGTTTGAGATTATTATTATAAAAATAACATCAAGGTGGGTTTTTGAGTTTTTCTTCTTAAATCAGGTTATAACACAAAATACCAAAGTATCAGTAACAGAAATAATTATGATATTAGGTACATTATTATTCTCTAGATTGATTAAAAACTATTTTTTTCTACCCAATTAATGGTAAGTACAGTAAAGTACACAGTGTATTAAATTGAAGGTGTTTGTGTATGTAGGCAACATTTTATGTTTTATCCAGAAGTTTGAATCTAAAGAATTTAGGTACTAAACAACCAGTCAACCCTGTAAATTTTAAATGTGTGTGTAAAACATATTGAGTTTTAGCATTAAGTTGATTTCTTCACAAAATCCCAGTTACTATTTAATAAAAATACAAAATTTGTGTTATCAAGATTTTTATTACATATAAGTGGAAATTTTATCAAAAATGTGTTTTTTCTATTTGTCTCTTTAATTAAAGGTCAGTATTGTCACAGGTTTGGTTTTATTTATGGTCTTGAAAGGGGTTATATTGTTCAGAAAATTCCTACTTAGATAAAATTAGTCACTACTATAACCATATTTTATTATTTTTGTTATCAGTATTTGCAATACTGATTGTAATAATACAGACTCCAGTTGCCAACTTACTGGAAATTAAACCAATCTTAGTTTACAAAGGATTGCTAATTACTTTGAAATTTAAGTAAACAACCAGATGGGTTAAGCAATCTATTTTCGTGTCTAAAGTGTTCTTTAGATGAATTGGATAATTCTCTTGGATATTTATTACTTGTGTTGGACTTCTATGCAATTTTCCAACTTGATTTAGTGTCACTTGTAAAATGTGATCATGTCATTTGTCATGTCTAAAAGTCATCTGAGTGTTTATGTTTTCATGAAATTAACCTAAAAAAAGTAGGTTTAACTGAGTTTAATAATTATTTATTAATTAAATGAAAAAAAAATTGAAAATGTAACTTTAACCCCTTGTAGAACCGTTATTATTTTGTTTTTGAAGTGTTATAGGCTTGTTTCACACTTTTTGATGTACAACTAACTATCTTGGTTGCACCATATCTGGACATCCTGTATAATTGAATTAGTTGCATTGCAGCTGTGTATTATCACTGCTAAAAGTGCAACTGGGCAAGAAAAACATATCCAAAAACTTAGAAGGAGAAAATTAAGGTGGTAATCTTTACGTTATATAGGACTCTGGAGAACTGAAAACGTAACATTTAGGTTAGAATCATCAGAATTCTATTTCCGGTCGGACATTTATATTGACTTTATTGACAGCGACTAGGTAAAAACGCATGCGTTAAGGATTAATTCAAAACGACTTCAAATGGCTACTGTGTACTGTGTTATTCATGTAAATGAAATAAAAAAATCTAAAGCAAGATTTAACAGAACTGATCTACTGAAAAAATGTAACTGTATACATTGAAGTTGGATGATGTATGGTTGTGTGTGTGTCTGATAATGTAAAATTCAGTTAACACTTTAACTTACTGCATTATTACTTGTCTTTATGTCATATAATAGATGATATTTGGATGAAGTAAGGACAATCATTATAATAATATCATTATCCAAAAAAATGAGGATTCTGAAACATTTGGAATACCCTGTATAAATTTAATATTATGATATTTACTTATACTTACTAGCTACTTACACATTAATTAACATTCTGTGTCCATTAACTCTTTTAACATGTGTAAACTTAAACCGTCTGTCAGCAATAAGTTTTGTTTGTTTGTTTGTATGACGGTATATTCCGCTTTCAAAACTTTTCATATAGTTTTAGGAAATTGATAAAATTTGTGTTATTTTCGCGTTAATGACCTGGTGGCAAATATTTTTTGCTTTCTGCTGTTGGTTAGGAAACAAGCCGGTAAAACGCTAAGATCCGTTTTCATCGTAAATAAATTATTTTTATTGAAAGCTAGATAAGACTAGTGATCATTTAAGGCTATGGAGTGGAACCCACACTGATCATAAAACCTGAAACACCCTGTGGTGTCTGTAAAATATACAAAAAATGCAAAATATAACAGATTTGACGTCAGAAATATTGTGTGACTAAAACAAACAAATCAAACAATAGTCTTAAGTTTCCACAAAAAAAGTTCTTCGCGTTTTTATTTGGTGTCGTGATGTTTAATGCCATGCAGAAGTGATGGAAGTGTAGGTCAATTCAGTTATGTTCAGCTTCTTAAGTGGTCTTAAATTCATATAGTTGTGTTGTATTCAATACAACTGTCGTTATATGCGCAGAGAGCGGCAATGAGTTGATTCAAAAGTCTCAACCATTTTAAAATAATTGGGTTTTTAGCAGTTTTGTTAAAAATTTACGCAGTATTTGAGTAATAAGCTTATTAAAGCGATTTCAGTATTTAGATAGTTTGTAAATAAATAATAAATAATTCCGATTTTATATGAAAAATAAGTATGGCAAACATAGTCTGACAGAATCTATTGAAAGCGTTTTTAAGTTAAACATTACACATTACTTATGGAATTTTCCATAATTAATGTCTAATGCGCTTATCTGTGTGCTTAACCGCCGGTCATTCGACTGACCTGATTATATTAATGTTATTTTTTCCTGATTTTTAATTAATTTTAGGACAACTTTTACTTAAATAATGTATTTCCAATAATATTGTGTAATGAATTGAAACCTTAACTACTTAAATATTTCTTTTTCTAATCTAAACTACGTTACAGGAAGCTGAAAACGATCGTCTACTGCAATTGAAAGCCGTACTAAGAAATGGCAAGTACGAAAACGTTTTTGAACTTTCTTACGTTAATGGAGGAGAGCATTGGTTTTGCAAGGTAAACCTTTTATCAACTCTTTGGTTAGTTTAAGGTAATAAGTCCAATTACTCATTTAAAGGTTTGCGAATGTCCAGTTATGGGACGAGTATATCAGCATGAATTGGGACGACGACATTCCCTGAATATGCAAGCAACGTTCGGGCGTAAACGCATAGAAAGCGAAGAAGAAACTCTTGTATCAGAAGAGAATGCTATTTTGGAAGTTGCACCTGGTGAGCCTGTACCGCCAGGTTTTGAAGATATGGATAGGAAAGCCATAATACAAGTACGGATTGTATTATTAAATGTAATTGTTTTCAAGAAAGTTGGTTTAGGATCGCCTTGATGGATTCAAAGTAGGTCCACTAGTTGCTTTGGAGTATCTTATTGAGATGACTGACTATGATTTAAGTAAAGAGCCGTCGTATTTGTGTATTTTGTGTGATAAAAAAGGGGATCCTAGAACTTTTTTAACTCATTTAGCTAGTTACAACCATATTTCACAGGTTTGTCACGTCATTGATTAATAAGATTCTTTTCTTCAATCATGTAATATTTTTAGTACTTACAAAAGCATTTTCCTACATGCTATCGCGCTTTAGCACCCTACATGACTAAACAATTCAAAAGAAACTGGCAGACTGTTTTGCAAAAAATTGCAGAAGCTATCGAAAAAAAGTACGGCAGACTCCGGCCGTTTTGTATCGATCAGGACAAGTTTGAAAAAGATCGAATGTTTTATTTGGAGAAGATCATGAAAGGACCTCATTTTTCCGAACTTAACGGACACACTTTCGTTGAGTTGGTGGTGCACGACGAACTTACCAAAACATTCGATGGTATAACTAAAATATTCCCTGACCTTAAAAGTTCAATTTTACGTCTGAGCGGTATAGATGAAGGTCGACCTGTAAAGACGGCCACAAGTTTTGGAGGAAAGTCTTTCATTGAACGGGAACCGGTGTTCACAACCTCAAAGCGTAGTCCCTCGCCACCGGTGGTCGCTAGACCGTCCAAAAAATCGCGCAATTCTGCCGAGGAGAATAAAAAACCAGGTGGAGAAACTTCGAGCAAGGCACAATCAGCAAACAGGCCCACACGACGATCTCCAGGTGAGTTTGTTTTACTGTAAATGTCTTTTGTTTTATTTGTGTTAGTATTCTTACAGCGAATTTTAAAACGTTAAAAAACTTGACCAAAAGGCTGCGTGTCCAAATGTTTTCGAACTGGTCATCGATTTTTTTTAACTCGGTTTAGTAGCGTTACCAACTAGGGTATTTGCCAGCTCAATAGGTAAGAGGCTCAGAAAGTCGGGCCTGTGCCCCTGAACCTCTAGAATTTTTCACCAAAGTTACTTTACACACACCAAAAATACTAAAAAATCGCTTAAGGGCACGATCCGAGTAAAAGATATAGTCAATCCTCGTGGAAACTATAACCGTCACTGTCACATCCACGTGGTCCTCCTAGATTTTCACCCCTTCCGCCTCTTGGAAGTGCATAAGAAAAGTCCCGTAGATTTTTAGTAATCGGCGTTTCCACTTAGAGGACCCATCATCTCCATAACAGTGTTTTTGATTTGTTTTAAAGAAGAGTTGTTTTCAAAATGACAGCCATTTTGCAAATTTTGGATTTACCGCGTGACAGTGTATGCTCAGCTTCATATTGAATTTTTTAAATAGATTTTATTTTACTTTAAACCCCATACAATTACAAACTAAAACATTATTGAGAGGCACACTCTCAATGTTAGATGTTCAACAACTTTGAGAAACGTTGTCTTGTATTAAAGGTTTTCTTTAAAAGGGCCAATAATTGTCACTGGTGATAAAGGACATTTTATTGAGCTAATGGAATTCATTTTTCAGTTCTGGAAATCGACGCTATTTGAGAACTATTTCAAAAACGTCAGAGAAAGTGTTTCTCGCAGAATGCCCTCGCGAAAACTAAATGATACATTTTTGTTCACCATTTTCTTCCTTCTGCATTATGAAATTATTCTAAAATGTTCTATTTTAAAAACAAAACCAGGTGGAGAAACTCCTAGCAAGACACAACCACCAAATAGGCCGACACGACGATCTCCAGGTAAGTTTCATGTCTGTTTTTTTGTTTATTCGGTAGACTGTGGCTGTATCAAAAATAATTTCTACTATGTATCAAAACTAAAAAAAATCTATCACTCCAGCCATTATTCGACCGACAAAGCCCATGCAAAGTTAAAGAAAGAAGGGCATATAGGTAATATAGGCTTTAAGAACGTTTTGCAAAGGAATTATCTGGAAGGAATCACGGATCTATTAATGAATATTTTTACGTCAACTTTTTTTAGATGCATAGACGAAGGATAACTATTGTCAATGATTAAAAGCATAGTTAGATACTACTGCTTTAACATCTTCAAATTATTACGCCAACTTAATCGAAATTTTCGTATTTTTTTATGGATAATAACTTTCTTTCTGAAACGCTAAATGCAAACTTACTTTACACATTAACTACATCTATATTACATGAATCAGTCAGTTTTTTAAATTTGTAGAGATGTTTATTCGTTCCAGAATATTGACAAATCCGGTCAAAAAACAAGGCGTGTTGACGCCCTTAACGTTCTTTGTTTTTCTAGTACTAGTATTCTCACAGAGCTTGTTAAAAAGTTGACCAAACGGTTTTGCTAGTATAGTCAGATTTTTACCCTTTGAGAATGACGTCAAGCAGGTGAAAAAACACGCATGTCTGGAATTAGATCACAAATTTTAACCTACAAATGCTTTGAAAAATGAGAGTTCCAGTTGACATCTGGAAACTGTTTCTTTTCGTACTCAAAAAAAGCAGCTCATTTAGAATTAGCATTTGGGCCTTCTCATTGTAGCGCAGCATTTTTATACCTTTGAAATTCGTTTAAATAAAAGTGACAGTAAATGTCAACGTTTTTAATTTGACAGGACGACAAAATTAACAACGTGCCCTTTTTGCTAAAATTGTTTATTTCACATGTTTGATATGCGAGAAACAAAGATGTAAAAAGATGACGTCATTCTCAAAAAGTAAAAATCCAACTATATAAACTATAAACTAAAAAATTTTTTCAAACTGGTTGATCAGATTTTCACAATTTTTTGACGTTTAGTCATTTTTTTTAAACAGTGGTCCTAGAACCTGCCACTGCTTCTAGTATACAGGGTATAACTGAGATGTAGTCAAAATAAAATGTGTGGCAAGTGGACACTAGTAAACATGCAGGGACAAAAAACAAAGGTTTCTTCTTGTTCAGTTTTTCTGGTGAATATGTGTTCTAAAGAAGTCGTTTTCAAAATGACAGCCGTTTTGCAAATATTGGATTTGCCACGTGACAGTGTATGCTCTCCTTCATATTGATTTTTCAAATAGATTTTATTTTATTAACATACTAAAAATTGTCACTAGTGATAAAATATGTTTTATTGAGCTATTGGATATTTGTATAAGATATAGAAGTTAATTTCCTTTTTTTTTTCAATCGTAGGTCATTGTTGTTTGTTATGCCCTCGCGAAAACTAAATGGAAAAAGTTATGATAATCAAAAACCGGAGTTTAGTTTTGTTTCTCCGAGAACGCCTATTAGGATTTTCACGTGGTTTTTCTTTCAATTTTGAATAGCTCCCAGAAATCGTCGTCGCAGTTTGTCGAGCGTTTCTAGCTTATCTAGTGATGAAGGTAATTCAAAAGGTGGTCGAAGATTAGCGCGCAATCGATCACCACCACAGCGAGGCCCTGCCAGGCGTCCAATTGACAACAGGTTAATTCAAATATTGTGGTAAAAACTGTAGTAGTAATTATTAAGCGACGCGTTCTTAATTTAGGCTGGCCTACAGACGAAAATCTCCTTCTCCCAGAAAGAAGACCGGTAAAGCAGATGAAGAGGACAAGCGCAAAATTCGTGAAAGAGAAGAAAGGCAAAAAAATTGAGGAATACCACAAGTTGTCCAGAGCGATTGAAAATGACATTGAAAAAACATTGAAGCAACACGAAAAGAACCCAGAAAGGCATCCTAAATACAATGAGGAGTGGAAGTTATTTTGGAACAGGCGGTAAATTTCCTCAAAACCTGTAGGAAACATATGTATAAGTAAGGTTTTATCATTAGATATAAAGAATTGCAAGCTGAAGGCAAGGACGCATCTAAGTACGATTTCAAACCAGAATGGATTAAGTTTTGGGGAACTAGAATGCGGCAGTTGTCTGACGAAGACTTGAAAAGCAGGAAGGAAGGATTGAGGAAGCGTTTAGGTGAGTGTCAAAGTTTTGTAATTTTTTTTGCAGGTTTTGTAAACTAAACAATTATGTTTGAAGGATTGGTTGAAGAGGCTCAACCTATTAGTTTTCGAATCGGTGGTCCTTCCAATCCCAACATCTCTAATCCGCCGAAAGTTGTACTTCATCTTAAAGAAGTCAGCAAAACAAACCCGCCCATGGCTTCCAGACCGGATATAGATCCTGAAGTGATTATTTTGGACGATATTAAAGATGATACACCTTATCAGCCGCCAATTAAGAAACCTGTGCCCAGGTTAGTTCTAATTGTCGTTGTTAATTATTGAGCTCCAAACTGATTTGTTTGACAAAATATTCCGATTTCAATACATATTTTTTGTATTTGGTAATTAAGGGTAGAAAGGGTGAGATCTCATAGTCCCTGGGAAAGTGACACTTCTCCTCCTCGATCTGCGCCGAAAGGTCGCAGAAGTAGATCTCCGGTTAATGACCGTCGAAGGGCTGCAGCGAAACCACCGCCCAAGCCCAGAGAGAGATCTCCAGAGAAAGTTCCCAGACGGAGAAGTCCCGAAAGAAGGCGTTCGCCTGAACGCTCACGAAGGTCTCCCGATAGAAGTCGAAGGTCGATCGAACGTTCTCGACGGTCACCTACAAATGGATCGAGAAATTCACGAGATAAACGATCCAGGTAAGTTGTTTTTGTGGACTTTTTTTTTCAATAAAAGTAGGCGTGGTTTGGCCTACAGTTGAACATTTTTGGTTATTATACTTTTCAACGGTTTATCTCAGAAGTAAATTGGATTATTGCAATTTTGTATTTCATTAAGTAGTAATATTTCCGCAAAAAATCAGTTATTACTGTCGGTACGTAAAGAATCGGTAGGTACAACGTTGCCTAATTAAAGTTGCGTCGGCTCTGTGCAGATCTAATAAAGAGGAAGAAAGATTAACGCAACAAAGTAACATTATCCAAAGCTAGTTTTACCAAAGACATTAATATATACTAACGTATATAGACCTGCCCCTATTCTATCAAAGTTTGTGCCAAGATGAAATGTCACATTATAAACGGCATTTAGCACATCTTTTACCCCACCAAAATTTAAGCCAATTATGTAGGCAATGTTGCCCGCTTGTGCAACTACGCTGACAAGTAATACACAGTTATAAGAGACGAAATTAGTCTATGGCGAAAGTCTTACTGTAAAAAACTTACGTGTGTATTTTTTCAACACATTTGTTCTGCATATTAATATATACGAGTATTTTAAAATTTACATTGTAAAATATGATTTGGCTTCATAAACTGCGAAAACGTTGTAAGAAACGTGGCATCGGCGCAGAACACGACTATACAAAGCTGACCAATGGGGAAGCTCCTAGCTGGTGGTAGTATTTCTAGTAAATTGCGGCCATGTTGAAAGTGCTTTGTTGTGATTTGCATTTTGATGGTGTGACCACGTATTTCCAAATAGTTTGTAAAAATATTTCTCAATTTTCAGTAAAAAAATAAATAATATTAGCAATATATTTAACCCTATATGATATAAGATGCACAATTCAGTTTTCCGCCACTGAATTCCACTTCGGACTATAAGGAGAGAGACAACAACCTAAAACACGTGTTAGCACAGACCCATCCCCACCCGCCGTTTGTTCATTCATTACTTTCGGCTGCAACGGATCGATAAAAAGAGGTGTATGCTTAAAAATTATGTGTATATTTATGAATGACTAGGCAGGTCTATCCTAAGATATTAGTGTCTTTGAGTTTTACACTGACAATTCCACTCATATTTTTAGCTCGCTTCGGACACAGTTCTACGGCGGAAATTTATAAATAAGTAGAAAAACTGACTGAAAAATGAACTAAAATGTGTGTTTTTGTTCATTTGCCTAAAAATTTTCTTTTAGGCAAAGTTTTGACTAAATAATCATTTTCCAAACAAAATTTTGCAAGAAAGCATCTATGCACAATTTACCTGATAAAACATGAACGTTTCGGGATATAACTTATGATTATTGTTATTAGTTTATTTCTGATTTTTTTGACTTCTGAGTAATATCAATTAACGCAAGAAAATGAAATATGCAAGTAGCGTATTAATGCGGATTCATTTTTTTTTGTTATATGCAGATCGCCAGGTTTTGGACGGGAAAGAGACCATCACCGAGATCGGGATCACACTTTAGACGTCGTACCTAAAGAGAGAAGTTGGGAACGTGCACCGCGGGAAAGTTCGTATGAGAGGGATATTCGAGGTAGAGACAGGATAAGAACTGTAGCTGATCTTCCCTGGGAAAGAGAAAAAAGTAAGCTTATTTGTATTTTGTTGTATCTAATTATGTACAGCAGTGATAACTTTTAATTACTTAACAAGTTCAAGTATTTATTTAAAAGTACAGTTTAGAATGTTTTACTTAGTGCAGTAAACGGGAGTTTAAAATTTGACCATAAAAAAAATACATTTTTGTTTTGTTTTTTAGCAAAATATAACCATTTTATAAAACACATGTATATGCTAGCTTAAGAGATATTTTGGAAACTGACAAACTGGAATACCTTCCTGATACACTTGGAACATTTTGATAACAAAACCATTGTAACAATTATTCGTACGATTTATGTAGTGATGTATCATGGACCACCACGTGTAACCCCACCAGATGACTTCTACGGCCATCCTGTAAAGCGACCGCAGTTAAACTTTATTCCACCGCCCTTAGTTGACGAAGAGCCTGACGATGAAGATGTACGTCTGTACATATACATTTTTCTTAATATCCGTTATAATTTCCATACATTTCAGGTTAACATAGTCTCAGTGTTGCGACTTTTAACGGCTCTGGAGGAGCGATTAGGCTCGCTGGGACCCAAAATTATCGACTTGCTAGCCCAAGCTTTGGCTCTGGAGAAAAAGGAAGCCAACAGCAGTGAAACCCTACTTGATAATGAAATCAATTTAGTTATGTTTGAAACGGTAACATTGGCGTCTTTTAGCGTTTGAGTTTGTTTTGGAAATCGGTATTAAAATACAGGTGAAAGAAAAACTGAAAGGTCAACTATTGGCCGGACTGGTCGATCCGATGCAAGAGAGAGCGTTTAAAAAAGCCATTCAGAAAACGGCTAGTTTAATTCATTTAGGCAGTGAACGGAAAAAGAAGCGATCAGTTGCAGGTAAAACTTATTCAGCCTTTTGCAATTGGTGATATAAGAAGTCTTTGATTTGTAGTGGAAAAAGCTGTTGCAGTGCCAGGTGTAGGAGCTGTGGATAAAGCAGCAATTGCTAGGCAATTAGCAAATGCCCTAGTTGCACAAGGAAAGACTGACGTTACTCAAGCTGAATTGGAACAATTGATTAATGCTGTGGTGAGTACAATATTATTATTAGAGTGCGGATTTCTAGTAATTTTGCTTTTTGTAAATAATAAAAACAACCAATCTTTGACATCTAATCTGAACGATTTACGCAAAAACACGTCATTTGACAGATTTTTTTCATGCTTTTTTCTTCTTTTTGTGTTTAATTTAGTTTTTTGTGCTTATTTGCTGCTATTTTTTGTATGGTTTTATTTTGCATAGATTAAGTTACAATTGCAATAGCTATATTGAGATATTTCTCTGAGAGATAAAAACATTCTTCTGAGAGACAAAAACATTCCAATTATCTGTTTCAAAATCGGTAAGTATCAATTTACAAATTTAAACTGACCAAATTATTTCCAAATGCTCCTGAAGTAGTCTAAAAAAATGTAAAAACATTCCAAAATACTATAGAAGCTCTAAAATGCCTTGCAAAAGCTTACAAAACAGCCTAGAAGTTTCCAAAATCTTTTAGAACAGTCTAAAAGCTTCCAAATGCTTTTCAACTTATCTATAGAAGCTCTCAAAAGATTTCAAGAAATACAATGCTGTTTAAACTGTTCAGACACTTTCCAAATACTCCTAAAGTAGTCTAAAAAGGTTTTAAAACACTACAGAAACTCCAAAATGCTTCTCAACCAGTTGAATGCCTTACAAAACAGTCTACAAGCTTCCAAAGGCTTTTAGAACACTCTAAAGGCTTCTGAAAAAGCAGCCTTTAGAGTGTTCTAAAAGCAAGGCTTCAAGGCAGTCTAAAAGCTTCTGTATGCTTCTAAAGCAGTTTAGAATTTTCCCTAAATTTTATGCTTTAAAAGCAGTCCAAAACTTTCAATGTTTTTTAAACTCTCCAGAAACCTTCCACATGCTCGTAGAGTATTCCACATGGTCTCAAAATACTTCAGAAACTCCAAAATGCTTCTAAAGCAGTTCAAAAAAATCTAGAAGCTTCCAAAAGGTTTTAGAACACAAAAATATCAAAACAGTCCAGAACTTCCAAAAATTCTAAAACCGTCTAAGAAATTTCAAATGCCTTTAAAGCATTCCAGAACCTTCAATATACTCTTTAAACTGTCCAAAAACTTTCCAAATGCTCCTCAAGTAGTTAAAAAAAATTGAAAGTTTTCAAAACAGTTTAAATCTTCTTGTTTTCGGACTCTCTTGTAGAAATGATAAACTTTACTAAGAATAATAACACGAATAAGACATCCCCAAAACCCACTTCATAACCCCTCAAATGAGTTACTATACCAACGCACAAACTTACCAAGAATAACAGAAAGACTACAACAAATTCAAACAAAATGGAAAAACAACCCACATAACAGGACCATACTAAATCCTCTGTGTCTCACAAGACAGACAAGACAATCTCGCTTCCTATTTCCTTCAACTACCCTACTAGAACACTTACACATAACATAATCCTCAACACTACTTTAGACTAACTTTTTTTTTTTTTTAATATGTTATTTTGTAAATACTTTACCTAGTTAAGTTATGCCTTTTTTTTTGTAATCATATTACAGTATGTATTTCTTACCACATAGGCAGAAAGACCAAACTGGTCGATAGCCTGTTTCGTTGTAAACGAAACAAAGATTGTATATATATATATATATATGATAAACTTTAAGATAACCATCAGGGCGATTTTTTAATAGCAATTTATATATACAGGGTGCCACAAAAAGGTCTGATGATAATAGCTTAGGTCGAAACCGGTCGCAGTTTGTTTCACTCAGTGACAGATTCTCAAGTGCACATGTCTCCCTTCTAAAAAAGTTATTTTACTATGGTTTTTCTCATTGTAGATAATTTTCTCATAATGTTGAAACACTACTTATCAAAATTTCCTAAAGTATTAAACACAAAAATAAATAATCTTGTGACGGGATCAACGGATTTCAGAAATTGTTGACCTACATTGTTGAGATATTTTTATTTAGAGAGTTTTTAGTGAAAGAGGAATTTTTGAACGTTATTGTGCAGTATCTAAAAACAAAATAAAATTTTCTTCTTTTAGCTTTAGAATATCAGTATAGGCTTTCTCAAGACAATAATATTGTTGCGTCGTCAAACCTTTTTATTATTTTATTATTACTATATTATTTTATTACATTTTATTTTCTGCAAAACCGTTCAAGTTAACTGCAGAGTAAAAAAAAATTATTAAAATTTTATATAAATTTATTTATTTATTTATATAAAAATTATTAAAATTTTATAGAGAACTGAATGAAAAGAAGGGTTTCTATTTAAAAAAGGTGGCCACCGTGTAGAAATAAAAGTTACTTACAAAAATGTGCAATTAAAAATAAAAATCGCGGGGACTGAACAATTTTTCCTCAAACTCCTAATTTTTAAATCAGCAATGTCTTTGACGCTCACTGTCTAACGAAACATATCTTTTTTATATTATTTGCTCTAAAAAAACTGTGTGATTTTTTATTATAGGTCGGAATGGCAGAAGCGTCTAAAGGATCCGGCAAACCGGTGACAGCCGCGTCATTTCTTTCACAATTGTCAGGTGGCGAAACGAATTCCAACTCCACTAGGAGCAAACAAGATAAACGCAATGACAGCGCCGGAACACTAGACGGACTGACAGAACCCTTATCGCCCAGCACTCCTGAACGGTCCAATCCCAATAGTATGGAGAACTTATCCGATTCAGACTTGCAGACTTTGCTTCAGAACTTCAAAGATCTTTCAACTGAGGAACAAATGAACTTGATCAATTACTTGAAAAAGTTAGAATTAGATGAGCCTGAAAGGGTTGAGAGGTGTGGTTATTGATTTTTATTTTTTCATGGGAATAACAGTGTTGTTTTATTGCAGATTGAGAAAGTTTGTCAATTTAGGAGGCGATAAGTTGTCACAAGAAAATGTTGTGGTTATTGATGATGATAAAAGTCCAGATACAAATGGTCATAGGAGTCCCTTTGCAAGTCGTTTAGAGGAAGGTAACCCGCAAGCAGAAACTTCAACAATGACAGGAAAGGAGGAGAAAAACACTAAAATTCATTTAGATTCTGAAGACGAGGATTACACTTTTGATGGTACTTCCTATTTTATCGATTACTGCAGCTTTCTTAACTAAGAAAGTAATTTATTTTAGACGTGGTTAAAGCAGCATCGAAAAACGTGCAACAAAAAGAATTGCAAGAAACACGTAAGGAATCTACTTTAACGGATGCCAAAACGTTGATTTCAAATCTGATGAGCTCTTTGAGTTCCAAACAAGGATCTTCGAATGTTAATTTACTGGGTTTGCCCGCGACTAACTCACCGCCGACGTCAGTCCAAAACCTGGTAATTCCTACATCTTCAGCTGACTTTGCTCGAGCTCTAAGCGGAATTAATATGGACAATTTGGCTAATATCGTGAGCAGCGTACAGAAAGCACAAGAGAAGAAAAATGTTCAGGAAATTTCGAACAGTAGTAGTTCAAATGCACCAACAGGCAGGTTAGTAATTACTTTTTAATTTGTATGTTGCTGTTTTGGCGTTTCTGACCTGACTTAACAAGGCCTAAGTGGATCCGGTTAATTGAGACAAATATTGTTTCTAGAATGTCTACAAAGAGCTGCTGCAGAAACTTAACACATTATCAACTTATTGCTTAATCTGAAATTAATTTTTTGGAAAACTACTGGCCAGATTTTTTTTGGAAATGTAGTTTGATTATATGCCAATCAATTTGCTGTTTGAATTTCTATCAAAATGTTTATTTTAGGCACACTACAATCACCCTCTATGTATAGATGGTCAATTAGACGTTTAGGGAAAATCAGACATGGAAATTTTGTGAAAATTTGGTTGGCTTGGTTGTGCTTTTAAATCGACTGATATTTTCAAAGTTTTGACACCGGAATTCGACCCTAGCTTTTTTATTTTAAATGAAACACCCAGTATATTATTACACATATTTGGACTTTACAGAGAATTTTGAACAACTTTTATGTACAGGGTGCTGCATTTTCGATGGTTTTACGGGGTACAGAGAAAACGGTAATAGATAGAAAAAAAGTAGCATACATGTTCTGAAGGCGAACTCCGTAACGATGTAGGAAATAGAAAACGCATAGAAATAGACAAGAGAGAAAATTTCTTTCTATTAACTGTTGGTACTTTCTAAGCTATCTTCTATCACATTCGGCTGACACCGTCAACAGAAAACGGGAACTTATCGGTCCTAAAAACATTGACTAATTTCTAGTAATAAATCTAGGGATTTTACTTGTTTCGTCGTATTCAGGGTTAATGACAAGTATCAATGACAATAATTTGAATAATTCTACGTTTTTTACTTTCTTTTTCAGTAATTAATCATATATTTCAAAGTTTACATTCTAAAATAATCCGTTTTGTTGCCATTTTTGTTGTTGGTTTTATTTATTGTAGTTCTGTCTCTTCAGTTTCTTATTTTCTTGTAAGACCATTAATATTTTTCAGTTGCTTGTAAACATGCAACCAATATGCATTTTGTGAAGAAAGTAGGATGAGACTTTAGGATGTGTTGATGGAACCCATATAGCCATAACACAACCATTCATTCCATCATGAACAGCTTACACCTCAAAAACAATAACTAATAGATGCATTAACACTTTAACTAAAAACTCAAAAACAAAGAAAGGGGGGTGCAAACACAATCAATTGGTCCCCAACACAACCTTATTGACACAATGTTGACACTGACGGGCATAAAGGTTAAAAAACAAAACATTTGAATTTTAGAAGACGACGGAAAAGAAAGATTGACAAATACAAAATTTCATAGCCGCAAGAGAGATAAAATCATAGCAAGACCTCATTTGGTCTTTCTATTTTACACAACCCGAATAGCTACGTTGAGTGCCGATCTTCGCCAATTGAAACGTGGAGAGTACCATATATTACGATAGAGAAGGGTTTTCTATGATAGCAAAGAAATTTCCTTGCTATTCGTTAGAGAGTTCGCCTTCTGATCTCTTTTTCTGAGCTGAGATGACTGGCGAAAAGTGGGCGGCGCAAACTTCTTTTGTTTCAAAGATACGGGGGGTTTTCGAAAATTGGTAATTTTTGAACCTCTTCAGTATTTCAGTTGCTCTTAAAGTTATCAAAAAAGGAAGAACGGTTCCCGGTAGAAGTTTTCATGTAGAATCCAATGGCGTAGTCAGTTTTTTTCTATTACGTTTAGTTTCTGACATGACACTAAGTTATATTTTTTTAAATGAAACACCCTATATATTTTTAGTTCATTTAATTCTGTTGATTTTTACTTTTTCAACGGTGTATTACAACATATAAGTTTGTAGAGGTTAATCCTGTTATTTTAAAAAAAGACCTTTGCCAAGCTAAAAAAAGGCCAATATCTAAAATACCCAACAAAATCGGAAATCATATAAACTAACACATCAGAAAATTAAATATTTTTAATAAATCTTATGAAAAATCTAAGTTACAAACAGTTCTACCGTCACTTTAATAAGAAAAGTGGCCATTTCTATTTTCTACTATTTTTAAGGTGGAAGTTGAAAAAACTGTTTATAAATGACATGTAACATGTTAATATGAACATAGCCAAATTTTGTTTCGACTGTGGGTATTTTTATACATATTATTTAGCACTTTTGTTAAGGAAACACTTTTTTTCTAATTACCAAGATTAACGTTTACAAACTTATATGTTTTAATACACCGTTGAAAAAGTAAAAATCAACAGAATTAAATGAACTAAAAATATATAGGGTGTTTCATTTAAAAAAATATAACTTAGTGTCATATGTCAGAAACTAAACGTAATAGAAAAAAACTGACTACGCCATTGGATTCTACGTCAAAACTTCTACCGGAAACCGTTTTTCCTTTTTTGATAACTTAAATAGCAAATGAAATACAGGAGGTTCCAAAATGACCAATTTTCAAAAGCCCCCCGTATATTTGAAACCAAAGAAGTTTGCGCAGCCCACCCTTCGCCAGTCATCTGAAAATGCAACACCCTGTACAATGTCCTCTTTACCTATCTCTCTCCAGTTTCGATGTTTGAAGTTGTTATTAAAAAATTACAATGGGGTCGTCTGTCATGTGGAATTTAAGGTTTCAAATATGAAAATTTTAAAATACGTGCATTAAAACGTGCTTTACGTCTTACATTTCAATATTACATCCCTAGTAATTTTACAAGAAGCTTAAAAAGAAAGTTGAAATGAGCCGGGCACGATCCTCTGTGACGTACGTGGAAGTGTTAAGTCAGGACGCAAGTTACTCATCTCGTAAAAATATCTTATTGGGGCAGCTCCTACAAGTTTTTGAACACGATTGATCAACACAACGCTTAAACGGCGTTTTTTTCCGCAGAAGATAACTTCCTAAACACAAATCACTAGAAATTAAACATTAACATAACCAACAGTTTCAGCTCCGCCTCCCTCGCCGTTTGAGCCCCGTTGACGTTTCGTTAAAATTGATATTAAACATACGCCTATGCATTCCGTCTTACTCAACTTACTATAAACAGAAGAGAGATAGGGCACATTATCTGTTTCTGAGATATATACCATTTTATCTGAAATTCGACATTTGCAGTACCTAAAACAATTATAACTTTCGCATAACAGAAAACGTTTTCTTCTTGGTTTTTGTGTTTTGTAGTGTTAAACAAGGTTGGTTCTACGAGTGGGTGCAAAAAGAATTTTAGAAAAATGATACGAGGAGGTCAAAAATTTTGTTGGCGTTTAAAAAGGCAAATTTTATTAAGTCACTCGAAAATGGTATATTAGAGTTTGTCGTTTATTAGGAATTATTTCAAAAAATATCAGGTTTTCACATAACTTAAGACAAACTTGCCCGAATTTTAGAAACAAGATAAAATCATAAAAAATTGGGGAATTCTATTTGAGAAACCTTGACTTTTCGCACTTTTTCATTTTTTGAAACCAGTTAAGTTGAGGTTTATTATTGTATTTCAGACTTGCTCCAAGCGGCGCTAATCTACCGAATCCGTTAGCAGAGAAAGCTCAGACGCCAGTTTCATTATACTCAGGCACCCCAAACACGAATGCACCTAGACTAGGAGCGCCACCAATGGGTCAAAGACCCGTATTACCTAACCAGCATTTGATGATTAGGAATTTGGGACCAGGCGTGAATTCCCCCAATCAAGGCCCAATGAATATGGGACCTCGTTTTTCGTTTCCGATGAGAGGGCCCGGTCCAAATCCGTATGGGAATCCAAATCAGTTTGGAAATCCGAATCAAAGACCGAATTTTATGAATCCAAGACAACCTCGTCCCCAATTTAATCCCAACTTTAATCAGAGATTCGGCGGACCCCGGGGGCCTGGTGGTTTTAATCATAGGTGGTAGATGTATTAAGTTTTAGGTAAATTGTGCTTGCGATTAAAGTTTAATTTTTAGGAACTCATTTGTATATATTGGTAATAAAAACATCAATTTTTGACGCAGGTATTTTAGTAATGTGCTTTATTTTATGCAACTTTTTATTTAATTAATATGTTTCCAATTTCCCACTTTACTATTATGCCCACACCCATGTCATGCCACCGCGTGTCGCCAAAAAGTGATGGTCATTTGTTCCATTAAGCCTGATCAGTTAATCGGGATTAGTCGGCCGACCTGTATTTGCTATGCACCATGCAATGATTAGTTGATCTTCAAGAAAGACTTGGCAATATTGTAAAAATTTTTAACGTACGTCACTTCTGTCAATAAAATAATATAGAACAGTGGAACAAAAAAAAAAACATCCTCATAACTTGCCATGAATCAAATTTATTTATCAGTTTATGAGATTTTATTTCCATTTTTTTGTAGTGAAAACGCGTTTTTCAATAAAACTAAGAATACGTTCTGCTACGTCTGTGCTCCTGATAAAAATCCAGTTTTTACTGAAAAATCGGACATACATATTATCAGGAGAGCAGAAAGGCGGAGAGGTAAATTAAAAAATCTATTTACCTCGTAAAAAATCCAATTTTTACTGAAAACCAGGCATATTATTGTTACTTCTGATAATTATAAGGAGAGCAGAAAGGCGCAAAGGTACATTTCAGTTACTCCTAATACTTGGCGCATTCCTCAATTACCAAGAAAACTAAATTTACCACCTGCTTATTCTATACTCCAGGTAGATGAAAAATTATTTATTACCCTTTCATTAACCATACCTAGGTTGAAGCAAAAAACACTATGGAAAGTTTAAAATTAAAACCCCATTTATTCCAAATTTAACAAATGCTTAACAAGTAGTATTTTGGTCCCAATTCCACCCTTACAAAAATCATTACAATAGTGCTCCTGCATCTTTATCAACAATCCAATACAATTTCCCAGACACAGGCTGTACACGACCAGCTGGTAAATCTTCCCTATCCACATGTATTCTTTTAATCATTTCAGCTTTTTCTTTTCCTGACACAGCAAAGGCACACACTCTTGCATTGTTGATCACAGGAAATGTTAATGTAATACGACTTGGAGGTGGTTTTGGTGAGTCTGTGATAGGGGCTACCCACCTTGAAGTTTCTTTTAACAGGTTATGTCCAGGAAATAGTGAGCATGTATGACCGTCAGGTCCCATTCCAAGCAACAGTAAGTCAAATTGGGGTGGGCTTCCAGGTACAAGCTTTCTTACTTCAGCTTCATAAGCTTGAGCTGCTTCTTCAGCTGTTACACCTTGTTGAACCACCACAAACTGGTCTTCTCTTAGGTTAACCGCTTGAGTATCTACTAGTTGTTTTTTGTACACACCAAATGTAGAATCTGGATCGTCAACAGGTACTAAACGCTCATCGCAGAAGAATATTTTCCATTTGCTGTAGTCTGTGTTGATTCTTGGTAGACCGGAGACTAGGAAGGACAGTAAAGAGCCTCCAGAGACACCAATGTTAAAAGAACCATTTGTTGCAATGCTTTCTTTTGCAGTGGTTTCTATTAATGAACATAATTTGTTTATAACTGCTTCTTTATTTTCTACAACAGTTACTCCCATTTTTAATGTAGATTGTGCTTCAATGTTACAAGCAATACTATTAAATATAACCAAAGTTATCAAAAATGTGGATAACAGCTGATAAAATGATGTAAGGAGCATTTAGTTTTGGCTATTATCACTTTGTATAATCGTCATGGTCATGAAGATAAACTTTCACTGAAAATTAAATTAATAAAAACTGTTCTAATGAGTTGTAATTTTATTTAAATTACAAGGACATTGAAAAATACAAAATATACAAGGAGCAAAAAACAGCATAGGTATGTCATTTCCGTTTACTTTCAACGACCGTTGGGGGCGCTACGAATTGTAAATATAAGCAAGTACCCGACCCCGACGACATGACATAACCTTACTTGGTAAAAAAATAATTTAATTTAGGTTTGTTTGAGATAAATTCCGATTAAAACTTTTTCCCGTTCAATTTAGGATGAGAGCAATATATGGACCATTCATTAAACTTTTACAACCTATTATAGCAACTAATTATTCTAAAATTGAAATATGAATAAAGAATTTAAGAAATCTAAAATCTGAAGCTCTGCTATGCCATCTCTAAATTACTTATACACTACCACTGGTTACTTCTAAATAAGACAAACTTAATTTTTAACCTTAAATTATTAGCAAATACACACAGACTGTTTACAGCTTCTCATACCTTATTGTTAATATATCACTGGTGCGAAGAATACTTCTTGGAATGGGAATGTCTGAGCTGGGAGGTTTTAAGTTGTCCACCACAGCGTTTTCAAAGGGCAAATCAAAAGCCCTCAATTGGCCAGTCACTTCAGTTTTGTCGTACATGCTTATTTTGCAAGTTTTGGCTGAAATTTATCAAATTACACTCAAATATACAACCAAAGAGGACAAAATCTACCTGGTAAAGATGCTACAAGAAATAAAAATCTTTCTCTTAAAAATGCAGCGGCGTCCTTTTCTTCTTCAGTGTATTTAGGAGAATTGGGTCCTGCTGCCTCACACATTGTAGATATTAAACTTTTGCAAGGATAGTAAAAAAAAACTTTCAAAATTGTAGTAGGAACAATTTTATTTTCAGAACTAGGTTAGGTTTTCCTAAACCAATATCACTAACCTAACAAAATTCTTGCCTTTAGGCATTTTCAATAAATTAACTTTACATCTCAAAATGACTATATACACACTACAGCTAGGTTGTGGCACTTATATGTTAAAGCCCAAGTCTCTCATGCACTTTTTATGGGCCTCAATTAGGTCTCCACAATGTTCTTCTCCTCTTTCGATGATACTAAAAGATTATAATTAAGACTTGCAATTGCCTAGAATTTGGGTTAAAAACTTACCATTGATCTCGTACTTTCTTAGTTTCCGGACAGGCACAGCAAGGTTTCAGTTTTTTGGGGGCTTCAGAGGCAACTTCCTTAGCGGGTACTGAGGCAGCCTCAACTTTTTGGTTAACATTACCCATTATTAACTGCAGCTAAATGTTCTCTGACAGAGTTTAAAATAGTTCTAGTTTCAGAATTGTTTCTTAAAGTCTTTTAGCCTTTGCAAATACAATTTTTACTAAATTAAATTCACAAAACAAATATGTACATTGATTTGAAAAACTTACGACATTGACAGTCTTGACATTTGCAATTTTCGTTAATTGGTCATCTGCACCGCCCTCTATACTAGAAAGCCTAAAATATCACTTTAATGGCGGCGTAAGTGATTTTCGTTTTATACAAACGTAGGAGTTGATTTGCAAGTTGCGAGGGAAAAATCAAAGAAAGTTTAATTCCTGATCCAAATATGTATCGATTGAGGGTTTTATACACAAGTAAGTAAGTAAGTAAGAGATTTATTTAGCATAATAGCTACATATAAAAAACAATATGAATAACTTAATTAAATAACAGTATAAAATCATAAATCATACAGTCACAAATCATAAAATCCTTTAACCTATACCATCCACCTACGACACCAAATGTTTACTCAATAAAACTTTAAAACCATGAAGAACGTCACACTCTTTAACATTACTCGGTAACATATTAAAATCACTCAAGCCCTTACATAACACCGAATTATTCACCTGACCAGAATTACATTTCTGTGTCAATATGAAGTCCAAAGCATTTCTTGTGCTGTAAGCGTGTACATCCCTAAATAATTTGGTTTTATCACAAATATACTCCGGTAACAGGTTATGTCTTAATTTAAAAACAAATACATGGACATTAAATGCAATCTTCTGTTTCACGGATAACATATTTAAAACTTGAAGCATTGTCGCAACAGGGGTGTACCTATTGCACTTCAGTATCGTTCTCATAGCACGGTTGTGAACAATTTGGATTCGATCAATTTTATAGGCGGGCAGACCGTATAGAAGGGTAGCACAATACTTTAAATGTGGTGCAGCTATGCTGTTATATAACAATAATTTCGTTCCAGCGAGAGTTGATTCCCTATTCTTGCATTTCTTGCTATAAAACTAATTTTCTTTGAAAATTTACGTGTTACATAATCAGCATGCGTATGAAAGTTTAGGTTTGAATCAAATATAACTCCCAAGTATTTTATTTGTTTCTCATACATGATTCTTTCGCCATTTATAGTTACATTTAAATTCTCAAAATTAACATTTTTTTAAACTACTTTTTTACCGAATACACAAAACTTTGATTTTAGAGCATTTACTGAAAGTTTGTTGTGACAAAGCCACTTGAACAAACCTTCCAAATCATCGTTTCACAACCCGCCGCATCCGATCCAGATCTGCTCCCGCCAAGTAAATCATTGTATCGTCCGCAAATAGCTCGATGTTACACCCCTTTACTGCTCCCACAATGTCATTTACATATAACAAAAACAACAATGGACCCAAGACTGTTCCTTGAGGTACTCCATGTATGACACTTAATGGATCAGACACAGAATTTTTAAATTTAACTCGCTGGCGCCTATCACTCAAATAGGATTGAAAACCATTTCAGAGCCGCACCTTTAATGCCCATACCGCTCAGGTTTGTGTCCATCCGGAAATTTCCCACCACAATATCAAGTGAAGCCTAAACAAGTTGATTGATCATTGGTCCTGGAAAGTATAACACACACAGCAAACTAATTTAAAAACTGTCCAATAAAAGAAAATCTGTAAATTCTTGAAGCTAGGTAAGCCAAACTGTTAAATGGGCCATATGTTATTACCAAGACCATTAAAAATTATTTTTGTTATAGTTCTTGTTGTTTCGAAATGCTGCCTTAAAATGTAACTCGCATATTTATCTGTGTATGTAACACGACACTTTAGGGTTTTTTCCTGAATTGCTGTTACAATATGGCTTGAAAAACTTATGAACAAGCAGAAAACAAAAATAACTTAGGCAAGTAACCTCACTTTAAACAGTAAAAATCCTCAAAAAACTCAATTTCTACAATACAAACTGTTTACCACTACTTCCGCCATACTGGAATTTTGGCGGTTTCAACTGTCATTGCTGCTTGATCATTTATTAACGTATTGCAAGTTGACAATTTCAAGATAAGAAATACGACCTCTAACGGAAAATTTGGGAATTTTCGTAGAGTAGCCCCCATTGGCCATTAATTTCTCGACCTTTGTATTAGGTAATTTTTCATCAATTTAACCTACCTGCTTGCATCTCTTCTAATAACCAAAAATAGTTTTTATGATAGAAAAACAAATCTCTTGTCACTTAAAAACTTTAATACAAAAGAAAAACAACTCTCTTACTTAACTTTAAACATTACTTGACCACTGACAAACTGAAACTGAAAGACAATAAAATTAAACTGAATTATGAATACAAAAATAAAATTACCAAAAACTAAATTGTCAACACTCGACAAACAGCGGAATCTCGCTCATAAATCCTACCATTCCAAAAATAACGAACAAATAAATCTGTAACTTCAACAACTTATGTACAAACTCACTCGCTTTCTGAAATACGACAAACACCTTCAAGAGATTTTGCTATCGAACTGATTACTTTAGCCTCCTCTTTCCTCTGCTTCTTCTTCTTCTTTTTGTTCTTTTTTCGTTTTAGACGTTCCGGACTTTCGGTCGGAGTGCGTTTGTACTCCATGTCTTCGGTGCCGTCTTCGAATTCAATGTGTTTGCGTTTTTTGGTTAGTAAATCCTTATTATCTTCCTGCATGACCTCGTCTTGAGAACAGTGAGGTTTCACAACGCTCGAAATAAAAATGCCCGTCGCCGTTTGGGATTTACTTTCAAGTTTGCGCTTTTTCTTCAATTTCTTCCTTTCGGCCTTGGATAAATCACTGAAATTCAATCTAGCCTCCTCGAACGCTCTGTGATTGTCTACTTCGATGTCATTGTTATTGTTTTCCAAGTCTTGTTCGATTCCTTCGTCCGATCCGCTGTTGTTATTGTTAGCGTCGTTGGAGCTTTCGTCTCGCAGTGAACCCACTTCGCTATCAAAACTGGTATCGAGATCAGCGGTGTAAATTTTAGTAACTGTTTCGTTGAATGAAACCGTTTTCCTTTTTTTGTTTTTCTTTTTTAACGACGAAGACGGGCCTGGGATTGCATCCGTCTCACCCAAGGGTGAATATTTCTCTTCGCAGTTCTCTTTTTGTTTTTTGAGTTTGTTTAGTTTCTTCTCAACCTTACTGCTTGCATCGTCTGAAATAGACACCTTTTTCATTTTTTTCAGAAGCAGTTTTTCCTGCTTTTCAATCCTTGACAATTTTCCTGACAGTTTTAAGCCATGCCGTGCACCTAAATTAATGTTAAACTGGTAAAAGTTGTACGGCTACTAAGTTACAAACCACTACCTTTATGAGCAGTTCGGCCACCACATGCAGCAAATAACTCGTCATCGGTTAATCCTTGATAGGATTTAAGACGCTCAGTTTCCAAGGCAGGTACCGCATATTTTTTTGTACCGCCTTCAGTGAGCTTAGCAGTCTTTATAAAGGAACCATATTCTAAGGTTGTATTCTTTTTTAAATTTTTCAAGGAATAATTTTTCGTTGATATTTCAACGGCATCTACGTCTTTTACGTGCATTTTCACATCTGAACCTTTAACCTGAAAATTTGATAATGAAAAATTGGCTAATATAGCTACTGAGCAAAATATGGAATATTAAAATATCAGTCCCTTAGCTTTAATTTGCACGTGTTGTTAATTATGGAAGAATAATAATAGACGTCTATCTACATTTTTCTATTTATAGCGACGTTGTCACAAGTTTTAATTTTTTCAAAAAACACGTTAGGAATTGTATTTTATTTTTACCACTCATATTCTTTATAACCAAGGCAAAACTACATAGATGTAGTGCAGTGCAACAGCTGGTGACATCTGTGGCACAGTACAAAGTAAACTAATTGGCTTGTTTTTATATCAAAATTAAAAGCAAACCGAAATTTGCAATCGTTTTTTTGTAAAGCAGGTTTTTACACCAAAAGTTTTAATTCAAAGAAATTAAAAACATTTATTTTATCCAAATTTTATGTCTCAAATAAATTCATGAACTTCTTGGAGCATAAAGTGATTTGATTTTACACTTATCAAACTTCTAAGTCAAAGCTGTCAATGAAAACAGTTTGACCAACCAAACCAGGTGAATTTAGTGTTTAGGTGGTAATAATTACAGATTATTCCTACTTGTTTTTCTAGTATTTTTGATTTTTTTTTTTAATTTCATAATCATCCTGGATACTGTGATTATGTATTGAATTCTGCAGCTCTCACTCTCACTTTTTCGTTTTTGTCTGTTGTTGGCATTACGCAAAACGGCAAATTTGATCAAATAAGTTGGATGAAAATAGAACCTGTCCTATTGGGTAAAAAAATTGACATAAAATTATTTGAAGGTAAATTTGACATAAAATTTTGTTTTACACTGATAAAGTTCGTCCTTGAAGCAGCTTCATGAATAAATTCATGAATTTCTTTGACATCAAAGTACGGTGTAAAATCTGCTTAACTAGCAAATTTTGGGGCAAGTCCCTGCAACTTTGTTATAATGTGAGTTTGTAGAAAATAGCTTGTACATTATTGAGCCACTTTTTACGTAGATTTACGATCTCTAAACATTGCTTTTATAGATTCATTATTTTTTTAGTTAAAATTAAATTTCAACTTTTTTAAATACGAGCTATAATTTATTTTTACCCCATCAAAAAGACTATTGTTTTTCTTTTAAAATTACCTACAATTGGTATGTATGGTTTCAGATAAATTTTGCATAATATTTTTCAATAAGAACTTTTTAGTAAATATTGCATGATAGTGATGTTACATTTGGGTTAATGAATCTTTATTGGGTCTGAAAATCATTACACTATCACTTTTTAAAAATGACATGAAAATATAAAATTTGATAATAATTTTTTATCAAATTGCATATTTTCATATTATTTTTAAAAAGAGATACTGACATAACCAATACTTCCTCATGTTAAAACAAACCTAAAAAAAAAATATTGATCATTTAGAGTCAAAAATTTCAATCTTTTGCATGCACTTCATATGCACCCTGTATAGTACAGTTGTGGTGCATTCAACTCAGGGTTTTTCCCATCAGCCAATAAATCAAGCTCAAGGAAAGTCCAAACCCCATGAAAATCTGCCCTTTTATTTAGAAATAGCCAGGTTTTAAAAATAACCCAAAAAAATCACTGTCCTGGATGAGATGGCGCCCAGTTTATTTCAAAACCAGGTGTATGATTATTTTTTGATCTTACCTGAATATCAATATTTGATGCAGCTGAGTTGAAGACTCTTTCCCACCAGTTGTTGGTAAACTGCTCGCTGGCATCATGTCCTACCCCAGCATTATCAAACTTAAGTTTTGGCTTAATTGCTGTTGAGATTCCATCTTCCTTTCTTCCAAGACCCTTACCTAATGGGTTGAAAAGTTTAGTAAAAACTATGTAGAAAAAATTTCTAAAATATACAAGAAATTGCTTGGAAACTTCCAGTTTTTATGTGTATTCAGATGTGATTATTATGTTTATTACAATTTCAACAAAGTAATAATCAGTTTATTTAATAGTTTGAGTAACAGCTTATACAAGAAGCTGCAGATAATTAGCATGCATGCAAGATGCACTATTAATATTTATGTGAAGCTCAGAGAGACGGTGTTTGATAACATGTCATTCTAAAATTTGAATGAAACATTAGCTCATAAATCTCAAAGTATTCATAATTAAGTAGGTACTTGGCAGGTGCAAAAAAATATGTTTTTTTTAACCAACATGTTAAATTATATTTTGCCACCACTACTTTCTTTATGTATATCATTGTCATTTCTCATTCCAAAAATTTAAATGTTAATGTTTTAAATCTCATGTTAATTTTTTAGTCTGCTGGTCCAATCAAAATTGGGCTGTCATCATTTGTTTGGGATATTCCCCCCCAACCTACAAAGAATTTTTGGAAATTGGCCATGTGCCATGTGATTCTTTGCTATATCTCAGCTTTCAATTAAGCTAACAAAAATTATTGTCTAAAGTCTATATCCAAAACAAATAAGACAGACTAATTCTGCTGGGACAAGCAGACTAATCTCAAAAATTGTGCTTGCAACACCTTTGCTCTGTTCCCTGTAAAACAGTAAAACCAACTAAAAATGGCCACTCTGTACCCTCTTGAACTACTCATAAACATTGGTGATTTTCAATTAAACATAAATTTGAAAGGGCCTAAGAATTCAGGCTACATAAATAATTATTTTGCTTGGTAGGCTTTTAGGATGTAATCAGATTCCATATTAGCTGCTTAAGCAATAATAGCAGAATACAAAACATACTAGGAATCAGGCAGATTTTGACATCAAACTTTTTATGTATTGCCCAATTCTGAATCTACTGTTTTGTTGGTAAATATTGTACAGAAACAACAAGGCAACTCAAGTTTACATCTTCATCAAAATACAACATTCCTTCACCCAAGAGTTGTAAAGTCGTTTTGGTCATCAAAATGCCTCAGTCTAACATATTTACCTTCAGACCAGCCGTATTTTTCAAGTTGTTTTCTTGCAAAATCCATGCTAAACTTATTAGAATCTTGGTCAGTTAGGACAACAGTAGCTGCTTTAAATGGTATCAATGCCAATGGTTCGCGTAAGTAAATTAATTAGTACAAATTATAAACACTCATTGTCTTAAAAAGCGTAATTATTACTTAATACTTTTATAATAAAGTATTTTAAAATCTCCATTAATTTTAGGACCACGCGACCATTTTGTTTTGCTTTTTACTTTTACGCTTCACCCTTCACCCCTTCCTCACTTCACCTTTGGATGACGTCTTTCATGTTGACAGGTGACGTTTAATGACTGACAGACAGTTGGGCGCTGTCTTTACCTCGTTATTGAATATGAATGTATTGAATGGAGCAGACAAGAAACAAAAAATTAAATAATACTGGAACAGTGGAACAAATCGAAACTGCTTGGAAGTTGCCACACGATACGGCAGTGTAAGGCAAAGAACTATTGGAAACAAAAATCCAATTTGCTAATCTTATAATAGCGTTTCTATCAGTAAGTTCAGTGTGGAAAGACTGGAAAGTGTCCTGCCGTACTATTTTAATTGCATTTGATAGAGTAGGATAGAAATACTTCAAAAATGAAAAACTTTGCTTCTGATTGATCATGCTAAAATTTTCTTTTTTAGCATGATCAATCTTGGGAGTGTAAAGAGGTGATAAAACCTAACAACTTGACTAAATCAAAGATAATAAAATAAAACTATTCAGTAAAAACTGAACTAGATAATGTCAGGCAAAACTTCATCTGCATTAAGAGGTGAAAATGGAAAAACCTAATAAGTTACTTTGCAACAATACTCTAGAAATAGAAATAAATTTAACCGAATAAAATAAGATATATAACATAAGTTTTATGTTAAAATATTTTATTTAAATCATGATTTGCAAATTGCTTTTAGGTTTTAAAAATATTTTTAAAAAGCTAAAAAATCTGTTCTTTTAACAAACTCAATAAAACAAAAACTACGATTAACAATAAGATTTTTTTACCTTCAACATTAATCACTACAATTTGAATTTAAGTATCTTAAAAAAAACTTTTAGTTTCAATATTCACAATTTATCATATAATACAGTTAAAAATGTACAGTTGATTGCAATATTCACAAGATAACAACTAATAACACATACAAAACAAAGCTTTCCAATAAAATTTATGTAATTTTAATATCACTTGGATTCCTCAAGCAAGCGTATATTTTTAGTTTCGGTTGAGGTGTGTGGGTTTATGAGTTATAAATATTTAAATGCAGTATAGTGTTAAGTTAGGCCGAAAACATCGCCCCCTTTTCGGTAGTCAGCGTTAGCGGAGATTTGGTCTTTTTCCTTCCTGAGAGCGCACACAATAGAGGACAAATCTCGACGAACTTTATGTCCTAACGCTTTTAAGCCATCAATAATTTGCTGCAAAAGACATAGGATAAAGGTTTGTTAAATCTGTTTCGTTAACTATCTTACCTGTAAAACTCCATATTCGTACATAATTTCCATTGGATAGAGTTGATGATGGATTCTTGGAGCATCTACTGCTTCTTTGATATTTTCTCCAAACCATAAAGAGCGCATGATTGTCTGAAAAATTGTTTCCATATTATAATCAACCAGAAGTTAAGAATGAATAAGTAATCATTAGCACTCTGGCACGAAAAGGAGCATCAGCGCCACTGATCGGGCCAGAACCATTCTGCGGCCTTGGAAAAGCATATGTTCAGGAAGAACTTAATAAAGCTGAAGAAGAACTGAGAGCAAAGCACTGGCAAAGACTTCCAGGACTGAGGCAGGCCAAAGATCTCCTCGGCAATTTTAACCGAGCAAGATCGAAGACACTGGTTAACCTCAGCAAAATTAGTCTCAAGGCATTAACGGGGTTTCTAACGCGTCATTGTCGTCTCAGAGAACACCTAAGGAAGCTAGGCCTAGAAGAGGACAGTACCTGCAGGTTCTGCGGAGAAGAACCAGAAACACCCCACCACATCTTGCTGGAGTGTTATGCTGTACGCCACAGAAGATTAAACACACTGGGATTATACCAGCTGGCTGTGGAAGAAATACCTCGAACAGACCCACTCAAGATCCTGAAATTCATCCTAAAGGAACTAAATCTTGAGGGGCTGCTATGAACAAGGAAACCTTTAGATAGCAGAAGAAGATGGGGTTCAATATAGATCTCAGTACATCTGTCACCATCCACACCTACCATTACCATATTACCATTACCAAGTAATCATTGTTTAAATAGGTCACATGTGATTGATAAGTATTTGGCTAATGTATGTGAATCCATATCATTTTTCTAGTTATGATTTCTTTGAAATTAGTGGTCTGACAAATTTCATTTATATTTCCACAATGATATTGACGAAAAATAGTGGTTTGTACTACAGTTTGTACCAAAATTCCTACAACAAATTTAACTTTTGCTTTTAAAATGGTACTTCCTGTAAACGTTGCAATAACGTAAAGTAACGCCGAATTTGAAAAAGCAAACCAGTTCAAACCATCAAACACAATATAAACAGCATAACATTCAAATATTTACCCAAGCAACTGATGTGGTGATGACAGTTCCACCGGATGCTCCAACCACCATTTTGGCTTCCTTATTTTTATCCACAATTATAGTGGGGCTCATAGACGACAACGGTCGCTTTTGGGGTCGAAGCTCATTGTTGGGAGACCCCGGCAGCCCGAAAAAGTTCTTGAAATATGGAAAAGAGAAATCGTCCATCACACTATTGTATATTATCCCGGTTTGTGTTGATGTCATGCCGTTTCCAAAGCTAGAAAGTCGTTTATTAATTTCATTAAAATATCAAGGCAGTTAGGCCTTACAAAAGGTTTATGGAACTTGTGGCAGAAACAGCGTCCCCATTCTGATCAATGATTGAGATGTGAGCGGTTCCATGGTCGCCTTTATCGTAATATACAGCTCCGTAGTGTTTTGGATCTTGATACGTTCTGTTGTCTGATATTTTCATTCTTATGGATTCAGCATATTCTTTTGAAGTCAGATTTGTCAATAGCTGAAAAGTGTTACTGTTATTGTCAGATACAACAGTACAAAAATATTGTTCCTAACACGTGTGTAAAGTAGTTTTCCCGCACTTAAAGCTTATCCAAACTCCGCTTTGCGTCGTTTGTCTAACTGCTTTCACGTGCGGGAAAACGTAACTTTGCGCACTGATTAGGAAAACTACCATTTTTACAATTTAAATGAATTTTAAAAATTACATTCTATGGTATCGAGTCATTGCTAAAATAACAAAAAAATTGCATATTTAATACTTTGGTTTTTAGGTAATTTTTAAAATGGCGCTATTTTGAAACGAAATCATGGATATTGATACGGTTTTAACATTCGTGAGGCTGGCTTTATTTAATTTTTAGTTGCAAAGAGAAAAACTTTGACTACAATGCATTATAACTGTACCCACACAGGATAAGAAAAAAGAGCTTAAAAAAGTTAAATTTTAAAACAGTCCTCAGGTAACCAACATTTTTTTGCTTTTGTTTTACAATAGAGAAAGTGTTGTTTAGGTCAATATCTCGGGACGTTGTTGGGCGTTTCTCAATGCAGTACTCCATCTCAAATTAAGTTATGACAGCAGCTTTGTATCTGTCATTTTAAGGCGGAAGTAAGCAGAATTTGTCACATAATTTGAAAACGATCTCCATCATCGATAAGACCGTACAGGGTGATGGCCATCAGAAACAGTCAAAGTGTGAGAAAAACTTGTGCAATAATGGAAAATTTAAAGTTACAGTCAATTTACCAAAGAAATATTTTGTAATTTTTTTTAACATTGTTACTTGTTAGTCCATATCTCGGGACGTTTTTGGATGTTTCTTAATTAACGTCCTATGTCCAAAGAAATATCGATTTGGAACGATTTATCGACCGCAAAAATGAATATAACAGTTCTCAATATCATGAATTATGCCCAATTATACAGGGTGCCACAAATTCGTGTGTAACTTAACTTTTTTGCATGCGCTTCTTTTCCACTCTGTATAGCACAGTTATAGTGCATTAAAATCAAAGCTTTTTCGATTCAAAATGGCAAAAAATCCACTGTCTCGGGTCGTCCATCCTGACCAGTCTATTGTAATGCCACTAACAAGCTAGCTTTTCATGTTTTGTATTCTATGATACTTTACCATTAACATACGGTAGAATATGATACTTGATAATATTCTTCTTTGATTTACACACTCACACTAAACTATTCAATAATTACCTCACTAATATTAACAAAATTAGTGTCTCCCAACTCTGTCCTCTTGGCATAGGCATACTTGTACGCTTCTACAATCCTATGATAGGTCAACACTGTGGCATTGACGTCTTCTATACTGCTTCTATTAAAGTGATACCCGTCGAGGATGCCTAGAATAAAACTTAGTATGGCACCAGAACCCGGTGGAGGTGACGTGTATAGTGTGTCTTCGTTTTCAAACTTGGCTGTTATGGGATCCATCCAAAGAGCCCTGCAAAAGTTAGTTATTTTGGGACTATCAAATTTATATAACTTACTCATATTTGACTAAATCTTCAGCGGTAATAATTCCTCCCATATTCTTAACATCCTCCAAAAACATCTTAGATAAAGTGCCATTGTACAAATCGTCACCCCCGTTCGCAGCTATCAAACTTAGAGTTTCACACAATTTTTTTGGAACCACCTTAGAACCATACTTTTTAAACTCGCCATTTTTGTCTTTAAACCATTCGCTGCAAAAAAGTGAATTAATGATTAGATCGACAACAGTTACAAAACCTGTATTACTTGAAGTTTACGTCAGTTTTGTTTAACTTAATCTTGAACAAGGAATTGTATTGGTGTTTTGTCATAATGTAGCCTTTGTTGCAGACGTCGACTGCCGGTTGCACCAAGTCTTTCCAGGGTAAGGTTCCAAATTTCTTGTACAAGGTCCAGTATCCTTTGAGCTCTCCTGGTACTGCCACAGATAAAGGCCCTGAAAATAGCACAATATTTTATTTTCAAATTGATTTAACATTTCAGTGAGTTAATTGGGCTATTTTTAAAAAAATGCGAACATTTGCATGAAGGGGGGCAAGTAAGAATCTGGCAGAAGTGCAGTGTTTAAGACGCTTTTCTGTAGTAATAAAGTGAAATCACACCATTTTAAGTTATTCGCTCCAGAATGTAACATTTCCATTTTCCGGTGCCTTTAAGTTAAACTCATTTTGAAAACGCCAAAGACTCTATGTACTACTAAAAAGCTCACCAAAGTGTTCTCGAACACACACACACAAATTTTAACAAATCCAAGAGAAAAGTGCCGTTTATGCACTCTGCAAAGTTTCCGTATTTTTTTTTGAAATTGCATCAAAGTTTTCAAAATTCCGTTTTTCCGCCATTTTTTGTGGTTTTGGCGACTGTAAAAAGTTTAAAATGGTCGTTTTAAACTGCCTTTTTTTCCTCGTGCAAACCACAACCCTATTGAACATATACAGGGGTCAACAATTCAATTTGAAACTATCGCTCCGCCAGTTGTGACCAAGTTTACCCGGTTCTAAGTCGGTGTAAATCAGATCCACTCTTGTGGGTTAGAAAGTCATTCTGTTGGTCTCATTTTTTTTGGCTTTTTTTTCAATTTTTTTTTCGTGTTTAGATCAAAATATTGAAAATTCTGTATTTCGGTTATTTTTTGGGTTATAGGGACCGTAAAAAACTCAAAATGTTGGTCTTAAACTTGAACTTTCATCCTTATTCCCCACCCAATTGCTCGCCGCCTGTTGGGAGGGCTGATATACAGAGCGTCCCATAAGTAATGGTAAATAATTTAATGGCGTATTTATGAAGTCAAAGTTTAACTTTTCTCTGGTAAAGCGAAATGACAACTGACATCCGAGTATCTGTTATCCAATATTTTCTGAACAGAAAAAGTATACTTAGTTGGTATCCCTAAGATCAAAACCGTTTTCGAGATATTCGTAATTAAATTATTCGGTGCCATACATGATTGCAATTTGTCATCTTCTTGGAGGATGGAACTTTAGCCCTTTTCTCATTTTAAGTGAGAAATAACTTAAACAAAAATGTTCCGAATTGTTGAATTGGTCGAGGAAGCCAAATATCGTGACCAGCACAAAGTTTCCGAATTTTTTGTGTATGGGTATACTTGAAGCTCTTTGTGTATGAAGAAATGATAGATAACCGAGGCAAATTATGAAATCAAACTCAAAATGCTGTTGAGTCAGTTTGGCAGTTATTTCAACCAAAATTTTCTTAAATTTTTCTCATAAATGCATCCAGCTCAATAGTTTAATTGCAAATATTTCGAGAATCGCCTTTTTTGGATAGAAGATATTGAAAAACAGATATTCGGGTTCCAGTTGTTGCTGCAAGTGGCGACCTCTAACGCTGGCTTAAACCTGAGTTTAAAATCAAATTTTGTTACCCCCGTATATCTAAGTATGTTTTTACAAGGTAGATGTTGTATATGTAATAATTATAATATGCTTATAAGAATTATTTTTTTTCTTCTCTTTCCTGAGAAAAAATACTAATTTAGTTTTTGATGGCAGTTATTTTAATTGAACGCCTTAACCTCAATTTATTACTAAACTTAATTTAAATTTGCTTATGCATACATACCGCGATTTTTAAATCCAAATATCTCGTAAACCGTGGCTCAAACCAACTCTTACCAGATATACCTTTTTTTAGGTAAAGTACGTTAGAGATTAAGAATTTTTAATATGGTTTAATACAGAATGTCTCAAACAAATTACGACGTATAAATAATAATTATAATATAAATTTTAATAGTAGCAATTTTCCTGAAAATATCCAAATCCTCCCCGCTCTCCTACTTGCTTCTTTATTATTAAGACTTTTTATGGTTATGTTTGTTTGCATTACTTAATGACTTTCACAACACCTGAATCGATATAACTTATCTATTATAAAACGTTAATACCACGTTTATATTTACTATAAATATTCGTAAAGTGGGTAAACAAAAGATAAATTTTACTTCACCTTGCGATCGAAAAGTTTCCAGAACTAGGTATACAAGTGGTGTAGGTGACCTAAAAAGTAATTTAAGGATATGCGTATTTATAGCTGCGTTGTTCTCGATTTGTATGTGATCGCTTATTCTAGAAGCTTTACCGGAATCCACTTTATTACAGATCAATTACAGTGTTATCTGTCAAGTAGTACTACCCTAATTGGATAAACAAGACAAAAGTGTTCTGTACCAGATCAATTTCGAAAGTTTACTCATACCTTGCAATTAATTAAATACTTTCACCTCATGCGTGTCATAACTCATTTAGTTAACAAATATATGATCACCTACCATTTCGGGATATAAGTTCATTAGCCTTGTACAGTTCGCTTTTGGCTGCCAGTGGAGCTTTTTCTCTCGCATTCAAAAAATAGGCTTTTCCCTCGTCTTTCTTGTAAATCGTCATCAAAAATCCACCACCCAAGCCCATGCTTTGCATGGTGACCACCCCATTGCAAAACATGGTGGCGATGGCCGCGTCCACTGCGGTACCATTTTTGTCGAGAATGTCTCTGTAACAGTAAAAATCATTTAACCTAGATAAACGAGGATAGTTTTTATTGAGTTTTTTATATTGCTTCATAATTAGTTTCATTTGTAGTGGGTATTGCAAACCTAAGTTCACTCAAATGAATAGCCAAGCGGAAATAGGTTTTCACCTTGTAGTTTTTCGTTATTTTTGTGTTGAAAAAGCTTTATCGAATTTGCGTTTCCAATGTCACGTTGTTCTGTTTACATTTAATAATTATTACTAATTATACACTGTGAGATAATCTTATCGCTCTCTTAAACCCCACAAAAGTGATGTAAATGTTTTTCAAATGTGCTGTATAAATAATAATAATAATAACTGCGCAATTTCATTGAATTGGTCAAGGTTAACACTGTTTCAAAATAAACACAAATCGGTTGTTTAGATTTATTGAACCAAGCCTGCCACCTCGACGAGTCGATGAAGGCATTGAAGGCCAGTTTAAGCTTAACAATATAGTTGTATTCAAGAAAATTAATTTTGAACTGGTTAGAAACTTGATTTAAATCAGCTGACATCAGTCCAGGGCTAGTCGAGGTATTCTTCCGTTTATACAATGGTTCTTTGTACACATTAACAGGGAATATAATGCTGACATAAATAATAATAATGCCTTGTCTACAGGGTGTTTCATAGTATATCGCAGAACTTAAGAACACGGTATCTTGTCCAAAAATTTGAAAAAAGTTCCTAAACTTACCCTCTAAAATACACCTCACAAAATGCATTTTAGAGATAAAAAAACAAAAAAAGTTTTTTGCGAATTGCCCCGAAACCTTTTATCGTCCAGAAAATAGCTTTTGCAAATATTTTCTAATCATAACAAGTTATGTTTTGTGCCTTTTTTTGTTTAGTCATAATTGGTGTAGGTTTTGAAGGGGTAGTTGGTGTTTTTACTTCCCAGCTTCTACGCTACTGGAAAAAGTACGATTTTGAAACGCCCCATCTGAACCGCCAATGTTTTCTACTGAAAACGGTACTCAATCGTTTTGAAGACAAATACACTTTTATGTTGAAAAACTCAATTTTTTTTAAAAATATATACCAAAACTCGGTTTGATTGAAAAATATGCCAGAATCTTATCACAAAAACCAACAACGAGTAGGCAGTTGCGCTAAATATTTGACTATTCGAGCAATTATTTCGTGTAGGTATTCAAATTGACCACTGCCTCAAGTCCAGTGACTTGACAAAGACAGACAATTTTTCAGCCACCATGAATATCGTATTATCGTACGTTTTTAGTAAATGTTGCTCAAAAACGCCAAATGAACAGAAATACAGTTCAACAAATCGCCCAAATTTTTCAGAGTAAAAATATTTTGAAAACGAAACATGAAAAAAATTATTGATGGTTTGGAATATCGAGCGGAATCATTCAACGTTAAGATATTCCAGATTGTCATTTGCAATATGTCTTTTAAGCTATACAGAGTGATTTATAAATGATTACATTTTAGAACTTGAGGTTTAGAATTGTTCTAAAATAGGTTATTACTTCAATACTTTTGGATGAATATATGCAGGGTGATATAGCATTTTGACCACCCTGCCGGATCACCGGCAACCATTGTTATCTTCTAAACCGTAAGAGCTACAAGGTCGGATAAAATCAGACAAAAGTTGTCAAAAACCAGTTTCAAATACTTTGTGGCTTCATACATACTTTGTAGTTTCGCCTTTTAGAACTCATTTTATTTTACTCCAATCCTAGAACTGTAATGTAGAATAAAATAAATCAAATATTAACAATCTGTTTAAATTAGAAAAATATCAAGAAAAACATCGAGGAAAACTAAAAATACCTAATGTTGTTAAATTAAGATTATTTGAATAATTATTAGAAATGTTGAAAACGGCCTTCCCCCTCATTGCTTTGGAGACAATTTCGCGAGTTTAAAAATAACATCAAAAACACAAAAAAAAAACAATAAACAAGCACCTTATAACCGAACTAATTGAAGTTAGTATCTATATCTCAGAAACTGAACAAAATTCGACAACTGTGTCTTGCAGCTTGAGATCTTAACTTTTCTACAAATTAGATAGCAATCATGGCAATTGGATCACTCTGTAGTACAGTGTGTTAAATAATCAACACATTTAGTATCAAACGTGAAAAGCCATAATATTTGTTTGTTTATAAAACCCATGTGTGATTTATTTCATTTATGTTCACTTATACGTTATGAATACATAATACCTTGGAACGGTGTAGGTTATAGTGTTCATAACAAACTGAGGGCATTATATGCAGGCGTTATCATAACGCCCGCTTATAACGTCCTGAAATCTCTTTTAATACTAGCAATGTCATTTTAAGTCTTTCATGCCATAAAAACTATGTATTCCCTACCTTAGGATGCTCTTGACTTTTTAGGTAATAAACTTTCGTTAGCTTTTGCTGCATTTTGCAGTGCAGAAACAGTAAATAATTGCTGAATTAGGTGAAACATAAAACATTGTACTCGTATGTACCAGAGGCGTTAGAGAGTGTATAATGTCCATCAGGCCGAAATCTGTCTCTCGGGCCATAGGCCCTCGGGCTATTTCGGACATTATGTTCTCTCTAACGCCCTTAGTACATAAATAGCTATTATAATTTTTTATTGTATAGCTTGACTACCAGGTGTAAAATGCAGGCCATTGGATTATACCAACTTTTAGATAAAAATAAATCGTCACTGAATAATATGATTTTGATTTATAGACATTATTGTAACAAAGTTTTTTCTATTTCAAAACATTAAAAAAATTTAATTGAAGATGCTATAAAAGGACATCTTTTGGGACGTTAAATGACAGGCATACAATCCAACACACGCTCTCTAATGTAACTCATATCAGGTCCTTTCAGATTTTTTCTGGTATTGAAAAAAGTTTTAAAAATCTTTAAAAACGACTCATAACAAACAACAACAACTTTACTCATCTGACTTTAAAAAATTAAAAAGTTCTAATTTTTATTTCAGTTTTTCAAACACTTTTAAAAGCCAAAATCAGGATGAAAATGTATAATATGATTGCAATCACGCATACTCTTTCATAAAACGTTCCATGTCGTAAACGCAAATATTTATAAATTTTTTCAAAAAAAAGCAATATTGTCAAGGTTCCACAGAACTTGCAAAAATGGTTTAAAATGCTAGAAAACGACAACTTTGTATAAGACAACCGCGTTTCACTTTAAAAAAATATAGTCTATTTAAAAACTATGAGTGAATGTGAATTAGGTTGACAATAGTGATCGAATGTGATTGATCAGTTGGCGGTATGATTTACACAGCAGAAATCATAGCCGTTTTCTAAGTTTTCTGGTCTGGCTACAATGCTAAGTTTTCTTTCGGTTTGTGATTTCCATCAACAAACTTATGCCAATGTCAATGTAGGGATATTGTTTGTGTATATCAGGCTTCTTCATTCACTCCTCCTAGTTTTTAAATAGATAGTTAAACCGATTTGTAACAAAAAGAACAAAGTAAACAAAAAACAAAAGCTTTGTGGGATATGTTTGCAGTCATACATACATACTCTAAACAACCTTTAGTCTACACCATTTACACATGTAGTTTAGAATGCGTCAGTTGAATTTTAGAAACCATACGATGGATTTAAAAAATATCACTTTTATTTCAGAAAAGGTACTTTCAATTTTAGAATAATAACTTTGATTTTCGAAATTGCAATTTGTATTTCAGATTAGTCACTTGTATTATAGAAAAGGGCAGTTGGATTTTAGACGTGGTCATTTGTAATTTGGAAAATTAAAGTTGAGCAAAAAAAGTAAATAGTTTAACGAATATTTTTAATAACATTGTGGTTTAAGCAGTTCAATGAAAAATCGATTTATCTCGAAAACCGTTTATTTTATCGAAATAAAGGAAGAGTACAATTTTTCGATAAAAATGTCAAGAGTATCCATTAATGGCATTTGCAGCTGAAAATAATGACAGCTGTCAAAGTTTAAGCAAATTGTGTCTTAGGTCCAGTTAGTTCCTGCCTTTCGAAGACGAGATACCTGGTTTTCATGTCAAATAGAAGGTCTCTTTCGATAAAATATTAAACCCAATAATCATTACAACATACAAAGTGTTTCAAAAGTTACGGCCAAAAACGTTAATTGGAAGGCAGTTCTTTGGGGCTCAATATTTCCCTTAAGAGTGACTTAAAAAAAAATTATATGATCAAATCGTATTATTTTGACCTCCCCTGCATGCCCCCGATAGACTGTCATATAGTTATGGGACACCCTGTATATTTTATATAAATTAATACTCCCGATGGGCGGTTTTTTTTTGCTTAAAGTGATATTAAAAAAAACAATAAACTAATAACCACATAGAAACACAAAAAAATCTGAAATTGAAATAACGCGTTCTAAAATACAAGTGACCTTTTCTGAAATACAAGTGACGAATCTGAAATACAACTTACGTTTTCTAAAACCAAATTTACGATAATGAAATACAAGTTATAGATTCTGAAATCCAACTTATATTTTTAAAATTCAAGTGATATTTTCTAAACTACATGTGTAAATGGTGTAGAAACGTCTTCTGGTAAAAAATCCAGAAAATAAATCGAAAATTGTCGAATTTTCTTCATTATTTCATTCTTCTTTTTGACCTCCTGAGTCATCTGAAATTAACATTCTTTATACAAATTTGAGGAAAAATTGGTGAAAAAAATGTTTGGAGGTTTTCTGACAGTGTCATCAGTCAAAAATTCCATAGTTGGATAACTGGTAAGAAGAGATATTTTATAAGTTTGGAATAGCTTCTCTATGAATGGCTCTAATCGATACCTCAAACCACAAAGTTTTAATTTCAAAATATTCGTTTCAATTTGCCAGCAAGTTTAGAACAATCTAGAAACTTTCAGAAACACAACAAATACAAATAAAGTGAATCATTTAATTACAAAGTGAAATCAGCTTTAGTTTTGTGTACCAAGTGTAGAAAGTTCAAATAAAACAATGACCGTTTACTATACAGAGTGAAGCACTCTTTATTCAATTATTCAACACTTAGTGTGAAAATCAAAATACATAATCTGTATTGAAAAGCGTAATAGAGTACAAAACAAACTTACAACTATTACAATAATTTATTAATAATAAATCATTTAACACAGTAATTGAAGCAGTCAAATCACCTCCCGTCCATTGTAACACTAATTGAAAACACCCAGTATGTATACCGCGTTCAATTTAGCATTGCGTAGGCCTTGATCAGATGTTGGGCGGCCTTGAAGTTCGAGGCGAATAAAATGAACCGTTTACCGCACTAGTGCGGCAAGTCCATTTAAAGAAAAATCACAGTCCGAAAAAACAACAGCCAAAGGAAAATCGTCCGTCTATCAGGATTGGGAAAACACTATCGAAAGTTTCGATCACTTACGCCTTAATTTTCCTGTTGGCCTCGGTGTTCATCATTTTCTGCACGATTTTTCTAGAATGTCCGCTAGGATCGAAATGGTTGGTGTGCGATTCCGCTTCCTTCTTTGTGCGCTGTTTACCGCTATGGCCTCCGTAAATGTGCTTATCATAGGCGAAATTGTAATGCTCGTACTGATCGAAGTGGCTCTCGGCCTCCGGCGACATTTTAATGTGTTTTTGCTGCATTTCACTAGGATATTTGCTCACTGTAGAACGAGTGTACGATCGCGTTTTGAATGTCTCTTTGCTTGTTTTCAAACAACTGTCGAAAACGCGCCGGTTGCTAGCGCTTTTATACTCGCGCCTGGCTGGGAGAGGTTGTTTCGTTGTTAGGGAGAACGAGAATTATCAGCATGTCGACGTTGCCATTGTGCTTTGTTAGCGTATGTTTAGAACTTGACCTAAGCTTATCATAGAATATACAAAAAGAAAATACGCCGCATTATTATTATCACGCCATTGTATATTGATATTTTACTTTGTATACGGTTAATTAATAACAAAGTTCCCCAACTATATGAAATCCAATAACAGGTTTGTTCAGTCCGCAAAACAACCGTTCTAGAATAGTACCAATTCCGTTCACTGACACAAAAACAATGCGTTTTGGTTTTACTGCGCAAAACCGGTTCTAGAACGATTCCATACCGGAGTGGAACAAACCATGTACATAAATTAAAACGAACCTTATTAAGTACCCACTGCAAAAACTACGTTGTAAACGGTTGAACAAATTGTTTTTCCTAGAAATTGAACAAATTGAATCTTGAATCTGAATGAATTGAATCATGAATTATCGACCCATTAGTATACAGGGTGTTACAAATTCGATGCCTCAGCATCTCAGAAACTATAGTTGATAGGGCTTTAGTTAAATGGTGGCAAAGTTAAGCATTTTATTGCTAAACATTTTGGTAAAAAAATTCAAAAAAATTTCGTTACATCCGGAGATATTTGACAAAAACCGAAAAAGTCTATTTTATTTTTTTACCACTTTATTATTGATTATTTTGGAAGACCAATGGCACCTTCCAGAGGCACTCTCTTCAAGAAAATAGTTTTAGTTTTTAGCTTTGACGTTTCCGGTTTTTAGATACCATCATCAACTTGACCTGAACTTTTTATTTCGTTTTTTAGTAACTACAAACCTTCCGAAACATTTCCGAAACTAATGATGTGTCACACTGGTCAAAAAAATATACCTAGTGTACCGGGTGACCCAATAAGACTGTTCCTCGGCCATATCTCAGAAACCGTACGTCGTATCACTTTGGTGTTACAAAAATTACTGGGTAAATTGGCTATGAAAAATCAAGAATCGCTGGAAAATATTTTCAAGTTCTTAAAATGAACACCAGAGGTGCCAACTGCCATCTTAAATTTAAAAATTGCATTTATGCACTTTTACTATGTTTTTGTTCACATTTTTAAAGAGAACCAGTTTATCTAGCATTTTCGTAAAACAAAAATTTCAGTTATTTCGAAAAGAAAGATGGTGGGGGGTGTTCAATTGTTTTTGTAATAACCTGCTGTAACTTCTTAGCGATTTGACCGATTTTAACAAATTTGGTATCGTCGAAAATAGCATTCCTTGAGCAATAATAATCAACCAAAATATAGTTGATTTAGTTGAATATTTTGCCGCCAGTGGCCTAGTTTTGACACCATGACACAAATTCCAAAAAAATCAAAAAAATCAAATGGAATATTATGACTATTTCTCTATGAAAAAGTAGCTAAATAACTCCCAAACAGGCCAGTGAAAACCGTTTTTCAAAATCTTGTTTTTAAACTAAAATATTGGGAATATTAAATGATTGGAATTTTGAAGGCCAATCATCGCTCGGTATGTTTTTTAAAACTAAAAATCAATTTAGCTACAAGATGAATAAGATGTTAAGCCACTTGTGAGTCTAAATAGAATTCATTTAGGCATTATAAAAAATATTTATTATCATAACATTCATGTTGCTTCAAAAAAGGACTAAACGCATCCTGAACTTTATATAGAAGTCACTTTTTCATATTATTCTTACCTTTAGTTTAAAAAGTAAGCCTAAAAATCCAAATAAGTATACTATATGCATATTCCACATTTTGCGCATTTTTATATTTTTTAGCCATATAGTAAAAAGGCATCAAATTTTACAAAAAATCTTTATAAATGGTTCCTAAATATGTGGAATTTGGATGTAATATACCTATTTGGGTTTTAGGCTTACTTTTAATATTAAAAGTAAGAATTAAAGTTTTAAAACATTTCTTTATAAATGTGCATTTTTAATATTAAAGGATAAAAAGTAAGAACCTATTTAAATATTTAAAAGTAAAGAATTTCGAGAGTAATATTAAAGTGATAAGTTTATCATGCGTTTCGTCCCTTTCGAGCAACATGAATGTCCAGACGATATATGTTTGTTTTAAATAAAGTTTAAATGAAGTCTATTTAGACTCACAATTCATTCTTTAACATCTTATTTATTTCGTAGCTAAATTTTTAATAGTTTTAGGACATTTACCGCGCGATTCTTGGCCTTCAAAGATCCATTAATCTGGTCTTCCCAATATTTGAAGGTAGGAACGACATTTTAAAAAACGGTTTTCACTAGCCTATTTGGATGTTACTTGGGTCCTTTTTCATAAAGAAAAAGTCATATCATTCCGTTTGATTTTTTTGATTAATTTGGAATTTGGGTCATAGTATCAAAACTAGCCCCCTGGCGGAGTAAGATTCAACTATATTATGGTTGATTCTTATTGCCCAAGGAATGCTCTTTTCAACGATACCAAATTTGTTAAAATTGGTCAAACCTGGGTTTTTACAAAAACAAATGACCACCACAAATTGAATTTGTTTTTGAAATAACTAAATTTTTTGTTTTACGAAAATGCTGGTTCTCTTTAAAAATGTGAACAAAAACTTATTAGTTATGCAAAATTTATAGAAAATGCAATTTTAAAATTTAAGATGGCAGTTGGCACTCGTGGTCATTTTTAGAACTTTTTTTTTTCAAAAACGACAAAATTTAGATAGTAAGTAATAAAAACAAAAAATAACCAGGTTCAGCAGCAATCTAAAAATGACAAACAAAAATCCAATGCTGCTGTAACAGATGTGACAACATTGGACTCACTTTTAAGACACCCTGTATTGAATTTAGTTTAATCAACTGAACAAAAATTGGCTACGTAAATTAAATACGACCTTAAAAGATTTGGATGGAATTTAGGTTGCAGACAAATATATAATTTAAAAAATTTTAATACACAATGAGCTGCTCAAATACCTGTAATCGTGCAAAATATAATGTAGGTCAAATATTTAGATAGGTAAATAATCAAAACAAGAACATTGTTGTTTTTAATGGAAAATTACTAGAAATTGGAAATTAATCTGAATCAGCAGTAATAATACCGATAATATGCGCAGAGTTAATTATTCTCTGGACCGATAAGAACATAAAAGCAAAAATATTGAAATTGGAAATATTTATTGATAAAAGTATTCGTATACAAAGTATACGTGACTGATATTGTTTATTTAAAAGTAGCTTAGTCTGGTATAACAATGGGAAATATTTTGAAGTCATAGAAAATTTTCTAGATTAGTCAGTCATTGGTCAATACACCATAATCAGTAGGTAATACAAAGAAAAATGATTCATGACTTTTCTACTTTGGAATAAGTATTAAAATTGGACCAACCACCACTCGAAATATTGGAAATTATAAAAAACTGTACCAAATGAAACTTTTAGAATTAGTTGGTAGAGCTTGAAAAGATGTAATGTTTTATTTTGTTTTTTGATTTGCACATTCAAAAACTGCAACATTTTCAATTTCAGAAACTTGTACATACAAACAAAACCATTAAATTTAAAGAAAAATTACTGTTCTTAAATAAGTTTTTTTATAAGCTATTTGATAATGCCAATTTTACTATGAACTGGACATTTTTTTTGTATATCTTTTGAAAAAAAAGCTTATGATTAAATGCGTTGCTTATATTAAACTATTAAAACTAAGAAACGTGAAAGTAATTTTTCTCTAATTTAATACTTTAAGGTTTACAGATTGTCAACAGTAGAAATTTACGATTTTCATTATTTTAACAAAACTTAATTTTCCGGAAATTTTACATCCCTGCTTCTTAGCTATCTTGTAGAAGTTTTTTCGTCGACAAATTCGTTTTGATTCATCAACTAAATTAATTATTATAATACATTTTGAAATGCGAGTAAATCGATTCGAATGTCTTCTCGCTAGTCATTACCCACACACGAAGATAGAAAGCCTAGATAAAATATTTTCATATCAAAATACAACATCGGGAGTGGCAACACTCTAGGTCAAAAATAAAACGATTTAGTAACACACGGGTCTATGAACTTTGAGCTTTTTTCAATAGTCGACCTCCTACCTTAGCCAACTAAGCTAAATACATTTTACTTACGTAGTGAATAAGTTACGCAAAAGCATACAAAAGCAAACTAATTAGTAATGGTTTTGGTTGTAAATACGTACCGTCCAACTTGGGCGCAAACCACCGAATCAGCACAAACTGCCGCCCTTTTGAATACCCTTAAAACGGAGCTGGAGGCTGGTAAAGGTTTGGTAGGGTTAGCAGGAGTGAGATTGGCATCATCTTCCGGTCCTTTGGGTTTGCCGAACGAGAAACATGCTCCTATTATTACCGCTATTATGATCACGAGGGCGATGGCACCCAGTACATAACGTTTTTTGAATTGTGGACTGCAAAAAAGATGAAAAAGTTAGGTTTTTTGCATCTTGCAATTTGTATGAGTTACACTATAAGACATTTTGGAAACGTGTTTCATACAAGATTTTTTCCAATTTTCCTATTTTCCAGACATTTTGGAAAATTCACATATTGTCAAATTTTTTTGACGGAGAAAACTTTTTCCCAACCTAATTAGTTTTTGATATCTACTCTAATTGGATATTTAGGATTAAGGTTGACTAAATTTCACTCAATCAAAATTTTAGCAACTGATATGACGTCATTACTAAAACCAGTCTGATATACTATTCTAGTGATCATATTGTGTGTCTATGTTTTTAAGCTACAAAGTGCCCTCACAGTAAGTTTCTTTCTTACTATTAATTCACTTACATTTCATCGTCATCAGCTTCACACACGTTATCATTAAACTTAACAAGGAGGGGACACCGGCATTTCTCATCTGAATCATCGTTCTCATCCAAATTGCAGCTGATCGATTTGTTTGACTTTGTCTTGAATCGTCTTCTCAACAGATCTGCTTTACGCACAATGTCCGGGTAAAAAAGCAATTTAAAATCTACCATAATTTTTGAAGAGACAGTTTTAGAAAATGGGGGGCATTGTAGAATATAAATGATAGTGAATTGAGAATTTTGAACTGGAATTGGGTGACAGGGATAGGACTCTGGATTGGAGGTTAGGCAAAATGTTGGGTTGAAATGTGACACTGAGTGGAACCGATCGATACGTTAGTCGGCAAACGAGGGTGGTAAAATAATACTTTTGAAGGGTAAGGATGTGGGTTATTTAAGCTGGGTTATATCAGATGGGTAAAATGCATTATAGTTTGTATAGCCATCTGTTTCATTATCTGTTGATTGATTCAGCTGCCTTCCGGAGTAGCCACATGATCAATGACAATTTTATGTTGTTCTATAGAATATAAAATGGGCCACCTCAGTTGTAATAAAGCAAAATTTCAATATAAGACGTTATAGATAACAGAAAATATGAAAAAAAAATTGGTCGTATGAGTAATTGGGTAAGAATATACAATCTTTCCATATATTACACGCTTAAAATAAATTTTAAACATTTGGAACTGTTAAACAAAATGTCAAGACATTCAACTTCCATATATCAATGGAACCCCGTAAATGGTATATGGTATATTTATTGTATATTGGTAAACTTATGAGACGTTTCGTAATACATTTTTTGTTTAAAAATGTTTAACAGAAAAGTAGAAGAGTGTGTTTTTAATGATGGGGGTGGTTAATTGTCCAGAATTTTCAACATGATTGAGCTGACATTGTTCAGAAATTTCAAAAGAAAACTAACTCTAATAAAAGAATAGTGAAAAACAGTGTTGATATGATTGACATGGCTAATTGCTCGGAAATTGCAAAAGAAGTTTAACTGACTAGACTGTAACGCACATTCTCAATAGACCAAATTAAAAAAAAAAAAATTAGTATAGACATAGCAATGGACATATTGAATAGTGATAAATATTTAGTGAAGAATGCCTCCACCAAGCCATCGAGATCGGAAAACTCAACATTGATGGCAAAAATACTAACAGATAATTGTTTTTAAAATTAATATAACTTTTAAGACATATCTCTTGTGTTGACGTATTTTTATATTTTATGGGGTTGCATTTCCAATGATTGATCGTTTTGCTTTATGTAGTAAGAGTAAGAAGACAATAATGTTCCATAACAGTTGTTATCAAATATTTAAATACATAATAGATTACATACATAAGATTCATAAGAACTTTGTAGAGCCGACTGAGTGTTATTTGGTTAACGAAATGTGATTATGGATTTTTATTTTTCATTACTATTCGTCAATCAAATTTACAGAAAAAACACCTGTAAAATTAAACTAAAATTTATAGTTTTAAAGATATAGCAACTGAATTTGTATATAGAATTTGAACATTATTCCATTTGTACTAAGAGTAGGTATAGGTACCTATATGCCAGCTTCAAGCCAATAAGCAGAAACCGGGTTCGCCGGGTTACCAATTATTTTGCTGAAAACGTTTTCTAATTTTTGCTCAAAACTAAATTTTTTATAATTTTAACGTCCGCGTTAAATTTTCCTATACCGTGTGTCCCAAATTGGTTCTAAATGTATTGGGATCTCTGTAACCGTAAGAGCTACAGAGTCGGTTAAATGGGGAAAGTTTTAGTAAGCCATCTTGAAGCCATAAGAAAGTTATCATCCATATCTCGGAAACCAATAACGATAGATTTTTTCTAATTACGCCATCGTGTTCTACGTAAAAAAGTGCTAATAATAATGTCTTAGTTTCAAAACTCTCTTTGGCTTTGTTAAAGGGTGTTTCTGACGTTTTCCCAATTTTCCGGAAAATGGTGAAAGATAATTTAATTTGCAAACCGGAAATAAGTTTCACATCAAATTCTCTAAAACTTTCCCCATTTAACCAACTCTGTAGCTCTTACCGTTTTCGAGATCCCAATACATGTAGAAGCAATTTGGGACACACTGTATACTGGGTAACCCAAACTTAAATGGCACATAGTGGAAAATACTGTGCGTTAAGGATGTTAAAGTTGATGAGTTGATGTTTACTTTTTAATTTGATATTTAGTAAACTGTTCCAGATGGACAACTCTATATTTGCACAATTTGAATTTTGAATAATAACTTGTGAGTGGCAAGTCAACATTCCGCACTGTATATTTTGGGGATAATTTTTTCTCATTCAACTAAAAAGGTATCATAAACAATACATAAATACCATTTTGGTTTGTTAAAGAACGTTTTGTGGGAAAACATTACCTACAAAAACGATTCGAAAACCGCTTCAGTCTCTTGGAAACCCTTTACCTGTTTAATTTGAAACGGGGGATATGTGCGATAAATGGTTCTTACCGTCGCGTCGTTTTGTATATTCATGATATGGAAAAAATTAATTAGTACATTCACTTATAATAGGATCAGCCTAAGTTGAAACCAAATCTCAACACATGGTACCTAAATCTACTACTTTTATGAGTATTCAGACAGATGACAATTTGGCACTTTGTTAAGCAAAGTTTCATTTATGCCTATATGTCGATTTTAAGTACAATCTAAGCTAAGTTGAGGTTTGAATGTGACATATCAGGTTTAAAATAACACAGTAAACAAAACTTATCAAGGCTGTCCTTAAACTCAACTTAGCCAATGTTGGGGAAACGGACATTAGTGTCTCCAATTCATTAATTTTGCCACCATTGGAATTTATTAGGACTGACAATTCGTTTTCATAACAAAAATGACAACTGGTTAGTGATGGAACAATGAACTGATCATTGGTACTTTAAAGTTTTCAAAGAAATTGCAAATAAATGTCACACTTTTTACTTATTACCTACCAAGGTTTTGCATATCCTTTAGGTTTAGGTATTGCAATTTCACTTAAACTTTCCAACTCTTCTTCATATTGCAATTGTTCACTCGCGAAACGTTTCGAACTCATTCTGGCATCATCAAAGTGCACCGTTTGCTTAGGCTAATTTCATCTTCCTAGCGCATTTTAAAGTTGACTTTACTGATAAACTATTACGTTTAATGGATCCCTTTCGTTTTTATAGCAGCTTCGTAGATTTCAAGGATGTACTTAAATGTGATATTTTTTAATTATCAAGGGGTATACAAATATGCTATAAATATTGTTGAAGTGAAAATTGATTTAAGGTGTTTGTTCAAACAAATAAGCTTGAGCAACACCTTGAAAACTTTTATAACGGTGACACCTTCACTGTTGAGGGATTTTCAAATTGAATGCAACAAATCATGTGTGAAATTACAATAATTACTGTTAAAAACATTTTAATTGTGTTCACTGATGTCAACCGTAAATTTAAGTTCTATTTGGTTTATCTTTCTTGGATTTAGGCAAAAAAATTGCAGACAAGTCAAACTATAAAGAAAATGATCGTGGTTAAATCGACGAAGATGTATAGAAATGAATGTCCCACAGATGTGCATAAGATATTCTGTACGAAAAGGACACTCAAGCCAGTGATATTTGTGAACTAGCAAAGTTTTGCGAATAATTAATTTTATTTCATTAAATAAATTTACTTACCATCTTTTTCGTTTCACTGTGCCATCCACAAAGTTTAAGGACGTAATTGTCATCTTGAAATAGTTTCGTTTACTGCTTACATTATCTTTAATGTCCTTTAAGCTGAACCCATCTACCTGGAGAAGCAAATAAGTTAGTAAGAAGTGATCAGAAAAGAACAAACATACCTCGATGACTTTTCACTACTAATAAACATGAAAAACTTCTCCCAAATGCTTCAAATCGGTGGTTTGGTATGATCTGGAAAAAAAATGTTACTAATAAACAGGAACCGTGCTAACTGTATTTACCCATCAACTACAAACCTTACCGTGTGTAACTTGCAAATACAATCATTATGCATGTAATTAGTGTGAAATTGATGAATAAGAGCATTCCAGTTTTGTTGATTATCATAATGTGGTTATGGGTCATAAAAATTACCAGGTTTATTATTAGATAAAGAGCATGTTTCGGCATTAATAACATGTGCAATGCATTAATCACTGTTTAAAATAGTTCATTTGATTTATGAGCAATAATAAAATTCATGTTTTCTTAAAAATACTACTATTTTTTGGTGTGGTACACCTAATAATATTCAATTTTTGTCATGGTAGTCTTTGGTAATTTTTGGATGTAAAACATTTTGGCAAATAATCTAAACTTGTATTTAAACTAATATTGATTTTAATTAATCTGCTTAATATCGTCATTATTACGTTTTTTCTTAATGTAAAATCAGTTATAAAAATACAAATCGTTTTAGTTCGAGTTGGCTTTCATTGTTGGGTCTTTTAAAGTGTGAAACCTACAGAATTCAGAAAGTATTTGAGAAAATGTTCCAAATGTCCAAAACATTTCATAAAAAAAATTTCTGTCATGTCAAAATACATTTTTTGAAGCCAAGTTTAACTACCTCGTATCTTCGTATTTTTTATGCTTAACAAAACGGAACACTAAAACCAAGAAAATAACGTTAGCTGATCTGCGATGAAAATTTTACATAAAATGGTAAATATCACAAAAAAGGATGTATACAGAGTGTCCCATCGGAAACTACCGCTATCGATATTTCGAAAACTACAAAAAATAACATTGGCGCGTTTGAGAAGGAGAAAAGAGTTCCAAACCCCCAAAAATTTTACCCTGTAGAGTTTTCCAAAAAGTTGGCTTTTAAATAATGGCCAATAATGTAGGGCATGATAAGATCAGGTAAATATCTCAGAAATTGTAAGAACTAAGAAGAATAAACCAAAAAAGCATTAACACCCTAAATTTCTCTAACAAAGCAGTTCTGGAGTATAGTTTAAATAGCAAATACGTGTAGTTAGTTTTAAACATAGAATACGCGGTTTAAATTTGCATATTAAAACCTAAAACACCCTGTCAAACTGCGGATGACAAAATGTAGTGAAGCTGTTTTCTTAGAAACTAGTTCCACATGTTAAAATGCTGCAAACTGTCAAACACCACTCTATAAAGCTATAAAATTAAAAAATGACATGCTCAAAAGCAGTATACAGTTCTAAATCGTTTTAAGTAAATTTTATAGGTTTAGGAGTTGAATTTTACATGGTAAGGATTTGCCAAGTAGAATTAAAGCAAAACATCAAAAAATCTGGAGAATTCTAGTGAAATCTTGCAACTTTTTTATAACGCTTTTGGGATAATTTAAATGTTGGCAACATTGGTTCTCCATCTTTACAAATTATTAAACAATATCGGTACTAGTACTTTACTAAATATTTCAATCTTAATAAATTGCGGTCAATTTGATCGAGCAAAATCTCAGAAATTTACTGAAGAATATAATTACCACGTAATTACTATAATGAAATGCCAAACTAATTTCTAGGCGGTTATTTCAACTTGGCTAAATACCACATTCTCCTAATCATCGGTCAAGAACAAACTTGACCAAACCACATTATATCGGTTTCGTATATTGAACGTTTACTTGTAAATCATAGAATGTCATTCCTTTGAATAATTCATCAGTAAGTCACTTAACATGAATCATTCAGTAAAGTTATGTTATCAAACTAAACCGCAAGGTGAACAATTACCATTCAAAACCATCTGAAGCGTCTTATCAATATGCAAGAAGAATTACAATGGCTGGCATTATAACGCAAAAAACAATAGAATTATTGAGAATCTGTAATAAGTTTAGTCACGGAAACGTCAAAACATTTTAACAGAAATTATCTCATTTAGTGCTGGTTGGAATTATGTTTTAAGGCCTTGACGTATTATTATTATTATTGTTACTATACCAACAGGTGTCTATTATTTATGACAGAATATGTTTAGTGCAATTTGTATATTAATCGTGACAATTTGTTATTTCCTGTAAACATTTGCAATTTGATTGTTTGCTGAAGCTCATTATGTTTGTTGGTTTACCATATTATTTTATTTCATCTGGAAATTATTATTTTTAGTCAGAATTTAATTTTGATAAGTATAATTTTAAAACGTTCTATTTCAGAATGAGTTATATAGGGTGTCTCTAAAAGGTCTGTACAAAATGTTATGACATATTCCTGACATCAAAATAAGTTGATTTAAAGCGACTTACCTTAGTTCGAAATTCCTCCGTTTTTGAGATACAGGGTGGTAACATTAAAAAAATTTATTGCACATTTTGTAGCATATTACTTTCAAATCTGGTAGCCAGAATTATTTTGAGATGCGAAACCCAAATTTGGACACTTAGGTACAATTTGAACAAATTTCAGGTGACAGTATTTCGGTACAATATCGAACACTAAAAACCGAAATATCTCGACAACGGTTTACATTAGCGGTTCTTAGCAGGAGTATCTTTTTTGCTTTAAAGTGTTTAAAACATCATTTTCTTAAAAAATAAATAAGAAAAGTACACCGAGAAAAAAAATACAGTCACTTAAAACCATCAGAAGTACACTGTAAAGCGCCTTCTAACAGCCGCAGTAAAAATGTGTCTAAATTTGAGTTTCATATCTCAAAAAACCACTGGGTACCAGATTTGAAAGTAATAGGTTACAAAATTAACATTATATTTAAAATAATCTGATTTTTCTTTTTTAACTTTACCACGGAGCAATTTCGGACTAAGGTAAGTTGCCTAAATCGGCTTATTTTGATGTCAGGAATAGACCTTTTAGAGACCTTTTATAATACTAGTATTAATTGCTCTAAATACCAAAAGAACCGAAATAAGTTAATTGTGGGCATCAATTAACAATACTAACATTTAATCATTAACTACTTAATCTTCCAGCAAGGACATCTAAGAATTTTGATGGTTCTAATTAATCACGTAACACTGTTTAATTAATTATCTTCATGGCAATTAAATAGTTTATTGGATTTTGTTCCAGAACAGTCTGTACAAGTCTGTAAAAATTAGTAAAAAATCGTTTAATGGAGTTTTCTACCATAGAATAAGCCTGGATAAGTCAAATGCCCAAGTGCCCCATAAAGAGTGCAGAAGCCATATTCCCCTAGTTAGATAGGGGATTCAGGAAGGAAGAAGGGAAATGAGCCTGGCACAATCCCCCGTGACGTAATTAGAGACTCTTCAATTGCATAACGTATAAGCTGCATAATGTATAAGCTATAAACTCACTAAAATAAACTGACTTTTCCATAAATGAATAAAAGAGTTACAAGTTTGCGCCAACCTAAACAACAACGAGAACAAATTATTTTTGGTGGTGGTGGTGGTATTATGTCTTTTCGCACTGTTCCCAGAGATAATTTTAACTGATTTCTAACATTGTTTTGAACTGTTTCGAATATGGCTTTGGACTATTTGCACTATAATTTGTACATACTTAGTGCTGTAAATCAGTATACAGCAAATGGCCCAAATCAGTGGGAGAACAGTTCAGAATCTAGAATCATAAACTCAAACAAAGCTACTGAATATCAAAGAAACATTGGTGGAAGACAGAAATTGACATTTTCTGCCTAAGTGGCCAGTGTACATGTTTCTTTGATTATCAGTTAGAGAATCATCAGTTAGAGAATCACCTTTTTATTGAAAGTAAAATACAAATTTCATTTTATCTCAGCAAGAGACTGCAGACCATGGTGACTTTCAGCAGTTATAAGCAATATTATTAACTTTTTTCTACATTATGACAACACTGATGTTTTTTCGACTGTGACATCATCCTGTTCTTGTTTTATTGTTCGTATATACATTGTAAACGCTGATCATGACATAAATGCTACTTTATCATTGGAACTGACCATCCTGTATATGTATAATATGAGTTTTTCTAAATTGATATATGATTTGAGCCTGACAGTCCAAATAGGTTTTTGCATGATAATATTGAAATAAGACTATCACGACTATATCTAGATCACTCACTTTGATCTTTAACGATTGCGGCCATTTGGAAAAAATCTCACTTAATGGTGAAACTGCATAGTAAATTACGCCGCTACCGCAAATTTATAGCTTTTACAAAGTTGAAGTGGTCGAGAACTTTACAAGGGTCTGGGAGTGGTACCGAGGAAATCGATTCGTAGACACGAAATTACAAAATCTAGCTCCTTTGTATAAAATCGAGAGCAATAAGTGAAAGCGAATTTCGTTCAAGTTGTCATCGGAAGTGTGGGCGCTTGTCAATGTATTGCTACCAGTAATAAAGCTTATTGAATAAATCTAATTTAAAATGGTATAACACTTTTTTGATTTTAAGTTGTATGGTAGTACGGAATTCGGTTGTTAGGACCACAAGATTAATGAAATCGCAATTTTTAAAGCCCCTGTTCTTGCATTTATAATTAATATTTTATAACATATTCTTGCTAAGTAAGATTTGCTCCCAATCCACCCAATCGATTATCCCACACTAGATTTAAATGCAAACAAGTTTTTTTTTTAAACACACCTACTTGAGCTTTCGTTTTCTTCACCTCACTTGTAACTCCGGTACGATACACTTATTAACTCTGTAACCGAAAATCACTAAATTTGCGACCACGTGAATTGTTTGTCGCAGTACCAATCGTACCGCGTTCGAGTAGCACGCAGTACCAACTGAGTAAAAGAGGTACTGACGTATGGTTGGGTCAGCCGAGGACGGTGCTTATGCACGGTAAATTGGGCTTTTGTAATTCATTGACACGGGATTGATCAGATTATCGCGTAAATTACACGGAAAACCAACAACTAATTGACTAACGGGTTATGATAAGTAGTACCTTGGTCTGCGACGATGGGCAATAACGTGTAAGAGTTGCTGGGAGCAGGTTAATGAATTTCTGATACAGCCTCCCAATCATCAAGGTCTTGTGAAAGTGCAAGCTTATTGGTAGGGTAAGAAGTGCTTTTATTTGTATTGTATTTAAATTTTTATTCTTGCTTTATGTTAAAATAAGGGTTTAAATATGCAAGTCCACCTGCACGATATTACCTGAGTTTTCTTAATTAATTTAAACAGGGAGTTGAAAACCAGTTAAGTAAAAGTAAATACCTAAAAGTAGGCATCCTAGTTTGAAAATCGTAACAATAGTTCTTGGTGTAAAAATAATCTGATTTGATGTTGGTAATTTTTTTTTACTGTTTTAAATGGTCGACTTTCTATATTATTATACAGGGTGTCCCATAACTATATGACAATCTCTCGAGAGCATACAGGGGTCAAAATAATACGATTTGTTCATATAAAAATTTTTCCTAAAGTCACTCCTAAGGAAGATATCGAGCCCCAAAGAACTGCCTTCCAATTTTTGGCCGTAACTTTTGAACCACTTTGTATATTGTAATGATTTTTGGGTTTAATGTTTTATCGAAAGAGACCTTCTATTTGACATCAAGACCAGGTATCTTGTCTTAGCAGAAAGACAGGAACTAACTGGTACCTAAGGCACAATTTGCTTAAACTTTCACGTTGTGGTTTAAGCAGTTCAATGAAAAATCGATTTATCTCGAAAACCGTTCATTTAATCGAAATAAAAGAAGAGTACAATTTTTCGATAAAAATGTCAAGAATATCCATTAATAGCGTTTGCAGCTGATAATAATGACAGCTGTCAAAGTTTAAGCAAATTGTGTCTTAGGTACCCGTTAGTTCCTGCCTTTCTGCTAAGACGAGATACCTGGTTTTGATGTCAAATAGAAAGTTATGGGACACCCTGTATATTTCGATTCTTATAACAATTGCAAATATGTTTCATGTATCATAACCTATACCTATATTTAACTGTTGTTATTTAACGTTACGTTATATTGATGTTTCAAAAATAATATTTTTACATTTTGAAGTGTCATAGCTCCTAACCACAATGAGTCACAGCAAAATGGCTTGCATGTTTCTATCTTAACTTTTTCTGATTAACTGTGCCAGGGTCTTATTACAAAGTTTGAAAAAATTAACATGCAAACCGTTTTGCTCTATCTTCATCTGATTAAAGACTATGGTAGTTCAAATTGTAAAAATGTCATTTTTAGATATAGGTTATGATCATTGAAATCGTAATATTGTTCCATTTAACTTTAGTTTGTAGTAACTTCGGGCACCTATGGTGGTAAAAGTGAAAATATTTCAGATGTGGAGGCGCAACCAACGGAGGCTCCAACGCAACCAACAACCCTGAAATTTGCAAGATTTTAAAAGACTGCAGTTTTTGAAATATCGACCGCGGTAGTTTCCAGTGGGACACTCTGTATAATATCTCAACCATCTTTCGTTAGGTTAAATGACACTAATCCACGTGATATTACTATCATTAGCAACAGGATGATCATGTGACCACCTGTCAAATGATAACACACACTGTATGTGATACTATTTTTGTTATTTTAGCTAAACTGTGTAACCATAACATTTGATATTCAATCGTACTCAGTAATAAAACATTTTAAGGAAGTAGGAATTTTTAATTGGCCATTACCCTTAAAATGTCAATGTCACGTGAGCATTCAACCAATAAAAGCCAACAATTTCCGATTTTCAGTTTGAAATTGCCTCTACGAACAGACCTATTGTAATTATTTTGTTTGAATGTTTAAAGCGCTAACGGGAAAATATTTGAATACGATTCTGTAGTTTCAGTCGGATGTAGGTAGTCAAATGTTTGGTTTCATCCTACCAAGGTCGGTATAGTGCACAGAAACTCGCAAATAATCGTTTTAGAACATTTAGGTACGTGTACAGGCCAAAAATACTATTGAGGAGTAGTTGAAGAAGTAAGTAATGAAAATATTCGATTAGTGTATCTCAGTATAAAATCCTTAAATTAATTCACCTCGATTACTTTAAAATACCATGTAAAAACAGTGAATATTAACAATTTCTTCTTTCTTGTAGCAGAATAAGTTTTCCTTGAATTGATGATTAAAAATTAGTAATACAAATGTACTAGTGTATAAAATATTAATTTTTTAGATTGAAGCTGATTGTAAGCAACTTTGTACATGTTCTCATCTCAAGGTTTCAAGGCTATCGAGTTCCCGTTTACTCTATTCGTCATTCATTCCAAATATTGTGAAGTTATAGATGTTTTTACTCTTATGGGCTTGTATGGTGGAACATTTTCCCGTTTGAATCAAAAATAAAATATAGTTAAAGAGAGGTATACGTTTATAATAGAAACATCCTCAAGTTTTGTATCGCATTTGTTTCGAGAATAATATATTTAGAGAATATTAAGATGTATAGTTTAAAATTATTTTTGACTATACAGAGTTGTTCATAAAGGCGTGACAGATAAAATATTACCCAATTAACCCCATATTTTTGTTACTATTTTAGATTCTCCATGGAGTTCTAAAACCGCCTGTAAAGGCTAAACCTAATAGTTTTTTTAATACTTAAAAAAAATTTAGTTTTTACTATTGTTGGAACTTTTTTTACTCCGCATTTGATCCCCATTAAAATAAAAACACATCAAATTGAACATGATGATATTAAATTTATTATTGTTGATCAACAAAAGGTTTTACAACGTTTTCACAGGCAAAGAGATCTTAAATTCTCTAACCTAACCTAGAAGAAAAACCTAATCTCGTTGACTGATGAATTGTGTTTTTGACAGCACGCTATTTCCAAAAGCTAAATAGTCCAACATCTACGATGAAACATTGACTGCAGCGCCATTGCTCCAAAAGTAGAATACTATTTGGTGCGAATATTCTACAGAAATATTTTGAATAACTCAATTTAATAAATTTCGACTTTTTTAAATGGAATACCCTGTTTATTATACTTTTTTCAGATAGGTTTTACGAAACATTTCAACTTTTATGAAGTATGTCATATACCTAATTTTTCAAATAAAATTTAAATTAAAAATAATAGATGTATATTTGATTTTTTAAGTAAGAATACACTATTAAACATTGTTGCAAATAGAGAGTATTGTTTTAGTAATTTTACTATACATTTAATTTAATCTAAATTGATACTCGTACGAAACACATGCAAAAAGCGCCTTTCTCGCACTTTATTAACGGTTTTCTTGTGCGGGAAAGTACAACTTTCCGCACTTCTTAGGTAAATAACTTTTACAGCAAAGTAGCAAAAACAAACGGGTCATCACATTGTTGACGTATGGTTCATTTACGTTAAAGAACTATTTTTCAATGCTCCATTTTAAAAACTTGGTTTTCAGATATTGTGGATTTATTAAGGTATTTAAAATGCCCATAAAAATTACTGTTAACGTTTTAATAACGGATTTGATAAATACACATTCAACTACTTATTAGTTATAAATTATTTCTTTTTCTAGAAAAAAAAATGGAGACTGCTGAAAGGACGTATCCAGTCTTACCACAAGTTGGTAAGTAAAATACAAGCATTTTTTTAGTAATAATTTATTTTCACTAAAACACATAACTTTATCTACCCTACTATATTTTTAAAAATATGTCTTAATCAGCGTTCTAACTTTTAACTACCGTTAAATGTAGTAGTCAAATTTTTACACCAAATTTACATCGCGTTACAGCATAATGGCGTCCTATTTTTGTTCAATTTATACCCTAATTAACATTATGTGCAAATTTATCGACGTATTAAATACATACACATTATTAAGCAACTTTTCAGGTGACAGCTTTCGATAATTTGATATTTAGTACGTCTAAAAGCGGCCCGAATTTATTGTCCCAGCAATAATTATGTATGCAAAGTAATTTAGTTTGGCTTAATAATAATTACATTTACACATTTTGAACCGACAATTCATTTATTTACAAAGTATGGAATGTTTTCAAACGTTTATAAATTTTTTAATAAAAGTGTTACCTATATAATACATAAAAAAATAAGTGAATACTATTAATAACAGGTAGACAGAAATATTTAAAACTACTTAACAAATTTTTAGAACAATTTTAATACTGCTTAAAAAATACTACAAAACTTAATTACAGATTGAGTCAGGTTTAGCAAAATTTATAGAAAAATGTGGGAAAAAAATTGTAATTTTCTTAGAACAACTTTCTAAGAAAAATAACAAAAAAGTATTAAAAAAGGACCAGTAGGGTAATTTTGTATTCAATGATTGTGGCTTTGTAGTTTTAATCTCTCCATGTTGGTGTTCCACAGGATGTTCCAAAGTATTACTTTAAATAATATTAATTCTCATACACGAGTGTGTAATTCTAATTTTAGAATTAGAAATTATCAAAAAATACGAAACGTACTTATAAAAATAAAATTTTACTTGACTTTTTTTAGACATTGTTTATCCCACTTCTAGATTCATAAATATGATATCAAAGAGGTAATTATAGATATAGTGGAAATAAGGTTTGACTGATTTTTTTTTGTAAAGTAATAAGTTTGACAACATTGCTTTTTCCGTTTTTACCCGATTTTTATAGTGTTACATCATACGATACTTGATAGGTTTGTTAGTGCAGCTGTTAAGGTCTTGTATCAATTTTTTTACCAAGAATGCTATCTATCTGGTTAAAAGTTTTAATTAAAAATTTTAATGATGCATACCTTTCTGACCTTCCTTCAAATCTTATTTAATGGATTATTATCATTTACCAAGATATTTTTACTCCTTATGGTGAGAGATAATTATGGAATATTATACTAATGAACTCAATAAATCAGATTGCGACGAAGAAGCAGATCGCTTAACGATGAGAACAAAATAATCTCAAATGATTATGTTAATGATCAATTAAATTTCAGTTTCAGATGTGCGTATAAGTACTAGAAAAGCAAAGTTAAGTTACAATTATTGTTCACTTAATTACAACGTCAAAATGTCAATGTCAAAAATTGAATACCCTGTACCTTTTGTTGATTGTAGTTTATCTTGATATTATTGAATCATGCAGATTTTGCAATATTGTCGTTGAATCTGTCAAACGGAAGCCACCATTGACAGATGCTGAATTAAGTATTTTAATCAGACAATCATTGATAACGGTAACGATAAAAGTGAGAAGTTGGCACTTACTAAATTAATATTATCTCTCTTGTGAAAATACATAAAATGAGTTTTTCTGTAAAATGTTTATTTTAGAACAATTTTTTAAAAACAGATTATATAAAATGCAAAAAAAAATTACTGTTATTGATCTCCCACACAATGATTGATTTTAATGATTTCAATAAATTTTAACTTTTTTTGCATAAAAAAATAATGGACGTTGTGATGTTTGATGTAAAGAATTTAAGAGATACCCTGCATTTTTATTTTAAAACATACACGATTTTTATACTAGAACAAATCAAGTAAAAAAAAATGACAAAATTTACTCTGAGGAAAAATTTCCAAATGGAAAGAAGCACCAGTAAAAGGTACAACTTTAGTAAACATACAAATTAAAAATGCCAGCTTTCTGTAGTGTTGTAAACAGTAGTATAGTGTGAAGACAGGTAAAAAATATGCATTTATTTGACTTTTAAAAAAAATATCATTAATATAATTCTCTTTGCAATTAGAGTTTAGTGCCAAAACCAATTTGATAAAAAATGTCTAAATCGACCAGTGCAACACCCTGCCAATATTCTTCCTTAGAGTAACATCATAAAAATAGAACTTTCAAACTACTTTAATATTTGTTCCATGGTAAGTGAAATGCTAATTTAATCACCCAAGAAGCATGAATTTACACTACATGCGCATCTAAAAAGTGAACTTAAATACAATCAGTCATTTACGAGGCCCTTAACAATTTATACCCGACACGTTTTATGAGTGAAAACACGTTACCCTCAAATCACTTCGCTCTGATAGTTCTGCGACGTTTTCACTCATAAAACGTCCCATAACTATTGCTACAACCTTAAAACTACTTATAGTACTATTTCTTTGGTGGTGACGGTCACTTTCATGATCGTAGACTTTGTGGATCGTCTAGCGTCCTCTGGTTTATTATATTTCTTGTGCGAATCCCACGTCAGCAGCAATTGATCCTCGTTCGACTCATCGTCAATCTGCCACAAAGTCTACTTGAAATGGACTTTTTACCACCCGAATCACCAGAAGTGACGACTTACCGACATCCGTCTTCCATCCAGACTTATAAAAATCTTTCCGGATGATCCCGAAGTTTCAGACGAATCAGTCGAATGACCACTCGTATTACTCCTACTTAATAATGGTTTGGTGGTGCTGTTCGATTTGGAATAATCGCTACTGTCCGTTTCTTCATTCTGATTGTAAAAAACATAAAAGTTTTAGTAAAGTCCAATTATCAATAATCGAGTCTCAATAACGATTAGTAGATCCATAATTAAGATATAAAATTGCTTGTTTGTTTGGAATACACTGTAATCGTATTATACAGGAAGTACTGCACAAAAAATGAAATGGTGTACAGAAAAAACCAAAATACTTAAACTCAAATGGTTTTATTTTCTGCTCTAGCGTTCTCGCAAACTCTCCAATAAAAACTGCACTGACTCAATAGAGACACATCAAAAAATATGTACAGGAATATCATTTTTAGATTCTGACATGCTAGAGAAAGTAACAAAACCAGCACAGAAATACTAATAAAAACATCAGAATAAAAAGCTTCATACACCAAATTTACTCAGCAGTAAAAGTCTTGGAACTCACAGTAGTCTGAATGACCCAAATGAGTATAAATAAATTCTCTTCTAAAATTGATGATGTGAAATCAAAATAATTGACCGAAAAGGTGTTCCTGACAATTTTGCGACAATCAAAACTGTAGAAAACACTGTTCTGAGTATCGAATATCTTTAAAATAAAGATTAAATGTCAGGATAATGACTGGAGGATTTTTCAGCAACTTGCGAAGGTAGAATGTAGCTGGAAAAGCAAAATAACTATTGTGTATGAAGAGCACAATGAGAGATCAAATTAATTCAATGTATGCTAAACCCGAATTATTATGTAGAAATGGAAACTGCAAAAATAGTTAATTAATGAACCAAATTGGAGAACATTTTAAAACTTACAAGGACATTTTTGCCTTGCAAATATGATGCAAAATGTTATTTTAAACTGAAATGGACCAGTTAGTGTAAGTAGCCGCAGAAAACTAAAATCTCCAATTGGAAAATCAGTAAGCAATTTCAGTAAAATGTTGTTAATTTCCAAGCTGTTCTTTATGTTGATACTTAGTTTTTAACTCTAAAACTAGAGACAAAAGAACTTTGAGTGTGAAAGAACATGTTTCCTGAATAATATTCAAGATTAGTCAATTTTCAGTATCAGTTTTTTCATCTGCTTGACGTCATTTAAAATGGGTAAAATTTTGACTATACTATTTCGGCTAATAATATATAAAAAATAAAATTAGATACCTTTACACACATCTTATATTCAAAAGCCTGCTATTAGTGAACAACCCCAAGAAGTTTTATCTGGCCGGCCTGTATATTTAGATCTAACATTATTTTAACTTTCCTGTACGTCGTTTTGCAATACTTCCTAGACACCGTGTAATAATTACCTGAAATTTTGTTTGTCGCCATCTCTTCTCAATTAAGTTTGAAGTAGAAGTAGAATGTTTTTTATGAATTTCTTTATTAGGTGAACCGGTCTGCGAGTTTTTCTCGCTTTCTTCGGAAAATGCTCTTGTTATGAGAATCCTTGGTGATCTGTAACAAAACTTATTCACCTAAAACCCGAAATATTTCAATTAAAGTAGATGGATATGATTATAGAATGAACACATTTTTAACACAAAAAAGAAAGAATGATTAGACATGGTTTAAATTCATACTAAAGTCGTAACGCTATCTATAAAGCAAAAGCTATGCTTCTAGGAGAACAGACAAAAAAGTCATGCAAGAGTTTTAAACGGTAAAGAAGTTAAAACCTGATCGTAAACATTTCAATCTCCTTTCAATTATTCAGATCTGAAAATTTCATACAAAAAAGGTCTCTAATTTAATTTCAGCTTAACGATAAATGTTTGGCAAACTTACATAAACACTAAATAAATAAATAAAAAATAGCTTTACCTGTTGCACATCTCTACACAAAACATTCAAAATGTCAAAATTTATTCTCCTAACCTTTTAGGGCTAGTTTCCGAATAGGTTTTCGGGGAGCTGCTTTTCTTTACAAATTTCTCCTCGAACTTAAATATTTTTTGCAAAAAAGCACTGGGACTGTAAGTTTTCGTCGGAGACTCGAACTTAATCTCCTTCTGCATAGTTATTTGTATCTCTTCTTCTGAGCATATGTTTGTTTCTTCCGGTACTCTAAGTGTATTGCAGCTGATTGTTTGCTTCATCTGTTGAGGAGGTAGCTCGTCTTTCGGTGATAAATTTAAGCTGTTAGCTATGGAAAGAGTTTTTTAAGTCTCACCTTTTGAAGTAAACAAGACTTACCTGAAGCATGCCTCCACATTAGATCAGAAGTAATCCGTTTGATTTTGCTTTTGTGTGTATTTTTAAGGGACTTGTTCACTTCAATTAAAGTTTCTGACATGCGTCTTGGTACGCTGGTGTTCCGGCCAAAAGCGCCAAAAGGGGTGAGGGAGGGTCTTCTAGATCCACAAGTGCTGGGTGTACGTGCCTGTATTTCGTGCTGCACCTCGTTTTTACTTTGTTTTTTCCTCCAGTAATTTGTGAATGCTTTTCTCAAGTTTTTATTCTTTAGGCCGTAGAGGTAACCTAGACCATCCAAAACTCAATATTTTGGCATTTTAAAATTTATCTGACTAACCATTGACAACTGGTGAACAAACCATTAGAGTACCAGCAGCCACATATAAATTATAGATGCCAGTTGCCTCTGTTTCATTGGAAAACTGATGTATGGTATGCAAGGTTGACTCATAGAGAATGAGGATGTAGTAGGGCAAGCAGATTATAAGGAAGGAAGCAACCAAAAGAAAAACCGCTAAAATAGGGTTGGAGCCGCGGAGTTTTGGGCCTCCAGCTGCTGGGGTGGTCACTGTTGGTACGAAGAATGGGTTGGGCTGGTGGGTTATGGTCACTTGAGCAGATAAAGCCACCTCGAAGATAGCGGATGCTATACGATGACGGTGGTATCTCGCAATGATCAAAATCTAGAAATAATTCAAAAATCAATATTATTTTGTTTTAAACCAATCCAATTTTTACTTAAAACATGACCACCGAGTCATTGCCGAGGTGAGTGTTTATGGTGGGTGCATATTTTTTTGCACCGGGTTCATTCATATGTCAGTTGTCAAATGAGAAGGTTTTTAAAATAATAGTATTGCAGAATTTCTAATTTTTTTTTTTAGGAAACGGGAAAAGATGAGACAATTTGAAAACCGTAAATTAAATTAAATAAAATTCTCTAAAACTTGCCCCATTTAACCAACCTTGTAACACTAAATATAAACAAAATCCCCATACATGTATCACCAATTTGGCTCACCCTGTATAATACGCGCCCAAATGTTTAGACACTCTGTATGCTCCGGGTGTCACACCAAACATTTGCAATATCACTTAATACCTGCTTACAATACCATATTTACAGAGTGTGCATTAATTAAGAAAACACTTAAACTTATAAATATTTTATTGACTCAAACTCATCCCACATAACGTAAAACTGCGTTTCAATAGATGCAAATCGGGAAGCTTAATAGGAAATGTCGGAATTTGTACTATATTTATCAAAAAATATGTTTTGGTAATTTACAGGACTTTGAAAATGGGTTAATTAATTCAAATCGACGGTTTTGCCACGTATATGACGTAGACGACTTTCAGCAGTTTTATTGGCTATGGCTGACAGTTGACAGCATCCAAAAAGGGGATTTATGATACTGACTCTAAATGTAACAGTAATGGAATTATGGGAATTTGAAAGTTGAAACACAAAAACGAAAAGAATATACATATAAACACAACAAAGTTGACATAAATTCAAATTCATATCATATGAGATTATATGAATTAGATTTACTGGCGTTCCATTCAAATATGAAATAGAAAACAATGTGGGAGGAGCCTATTCAATTTTTACTGTGCTAGCTAAATTTAAAAAACGACAAGTATCATACAGTAGGTACTGAGAAGAAGTGGACTGTTTCTTCGTCTAACCCCACTCAACAGCAATAATTTAAGCATTTATCTACAACATTTACCTAACAAGCAATAACTTTAGCATTTACCTTCGCATTACAGCAAATAAAAACAGTAGCCGGAATTAGTAGAGTAAAAACTGTATATCCTGCTGCGTAAAACACCGAAGCATTTCCTGTACGAAATTCTGGGGCGCAGGCACCCAAATCAGCCAAGTATCTATAAGGGGCTGCGTTGAAAATTGGCGGAATTGCCAGCATCAAAGAATTAAGCCATCCGGCCCCTAATCCTATCAGCACCTAATGATAAAATAAGTATAAGTCCAATTAAAAAAAAAGTTATTACCTACCTTTTTGGTGCTGACAATATGAGTATAATGCAATGGGGCAGCGATGGCATAGTAACGATCGCAATTTAGGCCACATATAGTCCAAAGGGCTAACGGATGAAGAAGGGTGAACAGGAAACCATTGACGGCACATGGAGCTCCAGCTTGGGCCCATTCCGCTCCTAAATGAACAAAATTCGCTTATTCAACATAAAAACTTTGCTAACGATAAATCTCAATCTTTAGAACTCAACGTAAATGTAATTTTTGGCTAAATTGAAAAGTCAAGTTAAGTTTTTGCCAAATCAATCACTGCGAGATTTTCGACTTTAGTTTGAAGAAGTAGAAATCCAATAAACATGTTTAGATTCGCCCATAAAAAAGTCGAAAATTGCAGGACTGTATGACGTCAATGTTTGCTTCGAACCTGCTTACCTTTTATCCCCGGGAAACAGAAAATCAAGAAAAGTATGCCGATAAAGATGTTGACTATACCCAGATGTAACAGCAGGAGGTTATTGGCGGAATGAACCTGGAAAAACAACTCAATTTAGAACTGGAAATTCAAAATAGTATTTATGAGGCTTAAAGTAAAATTTGATTTACTAGTGAATTTATTACTAAAATTTCTTACTAGTGGACTGCATTTGCCTGAAAACTTTGTTGAAAAACTAAAAATGTTCTCATGTGTGCAGTAACTTGCATGGACCTAATATATCAAGTATATTGCGGTTAAGTAAATCCCTAAACTCTAATTTAATCCATGCTTGCTGACTTAACAGTACAGTGGTCTTATTAAAATCTGACACGTATAAGAGGAAATTGAACTCAGAGGCAACAAAATCCCGTAGAAACGCTCAATTATTCGCTCGGCTCGATGTTCATTTTGTTCGTTTTTGGTTTTTTTTCATCGAAATCTCTTACTGCGGGAACGGATTGGAAGCGACTCCTTGAAAGTAATAGAATTCTTTGAATTCAGTAAATACTGAGTTTTATCTAAATGGCATTCTACAGGCAACGGGACGACGCTTTTAATAACAATTCTTTATCCAGCCACTGTAATACTTATATGATTTGGGCAAGATCAGTTAATATTTTTCCAAAAAAAGAGACAATGAAGATAATGCGGTTATTAGCTTCAATCCTAAAAATCGCTGTGAAAGTGAGTGTGTTTATACAGTATGTCCAAAAACTGGAAATTTAGAAAAGCCTTTCTTGTGTGAATGATTTGGCAATACAAAAAAACCATACTTAAGAAGGTTGCAACCATCTCACGATTCCGCACTCAAATTGTGTGTCATTTGTGAAGTAAATTATCTATTTATTCTTTTATGATCACTTAAATCAGCAAATAAGAGAACTTTAAATTCTTGACAGGATTGATAATTTTATTTCTATATGTATGTAGGAATGAACATTAGCATAAGAACATATCTTAATTTTTCAAAAAATCTTTGACAACAGTGTTTATATTACCCTTCAATAGTCAATTTACCAATAATTATTTCCTTTTAGACATACTGTACACTACCAATAATGTGACTTTTGGAATTAGTTTTCTTAAGATTTACCGCGATTCTCGATAAATTTCAACTCTCCACTAAATAGGAAAATTTAATTTCAGCTGTTCAACCGAAAAGAGTCGAAGTTGAGGAGCTATAATTGACTTTTGCCGACCAAGTGCCTCAACTCCCACATTGTTCATTGAAACTTTTATCGATGGAGAAAACGCTATTTAACAGTCATTCGTAAAGTTCATTTCTCCAACAGAACAGACAAATCTAATTACGTTTTTAATCATGGAATTTTTGGTGAAAAGTTCCTTATTTTGCACGTTTCTTGTAAATTGTTTTGTTTCCATGCAAACAAAGCAAAAAAACTTACTTGTCTCGTTAAGAAAATAACGAAAATTGTATATCCGTTGAAAGCAATGCCGATAGTGCAAATAATAGTCAAGACTACCGATAGGATCAACGTCATGCCTCCAATGCTCCAGCTTATTAGAATTCAGCATTCGGCATCATATCGGTTTGACTTTATCTCGTATCATATAATTGGGGGTTGGTTCTCGAATGTTTGCCATATTTTCGCCTGAAACAAAATATAAAATTTTAATGAAAACCAGCATATTTATATCAAATTTTAAAACGCATTTATTTTGGATATAACATTGCAACACACTGTATACAACTATCAAGTATTTTAGAAACCTGCTTTATTTAGCAGAAAATCTGCTTAGCTAAAATGAGATAGATTAAGCAACAAATTTAAAAAATAGCATCAGATTGTTGAACAAAAATCCAATGTTGCCATTGATTTTAAGTAAAAGCTCTAAAATTCTTCATTTGTGTATTCCTTACGATCATATTACTTAATTCAATTTTTGTTTCAAGCCTATATCATTGCTGAACTGGTACTTTTAATCCAGAAAGTTAAAGACTTTGAAACATAAAAAAAGAATTGGTGCATACTTAAAATAAACTTTGATGATGGCTTAAAAAAATTCGAAACGTTAGATTTAAAACCCTATTCCGAAATGGTCCGAAAGGTCACAAAAAATACAAATTATTTTGATAAATTTTATTTTGTTTTTCAAGTATTTTGCACCGCACACCGCATATTTTTGATTGACAGTTTTTCAGATTTTGATCAAAACTGAATTTGACTTCTGAGAATTCATTTATTAAGAATTTCATCATTTCATGTTAAAGTATGTTAAATACATTTTAATTAAGAGATACTCGAGCAGCTGACCACACGAAATGAGCTGATCAATTATCCACATTCGAGGCAGGATTAGTAAGTTCACACTATCTCATCCCATTCGATCAAAATCAATTGGGTCACTTAAGTAACACTACGAATCGTATTATGTCCAATTTTCATTCAATGTTTTGTTAAAACCCAGAAACTGCTTTTGGCTGACATGGTATGGACTTTTATATGTCGATGGATAGCCAATGAAATTGGCTTTTTATATCGGTAACTGTTTGATTGGTTAAAATAACTTGTTTCTCTGCAATTTTCATCATTTCAGTGCTGTTTCATGTTGATCCAATCAGATCAAGATACAGAGTTTTAACAATTTGTATGATGTTGTTGACAACAAAAATAACCCTAAAGTTCAGTAGTTAATCATGATTTTACTTTGTCCTTCAACTTACCAATTATTGACAAATTTGGATGTTTTTAATAGCAAATATGTTATCGAATAAGTGAAATTACTATATTTCTGCTTCTTATTGATAACCCGCGGTCAGTTGTTTGGAATTATCGATACTCGCACAAATGGTGGAATTTCTTAAAAGTGTTTTTATTTTTGTCGTATTTATAGTGACCCTGCAGAATGTTAAAATGCAAGAAGGTAACTAAATTAATAAACTACTAAAGCAACTCCCTATCATATTAGTATTTCAGTTTACTTTTTAATATTTGGCTATTGTATTAGCATGAATTTTGTAGCTGAATTTATCAGTGCAGATTTGATTAAGCATGTTTCATTTGAGTGCTGGATTAAATAATATAACAACGTTTCAGGCATAACAGAAATCGTTAAAAATTCATTGTTAATTCCCCAATATGACTGACGTCACGTTAATGGTGAATTATGACGTTAAATGCGTGACTATTTTATACATAACGTTGTAACCCGATTCGAAAAGGATTAATTTCCACATGAAATAGCTCTAGACAGATCCATTGCCATTGTATAACCAGTTTCAGTTAGCTGGGAATTCAATTTTAGATTATGCCCCCTTTTGCTCTAAATTAACTAATTTTCCAAATAGCTCTAATCTGTGCGGATATATCTGGTGTAATGTACAAATTAAAGGATTTCGTTGTGTTCCACTTCAATCGGTTTTATTTGGTATTAATGACTTGTACTAGTTGATACTAATGTTATATTTTAAAATTTTGTCATATGTGGTATAAAATGCTTTTACCTTTATTGAAATAATTAGGTTTTAATGATAATCTGGTATACTGTGATGGAAAATTTAATATTGTCTATTGAAATGTTGAGGATAAATTGTATTTTATTTTTAATTTCCATTACTGACGATTACATGATTGAACGATGGAAAAACGCCCTGTATTATACTGTATTTTTCATTACGTGGTGATTTACTCCAATTATTAGTAGAGAGTGATTTATGTTTGAGTTTATCTGTCTGGTATTCATAAGATCATTAAGACATGGTCGATGCATGAATAAAAATTATTATTCAGGGTGTTTAACTATAAATGCGTTATATTTCAAGGCTTGATGGTGCATGAGAAAACAACCTAAGTTTTCTATAAGTATAAACTAGAGTCTAAAGTTGTTTCGTTACGGACATACAGGGTGTAAAGCTTAAAATTAAACAAAAATCGAAATTTTTGTATAACTCCTCTTTTAAAATTTTACTAAAATATGATGCATTTATCGTGGAACACTGAAGATCGGTTTTGTGTATGTAGTTGTATTGTGTTTCGGATGACATCAAAAAAGTCAGGTCATAAACCATTAAACGTGGTTATTAGTACAGCGGTATTATGACTGAAACTATAATTTTTACCCAACCAATAAACAAACACGAAAATAAACGTTAATGCCAAGTAATTCCTCATTTTTAAGTACCACTTTTGATAACGAGAGAACATAAACGATAAATTCGAAGTGGCACCGTCAAATTTGCACCTTTATCTACGGTTTGTCATTAAGAACGCCGCGATTCACCGTGTATATCTTACTATACTTTTACTTTGAACCGAAAAACGAAAGTTACCGATCGCGTTAAAATTGTTTATATATTTTGTTGTTACCAGTTTGTAGGTTAAGGTGGAACGGACTTACTTAGCAATAAAATTTTCATATTGTTTTTGATAGGTTTTGAGATTATGTATAGCGTGGTGGTGACGTGTTTGAAAACGTGTATTTTTTAAGATTATTTCAATTCATTTGATATGGTTGATCGCGTGCTGTAGTAAAAATAGTGAAAAACACTTGACTGTGATATAATATGGTTGTTTCAGAATTGAATGGGGAGTATGCCACGTTCCTGGAACAATTTCACCCTGTCATACAGGAAAATATCGTTAGCGTAAGTAAACTCACTTTCCTGTTTTTTTAAACGTAGCATCAAATTTTATAAATTAGGTAATATTTTAACGTAACTTGTACTAAAGAAATCGTTTTTATTTATACTGCACATAAACGTGTAGTTCAGCGACTCTTGCAATCAAATGGCCTCATATTTTAGTTAGTTCTTATCTTAATTAGGTTTTCCTTTGAACAAAATTGGATCTATTTTTAGGCTTTCAACAATGAAATGGCACGCAATCACCGAAGGAAAAACTTCATCAAAACCGTCCATAACTTAGACTCGGTTTTGTTGTCCCTGGATAACACAAAAATGTGAGTATTATTTTTATTTACTTAATTTTTCACTGTCAAATAAATGTTGAGTGTCTAAAATATCGGTTTAGAGCTGTGGCAAGGCAGTAGGATATAAATCAGAATCGAACACTTTCGATAATCTTATTGGCTCTTAAATTGTATATGAAAGATGCCGTTCACCTTGTCGTCGAGAGCATAACTTGAGAAAGTTTAGCTTCTTTGTATTTTTTGCTAAAAATTTACTTAATTGTGATTAATTTTGCGAGTTTCTGTTAGTTTGTGGCTCTGTTCACATGGGACAATCTTCCAGCACATGAAGAAGATTGTGTCTTTGGCCTTTATTCGGTCAAAATTGTCAAATGTTGTGGAAAACAGCTTTACCGGCTTAAAACTTGCTGAACTTCTGGTCTGAACTACGTTTAACTTAAGCTTGGCTTAAGTACGACGGTGCAATAAGCCCTAAACCTGTTAAAATTATTTTTAAAAACGCGTCAACTGTCTTATACTTAACTAGAGTCCGGATTTCTAGGAATTTTGCTTTTTGGAAATAATAAAAGTAACCTTTAATTTACAAATTTAAACTGACCAAACATTCCAAACCACTATAGAAGCTCCGAAATGTCTTGCAAAAGCTTACAAAACAGCGTAGAATCTTCCAAAAGCTTGCAAAACCGCTTAGAAACTTCCAAAAGCTTTTAGAACAGGCTAAAAGCTTCTAAATGCTTTTCAACTTAATTATGAAAGCTCTCAAAAGATTTCAAGACAGTCTAAAAGCCCGTATGCTTCGAGAGCAGTTTCAAATGTCTTAAAAGCAATCGAGTATCTTCAATATAATGCTCTTTAAACTTTCCAAACACCTTCCAAATGCTCCTAAAGTAGTCTAAAAAGATGTCAAAACACTACAGAAACTCCAAAATGCCTCTCAAGCAGTCGAAAACCTTCCAAAACAGTCTAGACGCTTCAAAAGCTTTTAGAACACTTCCAAATGATCTTCAACTAGTCTAGAAGCTCTCAAAAAATTTCAAGGCAGTCTAAAAGCTTCCGTGTATGTTTCTAAAACAGTTTAAAAACTTCCATAAGTTTCTAGAACCAGCCACAAGTTTTCAAATGCTTTAAAGGCAGTCCAAAACCTTCAATGCTTTTTAAACTCTCCCGAAACCTTACAAATGCTCCTAAAGTAGTCTAAAAAGATTTCAAAATACTACGGAAACTCCAAAATGCTTCTAAAGCAGTCAGAAGCCTTCCAAAAGCTTTTATAACAGTCTAGATGCTCTCAAAACATTTCAAGACAGTCTAAAAGCTTTCCATATGCTTTTAGAAAATCTTAAAATCTTCCAAAAGTTTCTAGTACCGTGTACAAAGTTTCAAATGTCTTACAAGCAGTCCAGAACCTTCAATACATCCTAAAGTAGTCTAAAAAGATTTCAAAACACTACAGAAACTCCAAAATGCTTCTAAAACAGTCGAAAGCCTTTCAAAACAATCTACAAGCTTCCAAAAGCTTTTATAACAGACTAAAAGATTCCAAATGCTCCAAAGCATTTTAGAACCTTCAGTATTCTCTTTAAACTGTCCAAAAATTTTCCATATGCTCCTCAAGTAGTTTAAAAGAGCCTAAAAACTTCTGTATGCTTCTAAAGCAGTTTAAAAAAATTCTAGAACTTGAACTCAAAAAAAGTAAAAAAAATCGCAACTCTGAAAGAGTTTTGTGCTTTTTTGAGGGAAATAATTTTGCTTTTTAAGCGCTTTTTTTCACGATTCTACTGATAGCTGTTTTACCGAATAAGAACTGTCAAAATTAACCGCTTCAAATGTCTTCGAAGTGTTAAATGTTTTAGGGGACGGTTTTACTGTCTTAGAACTGTCAAATGATGTTAAAAACTGTTTTACCGGCTCACAACAGTCAAACGATATTAGAAAATGAAACCAAAATGGTCAATATTACACTCATGATGGCTTCAACTCTCTTTGTGACACATCTTCTTAGGGAACTCTTTACCAGCTCATAACAGTCAAATATGTTAGATAATTATTTTACCGGCTTAAAACTGTCAAAATAACGCTTGAAACCACTTCAACTGTCTTAGAAGGGCCAAATGTTGTTAAGAAACTGTTTTAACGGGTAGGAACTACCAAAACCATCCTTGTTAAATACAACCAACCATACCAACTGTTAAATATAATTAGAAAGCTGTTTTAGCGGCTATCAAATGTCAAAATCACGCTTCGAACAACCAATCAACCAATAAACTCCATCATTAGAACTTAGAATTGCTTGAACTGTCTTAGCACTGTCAAATTATGTTCGAAAACTGTTTTACCGGTTTAGTCTGGCTAAATTACCCTTAGAACTGCTGCAACTGTCTTAGAACTGTCAAATTATGTTAGAAAAGTATTATACCGGCTAATGCCTTGCTCACAATGAACATAAGAAACACATAAACATAAACGTAAAGTTAACTTTTTTACACCCTTATATTTATGTTTATTTTGCTATGCCTAAAAGGAAAAGCGACATTTTATCGTTTATAAACGGTTCACATAGAAATTCTGCTTTGTCTTACAGATTCCAGTTTAATTATCATAACATAATTAGAGTTTCAAAAAATTAACTTTTTATGTTTACGTGTTTCTTATTAAGAACTTTGTTAACGTCTATTGTGAGACATTAGAAATGTAAAAATCACGCTTACAACTTAGAACCGCTTCAATAGTTTTATTAAAACTGTCAAATGTTGTTAGGTAACTGTTTTACCTTCGTTCAGAACTGTATCAAATCTTGTTAGAGAACCGCTTTACCGGATAACAACTGTCAAAAACAATAAAATTTATATCACTAAATAATGATCAGTAGAAGTCTTGTCGAATTTACTGCTAGAAAGGTCAGAAAAACGATATAAAATATGAATAATACGTCAGTGCAACCCGTCATTAACCAATCAAAATAAACTACAAATGTCATCGTAGGCAAATAAACAATTTTTATTGGTTAAATACCATTTCTGTGTTATGTGTTATGCTGTGCTGCGCTAATCAAAAATCCACCATTTTAGTATTTTTAACTTTGTTAATTTTACAATGATTGCAGCTGCACCTGATATGCATGTTTATTAGTCTATACAAAAAAAAAATTAACTTGTGGTTGTTAAAAAAAGTCAATCAATAAAGTAATTTACTATATCAGTGGATATAATCCGTTCACTGGCTGCTATAACATTCAATTCATACTTGAGAGAAAACTAAATCAAATTTTACAATTTTCCGCTTAACGAAGTATAACTTTTAAAAACCCTCTTTGTGTGCACAGATATCCAATATACTACATGAGACCAACTTTTAACAGTTAACCACACAATTCTCCCTATTAAACCAATTTACCCTAAACTAAATGAAATTTGTTTTGCAGAGAATTGAACAATCTAAAGCTCTCTTGGCTGCCAGATTTTAAAGTGATAACTTTATCCGTCAACCTTTGCAAACTCTGCCTGGATATCGACTTCAGGTTGGGTGATTTAACGGTCACCGGAAACTACGAAGCAAACAATATCGTCCTTCAGAAGGTATTGCCCGTGACAAGTAGTGGCGTTATCAGGTAAGTTACCAGCTAGAATTAATGGAATTATTCGTAATTGGATTAGCAGACCTGCATCAAGTCTGCCTAATTAAATCTAGAATTTTACGAGGGTCTGCTTACTTATTATACTGAATTTAGGGTTAAAAGGAACATGCTTTCCAGTTTTTTGCCTGTCAAGGGCCGAAAGAAGAAGATTACGAGTCCTATTCGGACAAGGATGTAGTAGTAACGTTTTACGCACAAATGATTTTTGGATGGCAAATTTTAAACAATTATGGAGAAAATCAAACCAAACTTAACTTAAATCAAGTTAAGTGTGGTTCAGACTGTGATTTTTTCATCTCTATTGTTGCAGTCTAAACCACCCTTAATTTAACACTGTGATTTATCTGACATTTTTGCCCACATATGAAATTACTGTAATTTTGCCTATTTGAATAGAATATCAAGTTTTTTTTTGTTTATTGTGTTATTTAAAACAAATTAGGTATTACCCGTTTTTATCCCGATATTTACATAAACATTGGGAATTTTACAGATTTCTCTATATTACAATTAGACACTTGGACCTTTCTGACCAATTGTAATTCTGTAAAGTAAAACCGGACGAGTTTAGCCCGGAAATTAATTAACATTAATAGGCGTTGAGGGGCGTAGGAGCTTTACTCAGCGTTTAATAATTTGCCGCTCTAAAAAGCTGGCGTCCTGGTGCTAAATCCACATTAACCCTATGGTGAAGGGGTCTTTGGACACAAAGTATTAACTTATATGAAATTCCTTTGCCGTGTTCATCATAGAACAAACTACAAACCTTTCTGTTTTATAATGCCACGAAATGAGATGCATAATAATGTGTTATGAAATCCTCCTAGTACGTATATTAATAATTAGATTCTTTGTTCTAGTGTGACTTTCAAAGACGTCGCCGTGAAGGGTAGAGTCGGCTTGTTAATTAAGGGTGACTCATTTATGCCGGAAAACTACGATGTCGAGTACGAGTGCGAAGGAAGCGAAGTTTCGGTAATTTGACATTTCCGTGAAAAGTCGAGCAGGAAATTTAAATTTGCTTTTCAGATTGGCTACTTCATTGACAGTGAAACTAAAGTGGAAAGTAAAATTACCAGTCCTGCAGGAGGTAAGATTTTGTTTTTATGTCCAAATGACTCTGTAATGTTTGTTTATCGCCAAAAAGACCATGAAAACAGGCGTAAACCAACATAACTATAAAGCTGGATTTATAAAGTTTTTGGTACCAGTTATTCGTTATTTGGCATTCGAAACTGCGGGTAATGCAACAGAAACCAAAAACAAAGTTTATAAATCCAGCTTATTACTAACGTGAATTCTGAAAGAATAAACGCGCTGGAGCGGGTGTATATTCGGTAATTCAGATCAGATCAGAAGACTTGTCTAGTCTCAAAGTGGACAGAATATCAACATTTGCTTAGACAGCAGAGGGCCATTCAAGCACTCAGTGCTGAGAACGTAATATTCGGTCTGATTGTAGAATGAACCAAGAACCATCATCGGGACACTCTCGTTGGAAAATAACGTACACCTTATGGGATGCCAGAACATTCTGATGTTCCTGGCAATAAAATTGGTTAAATTAGGTGCCTCAGTGCCACCCATTATTCTTAAACCGTTTATTGGGATCTCATAGAGCATGTGACAGTGAGATGCTCGTTGTTTCCTTAGACCATATTAGTATTTGATGGGTATATTGATGAAGGTGATTCCGAGTGTAGGAGATGCTTAGAAGATGAACAGCTTTGGGACACGTTTTATGAATTGTCCTGTCTCCCTTTTCTCTCAGGCGCTTTCTGGGACGGCCAATGTTACCCAAAGAAATAGGGAGTTATGTTATATTTTCTTTCATTAACACGTGGTTAATCTGAGCAGAAACTTGGCTTCTGGTTGTTTTTCGGTACGGGCCATTTTCTTGGAGCTTGACAGTGAAATGGCACTTGTCTTAAATTGAGACTAATAAGCCACCTATAATACTAATAATGCTTAAACATGGCGGTGAACTCTTCCTGAGAAGGATAAAGGAGATATTTAATAGATGCGTTATTGAACAAAGAATACCACAAATATGATGGGAAAACGCAACAGTATCAGTGATCCACAAAAAAGAAGACAATACCAAACTCGAAAATTAACGTCTACATCAGTTTTTATTTGCACTTATTCACAAAAGTGAATACAAACCTCCTGACAAACAAATTCGATCTTTAAGAACCCCCAGAGCAGGCAGGTTTTAGAAGTGGATATAGCACTTATGCAGAAGAGGACCGAATACAACTTTTCCTTATACGTAGTCTTTGTGGAGCATTCATATACTAAACAGCTAGAATGATTATCAAATTGAACGAAATAACAACAACGAAGAAACTTTTCACACTGGCATTGGAAGAGGTCTTTAAGACACTAAATTGAAAAAAGAAAGGTATTAAAGTAGACGGCAAGATGCTCAACCATTTGAGCTTTGCCGGCGACTTTGTCATCCTTACCTCAACGTCAGAGGAACTCTAAATAATGCTGGAACACCTTTATCACCCATCTGACAAAGTAGGGCTGAAAGGCTGGTAGAATCATATTCAAAAGTAAAATTCTAAACTGCCTAAAAAGAGACGTCTTCGATAAATGCGTTTTACCTGTCATACTGCTTGGAGATGATGACGGTTCGAAGTGCAAACAGATTGCGGGTGAGTCAGAGAGCTATGGAAAGATCCGTGATATAAATCAGCTTTTGAAATTGCATTAGAATATTAGAAACGAGGAAATCCGAGGACAAACGAAATTAACTGACATCATCGAGAAAATATCGAGACGAGAGAGATGGGCAAAAAACACTATATGCTGGACAACTCTTAACAAAGTGCTCAGTGGGACGACCTCTCAAGAGATGAATCGACGGCAGAAAAACCATAGGCTGGTAAAACTGGATGGGAGAAGCACATGACAACCTGTAGTGTAGACAACGGCTGAAAAAGAAGTAGAAGAAGAAAATAATTCATTTCGTATTTGTCAAGTCCAACCTGAGATATGCTCTATCCTTCTGGGGGACAAATCCCCAATATTTGTAAAAAAAATGTCTATTCTTCCCGAGAAAAATGTATCACTTTTTATTCCGCACTGTAGTCTTATAAAAGATTCTCTCATTTACAGGGGTAAAAAGATCTACAACTATTTAGATAATATCACCATGGTAGATCTGGGTTCCGAAGTGCGCTTGTGAAGATTTTGACTAGAAAGCCTCTCTCTCTGTTCAGTGTGGATGACTTCTTCTTTCTTCTATTTTAAATATGTTGTTTCTTTTTCCTGTGACTTTGTTTCGTGAATATAAATATCGGTTCTACTTTATTGATATTTAACGCTTTGTCAATAGGATTGTGAATTTTTGGAGATTAAAGAACTTGAAAGTGTCTAGACTGCTGGACAGTGAGCTGCTATAGTATTCGTTTATTATTAAATAATCCAAAGCTCTAAGTTAATTAGGTTAATCACTGTTTGCGACACCGAAACATTACAGAGCGTATTAATTAATAATTTACCTTAACATTTGGTAACATTACCTATGGGTCTTTTAACATATTTCTGAGTAGCTACTAATATGACTGGACGCTTTTCTGTTTTGGAATCTCCCATGTGTGACAAAATAGAAAATTAAAACAAACTTTCCGTGTATAATTAGTGTTAAAATTAGTAGTCTGGATTAAATTATTTACCCAGACTAGGAGCTATACATACGTCTGCCATTAGCCTGTATCAATGCTCTCACATAGAAAATTATATTTGTTAGGTAAATGTGTCTTGTGTGAACTACTTACTTTGTACTTATCTTTTTTGCTGTACTTTTACTTTTGTTGATCTTGAACTTTGTGTTTTGATTTTGATGATGCTTAACACTTGTTTGTAACCTTTGTAACCTAAGCTGGTTTAATCTTTCTTTTTCAAGTTTACTAACAGGCATTTTGTTTCAAAGCAATCATTATCATTAGTTACTAGTTCAGTTAATTCTAGCCTTAAATTAGGAGAAAAAACTCTATGAAAATAAACTAAAAAAACTGGCGTAGGAACAAAATATCATGACATCACATCATCGTCATATCCTCTCCCCGTAAGCTCGTCTCATACAAATCTGTCAGATACATAAAATATAATTTTAGTTAACTGAAATTATAATTACCTTAGTATTTTGTATACTTACTGTATTGTTACTTACATAATATTATCTTCGGTAAGCACTGCTGGGCATTACGTTACTGATATAAAATATTGGATTGAGTCCAATATTTTAACGAAAGTCGTAACAACTTGGAGAAAGTTAATTGGATTTGAAAATTAAGATAACTCGATTTTGTTTTGTTAACAAAAAGATAACAAAAAATTGCAACAGTGCTTCCAAATCATGGACAAGAAGAGGATAAAACACTGCAAGCGAGCAGTTTAATTCAATTTAATTGAAAAATAACGCTCTTGGGAATTAATAGCAGTTTTTGACTTGGAAGAGTCTTTTTCCAACGCTCTGCACGTATATTTTAAAAATGGTAGACAAGAAAGTAAGAATTGAAGGACCCTTTAAACAAAAATATAGTTGGGACGTTTTATGTGTGAAAAAACGTTACTAATTTATTTCAAATGTCAGATTACGATTAATAGAGTTTTGATCCCGTTTGATGTTGCCAATAATTCTCAAAAACTTTCAACCAACATATCATTGTGTCGACATATCAAGTGGACAACCTCAGAAACATGCCCAGTATGTAAATGTTATTCAAGAACAAAATTTTTGAAGAAACTGGACCAAGTTACATAAAAAATGATATATTGAATACTAATGTTAACATAACCTAAGCAACTCAATCATTTTTTCATTGCAATGGGGTTAAATTGCGTTTAGTAACGTACCAAATTTTGTTAATACAAATCATTGTATTATTTTTGTACAACCGGAATATTAGAATACAATTAAATTGCGTCAAATTCAATAGCAAACTTTATTATTTCCAATACACGCAATCGACCCATTATATCTCATACTATTATAGAACAAACCTCAAAATAGAATTCTTTACATTACAGATCAGGTTATTGCCAACAATATTTGGAATCAAATTAAGGAGATATTAACTACAATACTGGAGGAGCAATTGAAAGGGGTGGTGGTTGAATATTCGGTGCAGGAGTCATTAGCGGACGAAGATGAAAGGCTAAGGTGAGGTACACGAGTTTATATTAATGTCAGAGGTTAACTGAGGTGTATTTTGGTTATTCGAGTTTAACGTAAAAATAGAACAGGAATGATTAATTACTTGTGTTTTGACTAAGCATCGGTGTACTTAATTTTATGAACGGTTAAGAATCAGTTAGTAAGCGCAAACCTAAATTTTAGTTTACTGTTACCGAACAGTTAAAATTATTAGTGACACAAGAATAAACTTCAACAGAAGCAAAGTACACATCTTCTTTTTCTTATAAGAGGAACTGGTCCTGTTTAGTACGTTGCGTTTAGCCTCCTTCGGAGCTCTTCTTGTGACGCTGAACTCCAGCTTTCGTACCATCTCTTTCATCCACATGGTCTCTCCAGCACCTTTTGCGTGTTTTAACTCATCTTTCCACATCCTGTATTTCTAGCTTTTCTCTGATATCCTGGCTTCTTATTCTATCCCTTGATAGTTCTTGATAGTATTTTCATTTCGGTCGTACTTATTATTCTTTTCGTTGTTGATGTTTCAGCTCTGGTGTCTGTGGCGTACGATATGTCTCAGGTATCCGCTAACTCTTGTTGCTTTTATGACTTTTGTTCGTGCTTTGAGTTAGTAGTAGAATCTATGAATTATCTTGTTGTCGACTGCCAGTTTGCACCTTATGGGTTTTTTAGAGATAATCATTTACTTTGTATTTTTCAATTGGGATATTAATTTTAAATTTGTGTTATGTTACTTTCGTCTTGTATAACAGGCGTTGTAGGTCGTCTTCATTCTCTGCTATGAGGATTGCGTCATCTGCATAGCATAATACTTTAATGGTGCGATTGTCCATCCTATATTCAGCTTTAACTTTTATAACATTTTCAATGATTTCATCCATAATGATGTTGAACAGGGTAGGACCAAGGCTGTCCCCTTGTCGTATGTCCGTATTGATTTACACTTCCTCAGACAGTCCATCTTTCGTTTTTAATCTAGTTTTACTTCTGCTGTTCATTTCTTGTATAATTCTTTAGTAGCGGTAATCGATGTTCTGATCTAGAATCTTAATTACGTCCCTGTCAAATACCTTCTATTTAAATTCACAAAACAGACAAAGAGTGGTTTGTTAAATTATATCGATTTGTCCATCATTTGGCGTAATATGAATGCATCCACCGTTGATCTATTGGACCTAAATCCTTGCTATGACAATCTTAGCAAATGATGATTTTACTGCTTAGTCTAGATAATTTTTTTTTCTAAATGCATTAATTTATGAGATATCGGACATTAAAAATATTGAAATTTTCAATATTTGGAACGATATACCAGACAAACTGTTGAAGATAAAGCAAAACGGTTTGTACGTTCCTATATGTATTTTTTAGATGTCTATAATATAACGGTATTTTTAAAAATGTCCTGAAAATTAAAAGCATTTAGAGATAAACTTATCTTATTATTATGTTTGAACAAACTCAAAATTCCATATGACCTCACTTAACATCGCCCTAAAACTATTGCAATAACTTCTAGTAGCAGCCTATCTGCTGACTTTTTGACTTGTGCAACCAACACTTCACCTCAGTTTATACAAGTTAAATTGGATATAAAAATAAATAATACATCTGTGGCTCTTCAGGGAGTTCGAGCGATCCCAAACTGCAAAAGCTAACGGACTTTTCGATACATTATTGTGTGCAGCCAAAGATTACATAGTGCATAAGGAACTTAGAAATATAGAAACGCCGCCGTTCGAATTGGTTTACAGAGGAAAACCGACCAGTACCGAAACTGGACTGTTCCAATCTGGAAAGGGACTCATCAAGGTATAAATTCTATAATGTTTAAATCACTGATCGAAATATGGAATTTCACTAAACCGGAAAATAATCGTAAACCCGAGTTTCCCGTATGCCTCTGACCGTAATGTCGTTTGTTGCAGGACTTGTCCACCCTAAGCAGATTATCGGACTTAAGCTTGTTTGAGGACGAGAAGCAACTTCTTGTTTACGGGACCATAGGCATGAGGGAATTTAAGGTAAGTTACTTCAAAAATTTGTTCTTTACCCCAGGGATTTTATTTTTTGGTCCGGATTCCGGATATTACATTTTTAGTAGCTTATAATACGCCTATGGTTATACCAACTGGCTGGACTGATTGTTGTTCATTTGGTCATATAACCGGAAATATAGTTTTATTTTTTGTTTTTTAGAAGCTTTATTATGTCAATCCTATTTATAACGTGTAGTAGTAATCCTCGTCGTCATTTTCAGCTTGTTTTTCTTAAATCACGCAATTCGCGAGAGGCACCCACTGTTTACAATTCCGTTATTTTTGTGAATGTTCGTTATTTGTACGCTTGCTTGAGCTTTCTAATCTTTAAAAGTAACCGAACTGTACTCATCTATTTTAATTGAAGGACCGAAAAACAATCACTCTGGAGAGATTATCATCCATCACAAAATTGTGCAAAATATTTCATTTTCGACGGATGAGTAATGCCCAGGAAAATCCAGAGTAAAATTTTTTGAACAAAACCAAAAAACTCAACTGCATTGTAAAACTAAAAATATCCACTCGTGTTTCTAGACAGGTGGGTCCAGTTATTTACAACCAGTAATCAAAATTTGACTTTACTTTCGCCGTTCTATTATTACACTGGTGACATTGCTTGCAGATGCATAAACACTATAGTAAATGGCTGCATTTAAGTTCATACACGCGCCTTGAATCTGACACACATATCACTAAATTTAATAATAACGTATTTCCGCCCTAAAGACTTCCTAAACTACTACAGAAGCCTGTCTAATCTTCTCATCGGATTGTAACGTCTAGCCCAAGCAATTTATATCCACAAAGGAGACGAGATGCTTTAACGGCCAACGTTTTGTTTCTTTGGTCTTCTAGTCGTGTTTTAAGGTGGTATTAAATTTCTTTAAGTTTATCTACGAAAGGAATTCTCTGTAATAAATGCCTGCACGGTCCAAGTAACCTGAGAATGATTCGGTCGATTTAATTCCATAGCTAAATTAAAATTAAAAATAAACTATGCAAAAATTTGTCGAATGGAATAATTCCTGGATGTGGACAAGATTAACTTATGGAATGAAATGAGTGTCGCACAATGTTTTTACAATAATTTTAGGAAGTAAAAATGAGTAAATTGGAATACATTTTTATGGATAGAATATGGGGTTTTGAAACGGTTTTTTTATTCTAACAAAATTTTACGCTTTTATACCATTAAATCATCATTATCTAGTATAATATGTATTAAAATACATAGAGTCAAGGGGGGTAAATGTAAATAAGGGTAATTGTAATAGTATATTATTCAACGAGCATGTAATCATAGCTATTATAGAAAAAGTGAGTTTCTACAGAAAGGTAAATATTTTGAATTTGACAAAATGAAGAAGCCAACGTCTACAAACGTTACATTTAAACCATTTAGGTTTCTATTACACATCAGTTACGTCACTCCACTTTACTTTGATTTTTGCTATACATATATCGGTGGTGCTCGCGGGAGGACTGAACCAGTAAGCAATAGCCGTGAGTAATGACTAGTAATGACCTACTCACGGGTAGGTAATGGGTATTTTTTTATAATTGAGTCTTGTGGTCAATATCTCCAAACGGTTTTACCAGTTTGGTTGTTAAGGACGGTTTACAAAAATTTTTGTAAAATTTCAAAAATCGGGTTATTTTTACTTTTTTGATTTTAATTCAACGATCTTCTTTAGATATTTAGTACAGATTTTTGAACGGCATTAGAAAGATTACACTTAAAATTACCCAATCTATGTAAAACTGCATTATACAGGGTGAAGCAAAAAAAAACTTTGAAAACAAAATCATCATCATAACACACAATTGTGCTATTAATAGTGCCTATTCTTCTCCTTAATAGGAATTGATACCGAAACATGAAAAAAATATTTTTCAAACCATTTCTTTCTACGTTACAATACTATAATACAATTTTCTCATGCGTGACGCATCGTTGGGGATCAAAACGATAATCGAAAACAGGGAGCTATGTATAGGCTACAGCTGGTACTGAATTTATTGTGGAATCTATAAGCCCTTTTAAATTAATATTAAAAACATGTCATTATTAAGGTTACCTTGAGGCCGTCAATAAAAAAAATTTAAGAACCAAAAGTTAGTTGAAATATAGAAAAGTTATTAAATGGAAAACGATTCGAAACTACGAAGTACAAATATCAGAATGGAAACCTAATACTTCTCCAAAAATTGTAGATTAAACTATTCAGTTTCAAAAAATTCGGATGGTTATAGGCCTATTGCAGCTCAAAATTATTTTCAAGATTTTGTTGTAGTTGTCTCAAAATGGCAACACCTATAGTCCAGTCGTTATTCACTTTTTACCTGGGAAACACCATCTTGACAGGTTATTTGGGGATATTCTAGGATTGAACTTGAATTTTGACGACTTTCAGCTTTTAAGGAGTTTTGTAAATCATAATTTTTCTTACAGATGGATTGGTATTCACGGATTTATAAAGCTGGTTTCCTAGATATCTTTATCAAAATGTTTCTTATAAAAAAAATCATTTTATCACTTTTTATAGTAAATAACTATTTATTTGTACATACTATTCTCCGATCTAAATACGTGAGGTGTATACTAAATGACAAATAAATGCTTATATCCTCTGTAATACCACAGAGGTAATTACCACGCTTTGATATCCTAATTTAATAATCTCCCGGTGCTATGTATACCTGTTCACAAAAGGGAAACTAAAACTCTAATAGCTAGAACATTGCTGACCTACACAAAGACTTTATACTCTTTACCACTATCACACACTCCCATCTCTAGTAAAAGTAAATTATATGGCTACGAAATGAATATTTATTTTTAGTACAGCATTTTAAAGGGAAGTAGTTAACAGATCTGACACTGGAAATGTACATTTTACAATAATTGAAGGTCATATTACACATACACATTAAGAAAATCAATGTCCTTCTAATGGGGAATTAGCTAAAAACAGAACACATTATTATTCTCGGGCTCGTGGGTTTGCACATTTTGAGTTATACCATAACCTAACCTATAAATTTCCATATTGTAGAAATTTATAATGGAACTATTTCAAACTAAAATTAAAAAGCTGGTCATTTTACCAAGCTGACTAGGTAATTTACTTTAAATTTGCATTAAATCCAAAGTAAGTACTTACTACCAGACTTTGTTAATAGCTACCTCTAGTTTCGTTTCAAAAAATACAATTTTCTACTAGAATGCGGTAAAGTGCACTTTTTCGCTATCATTTGGGTGTGGAAGATAGTGCTTTTCCACATTGTAGGATCAGTTTTTTTTTTAATGTTATTACTCAACTAACTTTATATATTGTGTATTACTATTGATTAGCAGGTGTTGCTGATTCGTAATAAGAAAATGAACGTTAATAAAGGAAAGTTTCTCTTTAAAAGCGTCCAATTTGGCCCATCCTGTACAATACCTGTGGGATAATATGGCAAATTACTTTACTCGTGGGTTATGACGTATTGTTTTCCTTTCATGACTATAACAATGCTTTTACCATTCATACATTGCATAACTCACTTTGAGCTACGTAATAAACGATTTTACCACAAAGTGTGCGATAATAATGTGACTGTTCTCTGGCTGTGTGTTTTTTTGTAGATAAACTTACTAAGATTATTTTTAATTAAATGGGAACGATCCATGAGAAGTGTTAGAAAAACATGTTTCTTCGTTTTCAATTATTATCACTTTTCGATAAAATACAAATTTCAATGGAAAAATGTATTTTACCAGAAATTTAGCTTATATTTTGTATAACCTCAATATTTTTGGATGAATACCTTATTAATGGATTTCTTACATGTTCCTCTCAAATTTGTATACAGTGTCAAATATTCAGGACATTATTATTAAGTTCTATTAGAATTTAAAAATGTTTCTACAAACGCTATGAAAATAACTTTTAAGAGCTGGATAACTGAAGATGCTATTGAAGTCATAATTTAAGAATCCTGAAAAAGTTTAAAATAGTTTTAAAAGTAGATCTCTAGAACATTACAGTTATTGAAAACTGCTGAAGTTTGATGTTTTTTTTTGTACAACGACTTCTGTCTTTCCAGGACAAATCCAGGTGAATATGGAAGACAATTTTGATCTTTAATGTATGTCCCTACGCAAAAAATGTTCTCTTGCATTCTGTGCAGAGCGTCTTTAAAAGATCTGTACACATTTACCTTAGACAATAAGTTCATAATGAGGGCGATAGAGAGAGCCAAAGATAAAAGTTAAAAATTGATTTTAATTCTGCATCATTCCTAAGAGAATACTGGACGATTTTAAATAGTTTTGATAAGAAAAATGAAAAGTAGTTAAAATAATAGTTACAGAGTAATTAGCATTTTCTGAGCTAGCCTAACTTTAATTGCGAGCTGTTCGGAAAATATTTGGACATAAGAGAAAACTTAAAAACGTTTTCAGACTGGAGCTGAAAAGCGCTAAAGCCGAAATGATTCTTTCCTAATGGTCAGTTAAATCTTTTGAAACGAGGTTCGTAATGTAGGTCTAGGCTTTTATCAAGTCGGAATTTATGTTTCGTATTAAGGCCGATATTGCTGGCATCCTTTGCCCTTAGAAATATTGATCAATGGATTTTGAAGTCTCATTTCTTTTTGTGAATTGACTTTACAAAAGTTTACATCAACAATTCCATTTTTATTTAAATTTTGCTAGTTACTTTTTATTCAGTTTCAATAACCCTGGTTTCAGAAAATAAATATTTAAAAGCACTTATAAATAAAAATTCTTGTTGCGGCTGTAATGAGGATGAAATAGGATATAAAATGCCTGGATCCAACGTTTTCCATTAAGCGCGTGACGCATTTTCAGGAGCAGGTGGAATGTATGATAAAAGGAATTTTCAGGCCCGTAATAAACCGCTCTTTTCTTGCTAGAAGTGATAATACGATATATTGGTACTGGTACATGAATATACGGGGTGATCTAGAAAGAAGTGCACATTTGTGTTTTTCTAGTATTTAACAAGTTGTAGGGCAACTTGCTGGGGTAGTTTAGTGATTTCCTAGTGTCTGTGAACTGTCAGTGATGATGACAAACAAAACGATGATCATGCTCACGTCATAGTGTATCTAGGTAGGCCACTTTTGACACTAGTGTCTTAAAACGTTATTTTTAATAGTTCAGTAGCGCGTTAAAAGTTTAATTTTTAATGCGTTTGGTTCCTTAAAACGTATCTGATTCGTTTTCAATGGGCCACCCTGTATATTTCCGAAAATTAACCGAGTCAACTATTGAGTAAAGTATAAACAATCACCCTGTACTATATTTATGTATACATCTTTGAATGCTACTGATGTAAACTCATTGCCACTATATTCTTTGGAACTGTTATCAACATTATTCAACTTAATGGCTGGAAACTGAAACAATGAGTTTTAGTATGAATGCTACTATGTAATAATTAAGAGTGGTTATGATAACATCAACAAGGTTTAGAAGCTTTTGACCACGAATTCTCCATAAAGGCATCCATCAACTAAATCTCGTGTTTTATAGCCCATCAGAGACAATAGTTCCAGAAATGTTTTAGAGTCCCTTCGGACTCTTTTGATCCCTATTTTTTTGCTTGAACAATCCATCCACCGACTCTTAATTGAGTTCCACTATAAGTTAAATTACTAGAAGAAAAATAGTTTTGCAAAGTGACAAAGTTTTTCCAATTTTCCACTGAAATAGCTGGAAGCCAAAAACTCGAAGTTGGTTTAAATGAAATCGACTTTTTGGTGTTACGGGAATAGCTGATCAGCCATAGGCGTAAAAAACGATAACCTTATCGTAATCCACTGGGTTTCCCCCTCAACATACAATAATTCGATTGTGACGTCCCTCCCGCAAATCCACTTCGAGCATAACAAATTGTTGGCTCTAATCAGTTTTGAGACATCGGCCCAGTGCGACGTTTATCAACTTAAGTTTGCGAACGGCACGTGCATTTATTATGCAACTTAATTTCCTCCGACGATGGTTTATGCACGTATCCAAGGACGAAAAGTACCCATGTACGTAATTGCATTCGTCTAGCTAATCTGGTACAAGGCTCAAATCACCTCCGTCGACGATGTTATAATAATCTCGTATTCATACCGAGTCTATCTGGAATTCGCATAATGGCGCAAGCCGAATTAGACTTAAAGAGGATTTGGAATTCGTTGTTTTCCTTACTTCATTAAAGTTTTATGAACAGCTGCTTAAGTATGAAAAACTGAACTGTTGCCATATCAATCATACGACATGATCATTAAGTTTGGAGCCAATATCTTAACCTTTAAGCCTGGTTTATGAAACCAGATTTAACTTCAATATCAACTTTAGTATTAGCATTAACAACAAAGCTAGTGGTTTTAAATCATGATTTAAATGACCTTAGATTTATATAAGATTGAAAATTTTCTTAGAGCTAATAGTAATAGTTATTTATGTATTAAGCGCAAAAAGTATGACTTTTATTATATTATATGAGCATAAAAGTCACATTGTGCGCGTAATACATACAATATTTTTTCTACAAACATCGCTAAATATCTAATACAACTAAACTTACTGCGTAGGTACTCAAAAACAGGATCAAAACTACACAATTGAATACTGACATCAAACTGGTGACACTGACATTTCCAATAATGGCATGCATTGTGGCCGTTGCTCTGGACAGCAAGCGAAACATTTTTTATCGCTCGCTACCCTTGGCAACGCGCGATAAAGTAAACTTCTCAGTAAAGGGTAACTTTTCGTTGAGATTTGGAAGCGAAAAATGCATCATTATTGAATGTTTGTAGAAAAAGTTCTTTAAGTTTGAAAATTGTGTTAGAATTGAATTTGTGCTCTTTTATATAAGATTTAAGCAGAAATTGAAAGAATATTCTTCAATGCAGAAATGTTTTGATAAAGAGGGAAACTTGAGAAGAAACATAACAGGTTAGTTTTACAAAAAACTCCTAATTTAATCCTACAGTTTTCTTTTCTCACAACTCTTCTTTCTTAAAGTTAATACCAAATTTATTGGTAATTCTTAAGTTAAACATTTCTTTTTATAAGTTAGGCTTAGTGGATGTAACATGACAATTTTTTAATTTATTTTCTATAGTTGCGAAACTCGCGACCTACATCGCTGTGCTTAATACCAATATCTTAACTCCAGCGACTTTTCGGTTTCCATCCAACTAATTACCTATATTCTGAGTGTGTATATTCTGAGTCTTTATAACATTAGAAACTTGTTGAAGAAGACTTCCTCAATTGAGTAGAGAAACTTAGGGGTTATTGCACCGTTGGTCGTACTTTTTAAGCCAAGTAAGTAAAGTAGACTATCTATCACTTTTTGCAACCTAAACTTAAACTCAGTTTAAAATACAACGCTGCAAATGGGAGTAGAATTTGTTTGGCAATAATGCAAACCTATTGCGTAACGTTGGCAAAATTTGTGTCTGACAACATTGCGAACACATTTCAAATCAGATTGGTAGAATTGGTTAGTTTGGAAACATTGCTAACACATTTCAAACTAAACTGATAGAATTTGTTAATTTGACAACATTCCGAACCAGATTGATAGAATTGGTCAGTTTAACAACATTTCAAGTACGTTTCAAACCAAATAGGTTGAATTTGTCAGATTGGCAACATTGCAAATACATTTTTTACCAAATTGCTAAAATTTGTCAGTATGGGAACATATCAACTGACAAATTCTACACACTATTTCTTGTTATCTACAAACCTTACCTGGGCTTGAACACCGAAATCTGAAACTTTAAGCACTTTTGTTAATATCAAGTTATTTTTTGTTTCTTAAAAAAATATTCGGTAAAAAGAAAGAGAATATTATATGTGTGGAATTGGAGTACTTTATCGCTCTGTCCTGCAAATGATCAATAAAAGGGTCACAAAGTTAACAACTAACATCAAACCTACAATTTTAAGTCATAAGGTCAACAAAAACTGTCTAAACCGTGGAGAATATAGCGTTTTTTCCACTATTAACAAAATTTAGGATAACAACAAAACAACAACATGAAGAGAACCTAATTTATCTATCTCTATCAAGTCAAGTATATTTACCTAGACTTTACCTAGGTTAATAATATTTTCTTTTGTTGTGTTTGTGCCAGACTAGAACTAGAGATTAGACTCTATTTTTGATTTGGTACAGAAAACTAATTTCTCAAGTTACTAATCGGTCAATAAAGGTATGTTTATCATGTTAGTAGTGAAAAAAATTTGAATATTTTTAATTATAGGTTTGGAACACATTCTACTTACATTGTTGTGAATTCCTTTTTCTAATAGTGTATTTTGCTTCAGTTTGCAGAATAATTAACAAATCGTCGCTATGACATTCTGGATTATTGGCATAATTAGTGAAATTAAAAGACACTTACAGTTCGTATCAAAGTCCTTATTTTGTTAGAATAATGAAATATCTTTTCCTAAGTTTTTTTAGTCTTTTAATACACCGAACTTTTCAAACGACACCAAAAGAAAAAACTTATTTCGATCAGGAGATCTAGGAGTTTCTGGCTCTGCTGGAGGAGATCTAAAATGTTTGACTAAAATAAACAAAACATATATTATTTACCTAACCAGCATGTTATGATACAAAAATCTTGTTTTTTTTTCAAGTTGTCTAAACGTTTTAGTAAATTTTTTTGCGAGCAAACTACTAGTTTTAAGAAAAAATTACAATAATTAAAAATCTGCAAAGTTATTAGTTTCTATTAGACGTTGAAAATGCTATCAAAACACTATCCATTAATCTCCCTGACAGTAACAATATTAAATTTACTTGGATTTTAAATTTTCGAGAGAGTTTTCTTTCTTTCGCCTAGACAAAGATTGGACTTTGAACGGATTGAGAATTTAAATTTCATATTTGAGACTTTGATTGTTTTGATAACCTGAAAAGGACCTTTAAGATTTTGATATTGTTTTAATAATATCTGGCAATAATTCAGTAACAATTATGATTCAGGGGCCGTTAAATACCGTTATGTTCACTGTGGAAGAAAAAAACTGCATTCAATACTTTATTAGCAGGTATCATCTTCCAATTCATTCATTAATAACCCGATTTTCTGTATTAATTACTATGATTGACGTGTGGTTAACTGTATTAAGAACGACTTTCCCAATTTTATGCCTCTACGTTTTTATGGAAAGCTATTATGTGCGGCTGTAACTTTAATACTTGCGTTTACAATAAATCATCTAATATCGGTGTTCCTACATTACGATTATGGCTCGAAAATCGTAAAAAAAAACTTTTACTGTTTTGTTATAGCAGTGATAAGACTATAAATCGATAATTAAATGGTTTCATAAGCGGAATTTATATTTCCAATCAGAAATGTTTCGAGTTTGACTGGAAATTGCGTAAAATTGGTATTTTATTGATTGACGAATAATAGTAGTAGTATGAATTATTAATAGATGAATTTGTGGTCAGACATCAGCTTATACTTAATTTATGTGTAACTAAATCGATCGGTATTTCGTTGTGTTTACTAGTATAGAACAAAGCAGTTAATTCCGTTTCTTTTTGTTTCAGAACGAATACGAGGAGTTCAAGACTAAATTTGAAGATAATGAACTTAGCGGCAGCTTGAAAGCTCAAATTTGTAAAAGCAAATTTTTTGTCAAACTTTCCTTTGAGAAAAACCAAGAAGCTTACCAGAAAACCAAAGTGGAAAAACTGGAGGTCCGACTTTTAAAGTAAGTAATTAATTTTATTAGATCGCACAAAAAGTGCCAATGAAAGTTTTCACGTACAACACTGTTGCTAATTGAAATACCGTTGCACTGGAATTTCAAAAAGCTAATTTAAAAGTTTGGGTTTTCCTGTGACGATGGTAACCGACTCAATGAAAATTTCCTTTATTGGTTGAGTTAATAATGTTTTAAATTCCAATATTGCAAGGCTTTTCAAAGCTATGTTGTTACGAACTATATTATTCACATAATGGTTAAATTATCTAACTAAATTATAACCAAGTTTATTATTTAAATGAAGGAAGTTTATGTAGAAGGTGTGTGATGTTTAATTTATGTGTGTTTTCGGTGATGTTCTAAAAATATAAAGTACAAATGACTAAATACCGTGTAATATGGAGTAGTGTATAAACTTTTTGTTTGAAAAGGATACATGAACAAAAATAATAAAAAATTTGACATACGGGTGGGAAATACATAGAATTGGCAATTTCAAACAATTTGCTCCACTTTTGATAATCTTTAATTTTTAAAAGTAGGAAACGGTTTTCTTTATAAAAGTGTTGATAGAATGTGACAGAACAAATTCTGAAAATGGAGAACCAAGATTAAGTGGAATGGAAAAACACGATGGTCTAGAATTTGCCATGGCAAATCATTTGCAACGTCTAAAATTAGTAATTAATTGTAATTAAATTAATTAAGTCATTCTTTAAGGTTATCCATGAACTGATTAACGCTTAACTACCGGTTAAATATCACTACAAAGCAAATAAAAAAAATTTCTGTATAAAAATCACGTTACGTATTTTTTGCGTTTTTTTTTGCAGGACTACTAACCTCACAAACATTTTTTCACTTGAGGAGTGTTTTTACGGTCAATAGTTACAGTTAACCCTAACCTGCACAACTGGCTCTTAATTATTAACAAACCTATGGATAACAGTATCATTAATTCTAACTAATTAAATCCTCTTTAAATAAGTTTTGTATTTACTACTAACACTTGATCTATACAGGGTGGTCCAGTTTAATTAGACTAGACAAGTTGGGAGGTTGAGTCAGTGTTGTCAGGTTTATTTATTTTAATAAATTTAGTCTTTTATAGGGTTATACAGATTTAACTAACTCAGGTCTCTTCAGCTTCTCAAACGTCTTCTTCAAAACACCGTTTTGACATCTTCTTCAGTGGATATTTTGGTGTATTCCAAGTTTGATTAACGCATATTTGCAACGTTTCACATGTTCCAAAATAAATTGTTATATATGACCTAAAGAGAATATTCTCGGTAGATTATTGAGAATTTAATTAAGAAGAATGATTCAAAATTCTCGATAATTTACTGTTTTCCGTAACTTATTCGAGGACAAAATTACCTTGGGTCATCTCTAGATACTGGATACTTTTTTTATATACTTCTAAATATTTTTTTAAAGATTTCAAAGTTTTGACCACCAGCAATGTCGTGTATTTATTTTTTGTAAAATTAAAGTAACCATTTAATTTATTTATTTCTGGTTAAATACAAACACATTTGGGCGAGTCTGTTTTGTGACAATACTAATATCAAACGCCTACTTAGTTACCTGTTGAAAAGAAAATTCAAGTCACTGGATTGAGGCCAAAAACAGTTTGAAGACATTAATCATAATTTTACCGTTATTACATTATGCCAGCAGGAACTGAAATAAATGGTCGTTTTTGTCTAAAATATTAACCAACACTCGAAACTGTGGCACCCACTTTTATTATTATCAAGCGGGGACTTTATCCGGACATTGTTGTGAACTAACCTTTTAAGCCCAAAATATTTCAAATTTAGAGTTTTCGGGTGTTTCTCATCGCCTTGTCCGTTTATTCCGATCCTGAAGGGAAAACACTTATAATGGTAATTTCTATTTAAGCGGGGCTAATTGGGAATTTTTCGCAAAAATGAGGCTATAAAAGGGTCGCGGATGATAAAACGAAACTATTAAAGTCAGTCTGGATGCCCTGACAAAGCGTTTACAAGTAAAAATTACGGACTTTTACGGCAACAATTAATTTAACTTTCTTTGAGCTAATGGTGTCAGTTAGGGTCGGATCGTAATTAGCAATTTCTTTGTTTCAGAAATATTGAAACGGATCCTTCAGGATTAGGATCTCTAAGTTGGCTCATACCGAGAACACAATCGTGGGTAGTTGGGCATCTTCGATCCATTGGACTGGATGTTTTACTTAAACGAATTGAAGATGCTTTCAATAACGCAATAGGAGATGAAATTAAAAAGACCGAAGAAACTGGTACTGAAGGGGAGAAAAGCCGGCAGTTTTGGAAAAGCATATTTTCCAAACAGTGAAATCTCTCTACCCTAAATATAAGTTCAGTTTGTTAATTTTAACTTATTTTATAGAAATGTTGCAATAAAAATGTGAAAGATACTGAAAATGGATTTGGTGATGCTTTTTTTCAAATCTTGAAACGTTTAGGTATTAAAAAACTGTCAATTTGCATGGTTCAAACCACCCTTAACTTAAACTTAGTTTAAGTTTAAGTTTCAAATTTAAAATCATCTAAAATGTTTGAAAAATATAAAATAGCTATTTATGTAACCAGTTACGAAAAGATCGATTTTGTGTAACGAATGAATGTTTGTAGGGCGAGCGCAGCGAGGTCCTACAATTTGAATGAGTTACACAATAAGACATTTTCGAAACGTGTTGCATACATAATTTTTTCTAATTTTGACCAAAAAACGGTAAAAACCATCTTTTAAAGTGATTTAACACAAATATTCACTTTTATAGCACCTTGTATAAACAGTGACAACGACATGTTATGATGGATGTCGCCCATATGTTTCTACGGAAATGCATAAAAACAGGGAGTGATGAAATGAACATTTCATAACTAGTTACATAAAGTGATACTTTATGTAACTAGTTACATAAAGTAAAACGTTTTGTCACTCTAATCAGTTTTGAAAAGTGTCACTTTATATGCCATAATGGGCCTATCCCACATATCATAAATTTTTGTTTTAATGACTGGAATCGAAAGAATAGGATCAAAAAACTAATTTTTCATATTCTTGAAGAAAAAATTATGACCGTAAATGTTCCTACATTAGTTTGAATTTGTCCATTAAATTTAAAAGATCTGTTTTGGCGCATGTGACGTACGTAATTCTGGGCGATTTTATTGGCTGTTGCACGCCAACTGTTTCACTTCTTGTCGCTGATTGGTTGATAGTGTAGTACGTCACTGGCGGCGGGCGTTTAAAACATGAGATTAATGTAGGTTTTATCATCATTTTTTTCTATTTAGACTTAATATTTTTGAAAACAAAAAAAATACGGGTATAATATTTTCAATCCGGCTTTGTAGTTATGAAATAAAAAAAAATTGTGGGACAGGCCCATTAGAAAAAATAATTAAAAAAGTAGATTCTTTCAAATTGCAGAATTGGAAAGCCTCGATAGTTGCTCGGTAGCACTCTTTGCGTCAACTTGAAACAGAACGATCTGTACTGATCCATTACCTCTTTAAGTAACAATGCTTGAGCTAGTATCCAACCGGCATTCAACGAATCAATAGAAGGTGAATCCGGGATCACTTCCTCTTGGCGAAACGAATGTACCCTATATAAGTTATCAGGAAAGTACAGGTTGGTATTCAACTGCGATCATGACCCGATACCTGCAAGAGGAGACCACAGCATTGGAGAAATGATGCAACAACTGGAAGATCGACCTAAACGCGGAGAAAACGCAAGCCATAGTCTTCAAAAGAAGACCAAAGATGAGGATAGAAGGCAACGACAGGTTAAAAGACATGGACATCGAGTGGCGCAACGAGGCGACGTACCTTGGGGTCAAGATAGACAAGAAACTCACGTGGGAAAGCCACATAGAATACGCCAGACAGAAAGCCAGAGGCACCAGAGCAAAACTGTACCCCATGACAAGCAGGACATCGAAGCTGGCATTTCGGAACAAATAGACGCTCATCAAGTCGGTTCTTCAACCGCACCTGAAGAAAAAAGCTCACCACCGCAACGGAAAGGATCAAGCAGAGCGCAGTGAAGATATTCCAAAAAGCGGAAAGCAGCGAGAAGCAGTGAACTACGACCAGGGCTAGAAGCACCCCCATACCAGTTACTGGATAACGGGTAATTATTAATAAGTTTTTCTTCTGTTTCAGATAGACGACAATTCAGGACCAACCAGCCAAGAAGAGGACCACAATTCTCCCTGGGTGACGAGAATTTTATTCTCAAAATCTAACCTTTCCGCAATTATCCCGGTGCTAACTGGGCTCTGACTGCACTCCTGGCACTTTCCCCCGCTTTGCCTACGGAAAAGGGGAAAAACCATCCTCCACTCACCAGACCCTAACTCCCCAAAACTTTAGGATGTAAAAACAGACGGACGAAAGTCGGCTGTTTGGACATCCTATAGTTTGCCAGGACCACCAGAGATGGACGAGATGACGAAGAAAGAAGAAATAGAGGACAAGAAGAGCGCCAGAAGAGCCCCTCCATCAACGGGGGCATCCTTTTCGCAGGACACAGGATGCTGATGCAACTCTTGGAAATTCCCGAAAGGGAAAATTCCTGGACTTGTAGCGACTTCCTCTTCCAGACCTATCTTTTTGGTCTACAGCGATGGGAGGGTAAAAAGCAGAAGTCTTGCTCGACCCATCTATCTGAGGCCGCATTTCCAGCCAAAGAATACTGGCGCGGTTGGTATTCAACTGCACCCGTAACGGTTCTGGTGTTACTATGGACCAACCGGATACTGGTAATATCGGTATTGTATATGGGAGTGGAATTGATTGTCCTGGTACTCGTAGCCGTCCCGTAGATGGGACTAGTACGACCAGTGGCTCGGATAAGTATAAACGGTTAAGTATAACGGTGCAATATCCCCTTATTAAGTAAGATCTAAACCAAGATAAACGGAGTTTATTTCATTATCTATGTTGTTTGCTGGTGGCAAAATTTGCAGATAAAGTCATTGAACTAATTATTGTTTAAAAATTTAGTAAAGATATTTTCTTATACCATTTATGAGTTATTGGTCGTTATATTATTCTTAACAGTTTGAAACTTTCAAAACTAGGTCAAGAACTACAATAAAACACACTTTTGAATCAATATTTTCATAAACTTTCTCTCAAAACCTTATTTTAGCGCGATGATATTTAACGTCTAATTAGAGTTTGGAGTTGAGACATCTTCTCTAATGTGCCACAACTTCCAAGAATGTTACAACTACGGAGCCAAATCGAAACACTATAGAGCGAAAAATGTCTTCTTCCAAACTTATTTAATTAAGATTATGGTGGCAGTCACGAGTGGAAACGTCGAAATTCTCATAAAACAAACCAGGAACGAAAACGACCACAGATTAATTAATTTATACGACGGGGTAACAAAATGATTGTCTGAAAATAATAGATGAGTGTAGTGTAGTTATTTATGAATTAAGTGCCACTTTTTAATCTCTGATTATGATGTATGTTTATTAATCGATGTCACATGAGGACTGAAAGCCACACATATCACATATGAAGTTTGACAACTTTATCTGGATAGTTATGAAAGGATCTGTTTACTCAATTTGAAAGTTTGTAACATTTTTCTAATATTATTTTTACCATACTGCAGTTATCAAAACTGGTGGCATTTGAGTCAATTACAATGACTGACTGAAAGTCATAAAAACCATACAAACTGCAAAATTATAGAAACACAAAACCTACTTGAATCATACACAACGTTTGTGCCTATATTGAATGATTATTAAATGGGATGCCACAGGCGTGATTATTGATTCATCTCCCGTTAAAACGAGATTTGGAATCAAGTTTGCCGTAAAATTTATAGCTGCCAAAAATTTTAAAATTGAGTTAAACCCATTGGATTGGGCTTAATGGACACTTTGCTTTTTAGGTTAGATAATTACAGGGACGTTACTCATCAATAAACTTTCCATCTAGCGTAAATATTTGCTTTTTTAGTTATTCCAGCATATTTTAAACGGCTATTTCGTTCGCATCGGGAGTTTCAAAACTTGTAAATTAGCACGAATTGCAGGCATCATTTCCTGAAAAATATCGAGATACACAACGGACACAACGTTCAAAACGTGCTCTTCATTAATCATCCAGTATAGATTCTAGGTCTGCGAACGTTAATGGTGGTTCGATTTAGTCCGGATATTTAAAACATTTTTCCATATAAACCAAGTAAATGATAAGCGACCGCTATTGGTAATGGTTTTTACAACCAACGCTGGCGGCTACGGAAATTACGACAAAAACGAAGGTATTTTGTGGAATTTCAAGACAGCAAATATGAGGGCTTTAACCTGACAGAATATGAACCCTACCCCGCTTGTGTTAGACGGTTTTACAAATAGTCTTTATCTGCTTTCCCCCTTTAGGGTGTCAAATTAACTTGCCTCATGGGAGAATTACATGTCGCAAGGGTTAGTGTATACTAACAAGTTGTCCTTTGAGAAATCTATTAAGGTTCCGACACCTTTATTGTATCAAAAAACGGTACACAATAATTATGTCATACAAGTCGAACTAGCAATCTTGTTTTATAATTTTGATGTCTATTTTTATTAATGTTTCATCAATGCTTCCAGAACTCAGTTTTAAATCTTTCTGTGCATGTAAAAGCTGTCAAATTTCTTTTCTAATATTTCTATTTCCTAATATTGAACTACTAGATATTCTTCATTTGCTTTTTTAATTCTTCTCTGTACTGCTTTATTTAATGTACTATACTCATCTTTGTGCGTTTACTTTTTCTCTTTTCCTCCAGAAGATCAAGAATTTCTAATGTCATCCAGAGCTTTTTCTTGTTTTTTTTGCTTCTTTAATGTTTAGCTATTGTTTCTAATTGCGTTTGTATTTGCTTCCACTCTTCATCTACACTAACATAACTGATGACGTTTACGTTTATGGACATAATGTTCATAAACGTAAACGAATTATACTGTGCAATACGGTAAAGTGAATATGTTAGAGAAATTCATTATATAAAATAAAGAAATTTAAAATGTCCGAAATTGCATTTTCAGAAACCACTGACTGGCAATAGTTATGTAGGATTTCAGCTAATGAAAAAATTCCGGCCAGACCCAGATGCACAAAGCCATAAAATGTGATATATCATTTTATAGGACTACCGGGATTTACTTCTGCTACGCCGAATCTAAAAACGTGGCTACTTTATTTCCAGTGGGTGGATAACAATTCAAATAAAAACAAAACTTGTACGTAATGCTGTTGTTGGTTTATTTTGTCAGGTTTTAAGTAAATATTTATTAAAAATTGTTTATTGAATGGGAAAGAAAATTGTCTCCATAGAATTTATTAGTAAAATTGTAATCAAACCGTTTAAAAAAAAGGTGAACAACCACTATGAAGGGATTAAAGTCAAAATTAGGAAAAAAAATCTCATAATTTTAAAATCAGTAATCTTATAAGAACTAATTGTTTTTTAGTTTTTGTTGGGTCATTCTGTAACCTAACTTTTTTCTTTCATATCTCGTAAACGCTTTGTCCTATTTTTTACCAGTGCAGTTAAAAGTTTTTTCGAATAATTTTTGGTCAAATAGTTCAAAAAGCTTTAATTTAGCTTTTAAGCATAATTATTATCCTGACAACTTATTAAAACTGGTTTTTAGCGGTAAATTTGTGATTACCCAAGTTTATGGGGTTCAAATTACGCTGTTAATTTTAGTTGTGTGTAGATTTCCCGTGTGTAAATGAGCCAAACATCGAAATCATATTTTGCAATATTTGGCTGAGGCTCCATTTTGCTCTTACTTTATTCATTCCATTTCTCTCCAACGCCTCAATGTGGTTTTCAGCAGTTTACTCAAACAGCAAAAAAAAATCAATAACTCGAATTTAACAATTGTATCTAGCAAATCTCCACCACAGCCCTAAATATCCAGAAATGTTTATACTCTTTGTATTCTATTTGATAAACATATAATTCAATGCAACTAAAACTAATTAAGAAACTTTAAAAGAGTAATACATTTTTTTTTAAAACTGATTAACTTTTTTTGTATCACTTGGTATTTCAAATCACTAAGAGTCACTGAACAATACTTTCAGTTAAACAGGTATTATCTGATTTATGAGAAATCCAATAAAGACTGCCAAACAGTATAACTGTTTTACCCAGCGTAAAGTAATACCGAGCTTTACTTTTGTTACTAATAAAATCCTATTAAACAGGTTTTTATTGCTGCAGATTTTAATAAAGTTTTTAAACTTTCTAAAAGAAATTCCCGTTTTTATTGCAAACTTCTTTTAGCCATTTGAAAGTCTCGGTGGTTGCAAACTTTACTCTAAAATCTAATTTACTATTAGCAGACCCACTCTTAACCGAGGAGCACATTGCCATGGAGAATTTAAAAACCGAATTGCATTTTATTTGTGCAGAAGCAATAAGTTTCATCTGAACTAGTTTTAAGTCAATTTGACTAAGTGGAAGAACCAATTACAAATGGGTCGATTTGAGAGTAGGAGTTGTATGATGATTGGCTTAGTATTTGGATTTTATTTTTACTTAACAAATTGCGAAATACTTCTAATTTTCAATATTTTTCTAATTTTGCAACTTCTATAAAGATGTAGTTTTTGTATTGAAAGTATGCAAAAGCCTAAGTGAGTGGAAGAACAACTTGAACATAATTGGATAAGTTTCAAATAAGTTACTTATACTGCGATAAGTTTAAATGAATCAAAAACCGGTTTTGTATGCAAGTATGTAACACAGTTTTAATCCTCTTGTGCTGTGCATCCACAAGTTACCTAATCCTGTTGACGTAGCTTATAACATTACAAAAACTAATTTTCTCTATGAGATTTTGTTAAAGAAACGACTTACAAGAATAGTCTCTATATGCGATATTGTTGTCGCAAAACACTGGATATACCCGTCTTTTAATTAGTTACACAAAGAGGTACACAAATAGCTTTAATTAAGATAACCTAACGGTGTCTTTGATGGCGCAATTACTAATCTGGGACAACTAATTTCCGTCTTTCGGTCAACGAAGCGCTGAGTTTGCTGTATCTATTTTGTTACTATGTATAGCTCATATAGCCAAGGACTAATAAAGTTACTTTAATACTTAAAGGTATTTTCCTTTACCTAAGATCTTGACCCCGCTGTTTCTTTACCTTTCATTAAAGCTCACGAGTTATTCATCCCCGTGCGTATTATTGACTTAGGTAAATCGATATCGGTCTGTATAACAGCTATAGTTAGAATTAACCCTTAACCCAATAAAAGCTTTAATATCATTTGCTTGCGTGTGAATCGCAGGAGAAATTATTTAAATTAGTACTTTCGTGTGGGTTGTACAAATGACTGTCAAGAATTCAACGTTATTGACCGCAGTTGGCAACATTGAAATTTTTGTGACTAATGTGTAATCCAATTACTACAGGCCACCATGGTTAATAGAATTGGAATTGTTTGAGGGCACCTAAAAGGTTTTTTCTTTAGAATCCATCCATTTTATTTTGATCTTATTCTAAAACTCTAAAGAAATAAATGTTTGAAACAGCTAATTTAAGACCAAAAATCACAATGTTAGTTAGGTTAGATTTTTTGCTTTCCAGAGTCCCAACTAGTGAAAGAAAGTGGCGAGGAAGTCATTATTTTTAGCCAAAATTAATACCATTGAAATTAAAATCAAAACAAAGTAAAGTGAGAGCGACGGACATAAACAGATAACAGAAAATTAAAAAAAAAACAAGATCAAAACTAATGTAAATTATAAAATATATGGCGAAAAATAAAAGACACAAATTACAAAATTATACACTAAACTTATTAATACAAAAATTTTTATAAGTATGCTTTAATATCAAAATCCAATTTTTCATGACACAATTACAGCATTGACAGCAATTTAAAGTTTTGATTATTATAAAACTAATCAAATTGCATATTTTTCAAACAGTATTTACTCGTTTTAAATATTGCAGCAATATTCAGGTTGAATGCGTTTTTTGAGTCAATAAGCTTTTATTAAACATTTATATTGTAGACCGAACCTAAATTAAAAAATGTGGTACATGAAGAATTTAATATTTGATTGCCGTCTTTTTAATATTTATTCTCATATTTACGAATCGGATCTGCTTTATTAATTTATAAAATATTCATTATCCGTCCGACTTTGCATAATAATTGTTTGTTTTCAATTTGAATGAGTAACACAGAAAAGTTTTTCAAAACTGTTTAATATTTTCTCAAAACATATTCTTTTTAAAGTTGTTCCATGCAAAATACACTTTTAAGTCACTTGGTGTAATGTGGTTGCACAAACTAGTTTAAAAATTGTCGACAAAAAGTTAAATTAATGTTTTAGAATTAACTTTTCTTCACTAATTATTAGTCCGGATTTCTAGGAATTTTGCTTTGTGTAAATAATTAAAGCTACCCATATTTGACATCTAATGTGAACGATTTACGCAAAAACACGTCATTTGACAGATTTATTTCATGCTTTTTTTGAATTTTTCGTCTTATTGTGCCTAATTTAGTTTTTTGTGCTTATTTGCTGCTATTTTTGTATGGTTTTATTTTGCATACGTTAATTTACAATTGCAATAGTTATATTGAGGTATTAAAGGCTTCTGAGAGACATAAACATACCAATTATCTGTTGCAAAATGGGTAAGTATCAATTTACAAATTTAAACTGACCAAATAATTTCCAAATGCCCCTGAAGTAGTCTAAAAAAATGTAAAAACATTCCAAAACACTATAGAAGCTTCAAAATGCCCTGCAAAGCAGCTTAGGAGCTTCCAAAAGCTTTTAGAACAGTCTAAAAGCTTTAAAATGCTTTTCAACTTAAATATATAAGCTCTCAAAAAATTTCAAGGCAGTCTGATATGCTTCTAAAGCAGTTTAAAATCTTCCATAAGTTTCTAGAACCGTCCATAAGTTTTCAAATGCTTTAAAAGCAGTCCAAAACCTTCAATGCTTTTTAAACTCTCCAGAAACCTTCCAAATGCTCCTAAAGTAGTCTAAAAAGATTTCAATATACTACAGAAACTCCAAAATGCTTCTAAAGCAGTCGAGAACAGTCTAGAAGCTCTAAATACATTTCAAGACAGTCTAAAAGCTTCCGTATGCTTTTAGAGCAGTTTAAAAGCTTCCAAAAGTTTCCAGAACCGTCTACAAGGTTTTTTATAACAGTACAGAAACTCCAAAATGCTTCCCAAGCAGCCAAAAGCCTTCCGAAACAGTCTAAAAGATTCCAAATGCTCTTTAACTAGTCTAGAAGTTCTAAAAAGTTATCAAAACAATCTAGAAGCTTCTTAAATATTCTAGAACTGTATAAGAATTTCCAAATGCCTCTAAAGCATTACAGAACCTTCAATATGCTCTTTAAACTGTCCAAAAACCTTCCAAATACTCCTCAAGTAGTTTAAAAAGGTTTTGAAACACTATGGGAACTCCAAAATGCTTCCCAACCAGTCGAAAGCCTTCCAAAACGGTCTAAAAGCTTCCAAATGCTCTTCGGCAACTAGTCTAAAAGCTTCCAAAAGATATCAAAACAGTCTAGGCGCTTCCAAAATAATCTTGAATCGTCTAAGAAATTTCCAAATGCCTCTAAAGCATTCCAGAACCTTCAATATGCTCTTTAAACTGTCCAAAAACCTTCCAAATGATCCTCAAGTAGTTCCAAAAAATGTTGAAAGTTTTCAAAACAGTTTAAATTCTTCCGTATGCTTCTAAATCTTCCAAAAAGTCTAAAACTTCCAAAAATTTCTGGAACTCATAAAAAGTAAAAAATATTGCATCTCTGCAAGAGTTTTGTGCTTGTTTACAGATTTTTATGCTTTTTTGAGGAAAATAATTTTGCTTTTTAAGCGCTTTTTTTCACGATTTTTGTGCTGTTTATTCCAGTTTATTTATATTATTATTAGTATTACACAAAGTGGTCTAAAAATTAATGTTCTAGCTAAATAACTATAAAATCGCAATTTGTGTTACTATAATACAAAAACAAGCTTTTATCTCTTAAACAAAATCGAACATTTCATAACTGGTTACATAGTTAAAAAATTATGATGCCTTCCTGAAAACTGATATTTGTCCAATCAACAACGTTTTATTACAAATGATATATCGGCGTTGTCATAAACTTGCCAACTTATTTATTAAAATACTACTAATTCAACAGCTTTAAGTTTCCAGTGTAAGAACTAATTGCATCCCATAAAACTTTGCAGGCAGTGGTTAGGAGTATGTCACCTTAAAATTGATTTATAGAGCACGTAATGAGAAACCTGAAGTTTACTAATAATTTATTTTCCACAATGGATTTTACCCTTAAAATATTGATTAACGATGACAATTTGGAAATGTGTACGGATTACCTAAAGTAAAACATAAAACGCTTTTTTCATAAAAAAAGATGCAACCATTGGAAATCACTACTCCCGGTAAAGATGGAAACATTTTGTAAGTGACAGTTTTTCACCTGTTTTGCTATTTTATGGTTTTAATCTCTGAACGCAAAAGAAAAAATTACAATATTTGTAAAAAATAAAAAGATAATTTAACATATTTTCACTGGCAATCGATTCTACAGTCCCACTTATTACTCTACGATGGATAACCCAAGACTAACAAATGATGTTTATGGGGTGAGTAGATGTGGTTATTGTCAGCCATATATTAACCAATCATAGAAAACAAGGCAAAAACAGTTAAGCTAAAAGGTAAAACTAAAATGAGTTGAAAACCACTAAAAACAGGATGCTGCAACCTGTGATTTACAGTATTTTGTGTAACTGTGACTAAAATAACAGTGTGATAGCTTAAACTTTGAAAATATATTGGATAATAATTATTAATTTGTCCATTTGTCTTTTAAATATAAAAAACTTTTGAACACAGTTCAGTTAATTTACTTTAAACCATGATTCAACACCCTGTCATTGCTGTTTTAAAAAACTAATAGTGTTAAATCTAAAAACTATATTAATAGGCACGTGCAAGCTATAACTTTTTATATTTATAGATTCTTAAGTTTATTATAGTATTGTCATTACCCCGTAATAATATAGGAAATTACTTGTTTTCAAACAGGTATAATAGCATTGTTTTTTTTTTATATTTTCGATGCGAAGATCCAATTACCGATTACTGATAGTATTTCCACGTGGGATATATTGTTATCTATTTTTATATCAGAATTATAATTCTTCCGGAAGGTCTAATTTTTGTTTTATTTATTACGGGAAGTGTACTAAAATAACTTTGAAATAGATTGGTATACAGAGTAGTCTACCTCTAGTCAAAGTGAATGTAACCGAAGAAGCTTTCTTTTTCTATGTATACAAGAAGTCCCTAAAGTGTGAGGAAAAAATGGTACCACAAATTTTTGAAGCGTAAAAATATGCGGAGCTAATCCAACTTACCTTAGTTCAAAAGTGGATGAGGTCGGAAGTACAGAGTGTCAAAAGTTCAATTTAGTTTTAGTGATTCCGTTTATTCAGTAATGATTACACCTGTAAAAAGGAATTTTTTAACGATTTTCAAAGATATCTCGTGTTACATAAGAGTTAGTGTACTGCAGTTTTTACACCACGATAGAGTTTAAAGAACAGAAAATGCTTTTTAAAATGCCACAAAAACGTTTCTATAATCAGTCGTTTCCGAGATATTTCATTGCGTACGTCGTATTTTTGCTATACTAGTCCATTTAAATTTTCGAACATTTTTTATTTTAGTGGTATCGAAACAAAGATTATGGCATGATTATGGTAGCATTTTCTCCTGTCCACATTTACTAGATAGTTTTTTTCCTGAACGAGACACCCTGTACCTACAATCCAATTAAAAGCAAACTTTATCAATATAACATCAACCTGATGTTCATGTTAAACTTAGCAGCACTTCAATAACGTAACCCTTAAATGAACAAGTTATTTTTAATGAACATGAGAATATTAATTATGATTCTAACGCACGTCGTTGTCATTGTTACTACAAAGTGAAACCAGAGTATAGTGAAACGTAATTACTTTACGAGACGTTGTCTATCATACATCAATAAAAGCACTACAAGGTATTCTGCCCTAAAGGGCTTGACAGGGTTTATAATCGGCGTCATCGTAATAATTAATCAAGGTACGTCCTTCGAGCCAATCTTCCGTGTTTCGAATGTGGCTAATATTAAATTATTACGTCGAGATTATTGAAATCTGTAGATATTATTTGCATGTGAAAAGATGAAAGAATATGCATTCGACATTTCACGCCACTTTACTTCAATCACATTAAGTTTTGTCGTTTTCAACGGCAAAATAGAACAACTCAACACGTACAACCGGTGTTCCTGATATATAGGTCAATGTTTGCGTTCAGGCTGTTTTTTTATTAAGAATTGCACACTTGAGGGTGGAAATGAAGGTTAGACAGGCCTTCGCTTTTTTCTGTAATGACATGCACAGAGAAGGGTTTATGGAAGTGACCTCATTATACTTCTATTCAACAGCGTTTTTCTTTCTAATCGCGATTACATTTAAATATGAAAGTGCGTTTTATCTCTACAGAGTGTCAGTTTTATGATTTCATCCATGAGAATTTCGCGATTAATAATTAAAAATATGTGAGTTAAATTAGGGCAAAGTTAGAGCTCAACAACTTGTTTGCAGTGCAAAATTAACTAAAATATGAAAGTTATCCGGGCTTATAAGCCGTGGTCCAATGGAAAGATATTTCCTGACGTTTCGTCCACATCTGCGGCGGACATTATCAAAGGCAATGACGCAACGGTTGAAGTGCTCTTCCGTACCCCTCGACGATGACAGTTTTGACCGGCCGTGAAAGCCTTCATAGTCTGATAAAACTCTTTCTTTTTCTATAAGGGTTTAATATTGATGCATTTTTTCTGTCAACAAAATATTACTCTTTTGTGAAGAGATGGCTTTATTGCTTGTTGCTAAAGGTAGAAACTGAAGCAAATTGCAAAATATCGGATTCACTGTGACAGTCCAAATGTTATTGTATGTATGCACATGTACCTATTTGATGTAGGCTGCTCTTTTCTCTGCAGCATCTGCAGAAGCAGCCTACATCAAGTAAGAAAGAGTCAATGCGAAAATAACACAAAGAAAAAGTTCTCCACCGATCTGCAATATAATGTGTACAGAGGACAGCGGAGAATATATATCCCTTGCACACAGAACACAATGCTCAAACATGGAAGCGATGAACTGATGATAGAACACCCTATAGTATGATTATGTCCACAAGAGAAGTACCCCGGGAATGTAAATCCAAAGAAGGGACAACAAAGCTTGCTCAACACCGCCATGAAGCTGCTCACAAAAATAATAACCCAACATATTTCAAGTACAGTCAGCATGAGCAATTAAAAAAAGGCCTTAGAGACAATAGATCAACAACCCAAGCGTTTGACGCTACTAAAGAATGTGCTAAAAATCCTACAAGAACAATGAGCTAACAAGAATATACTCCAGGTAATAAAACAACTCAAAACCAACAACAGTACAAGAATACAGTCAGGCATCTCGATCACAGAGAAAGTGCAGGTATCAGACAAGGAGATAGCCTGAGTCCAATACTCTTCATCCTGATGGTAATGGACCACATTATAAACCAGGTGTACAGTATAAATAAGATGAAGATAGTGAGAGAGCATATGTTGACAGGATGGGAAACGGTAGATAAGGAGAAACCGAACACAACAAGACCCTTAGGAAGACCACTAAAAAGATGGACTGACTCCTGGACCTCATCGTCACAGGATTTTGCATAAAAAGTTGAAAAAACAAAACATAGTCCTATCAAAAGGAAGAAGAAGAAGAACCAGAAAGAAAAATATGGATCATCAACAATTTTTTAAATGGAAACCAGACTATACCTGAACATATTTTAAAATAAGCAAACAATTTATAGGTATAACAATCAGTTACCAAAGAAATCTAGTACGAAACATGAATACAAATTTGATGGCTTTAACAAGTGGTGCAAACTAAACAAGGCATCTGTTGTTTTAGTTTTATTATTTATTTTATTAACTTAATTGACAATACAAATCTGTATTAATTTAACTTTTCACTGATAAAAATAATATAAAGATCTTACCTACTACAGTATCAATTTTCAAAGAGGTATTTTTGTTTTAAACGTTTTTAATAACCATTATAAAAATTTAGGTTGGATTGATCATTTTTTATTTGTTTGACATTTCAGATAAGTTTGTGAAGAAGTTACTTTGCGCACTTGTTATAAAAATTACTTTTTTTCTACTAGCTTGCTTACAAATTTACTTTTTCGAACGCGTCTTAGTTTAGAAAGAATTTCAATTCATGACTTAAAACAACATTCTTTTTCCACTACTAAAATAATAAACATACCATTATTGACCGATTAGTAACTTGAGAAATTAGTTTTCTCTACCTTAATGGTCATTGTTGACCTAGGTCAAAAATAGAGTCTAATCTCTAGTTCTATTCTGGCACAAACACGACAAAAAAGGAAATATTATTGAACTAGGTAAATAATAATGTCAATGTCCATTAAGACATCTGACATATGAAATATACTTGACTTGACAGAGACAGATAAATTGGGTTGTCTCTTCATGTTGTTGTTTTGTTGTTATCTTAAATTTTTTAATTTTCAATAAAAGGACCATCAAAAATATTGTTAATAGTCGAAAAAAAGCTATATTATCCACGGTCAAACTGTCGATATAACTTTAACTAGAAAATAAAATGTTAATGCAAAATTACACCTAAGTTAAGTATTAACAAATTTAATATCACAGTCAGTTAGGAACAACAGAAGTGTAACTACCAAACACAATTCAAGAGCAAGTATATTTTTCGGTTGAACAAACCCAGATCGAACATCCTCCACATCAATTCACGGGCCTTTCAAATCAAACTCTCTTGAAACAACAAAGCTGACTTTTTATCAGCATATTGTGTCTCATTGTTCATAAGAACAAAGAGTCGCTTCGATATTTCCTTCAAAATCCGCGTATCTAAATTTCTAAATTTACGATAGAGTTGGCGCAGTTTTGAGTGAACCAATTTGAAAGCTCTATTATTCAGAGCGCAACGACATCTTTGAAGAAATTTGAGATTATACATGATTTCACTAAATTAGTTTAATTCAATAATTGACATACTACCGCTAATAAAATACATTCATATTTTGTACACGGGTTTGAATGGCCTATTTACGTTAACGTTGATTGAGCTATTCACTGAACGACAATCTTAGCTCTAGAATTTACCCTAATGTTGCTTTCTTATGAACAACTGGTAGTGGTTTCCTTAATTACTATAACTGGGAGTTGTAGGTTGGTTGTATAAAATTAAATTTAATAACAATAAATTAACTACTGGGTGTAGTACAGTGAAATAGTAGAATTCCAATAATTTGCTATTGGGCCTATTTACGAGTATATCGCACCACTAAAATTGCCAAATCTGTTTCATATTGCAATGCTTTGATTGGTCTCTTTGATGTTTGGTTTGTTGATGTCTCTTTGCAATATCGAGAAAAACTTTCTATTCTAATTTACTTCAAAAAGAGAACACTGAGATAATTTCTCAATATTGAATTTTCTTTGAATACTTTTACTAGAAACTAAACCAATGGCTTTTTTCATTATTTAATATTTTTTCTACCATTCTCAATTTCTTTCAATGTCTTTTAGTAAAAAGTGATTTAAGTTAAATTCAAGGTTGCTAATAAAATTCTTTTATGATAAAGTAAAAACATTGACTTGAATTCTTTACAATATTTATTTATTACCAACGAAGAGGCACCACCCTATACAAGTATTTAATAAACACATCTTGTTGTTCTTCTGAATTTCATTTCGCTTTTATAAAAGAAAAATTTTGATAACCCCGACGGAGTACTAAATGGTCACCCTCTAACAATACAAAACACTAATAATTATGAATTTTAATGTTTTTTTTTTTAAATTAGGTACCTCAAACGTTTAGGCAAGGCTTTTCCAGATTATTCTGGATACACTATTAACGTTTCTAAAACAGCTATTACAACAGCTAATCCTAGCTAGAGAAACACCATTGTATCGGATTCACAGTTACGGTGTAGTTGTGATTAAGACCACTTACCGTTCTAAGTTCAGCACACAAGAACAATAAGAATAAATTATCACATTGTGGTTATAGAATCTACGTATTAATTACAGCCTACCCACTTTTCCCTTTGCTCTTATCAAAAACTGTCGTTTTCAAATACAATAACGTTCAAATTGCCTAGTCGGTTAACTGAAAAAAATATGGATCGATCCGTCTGAATAAAACAAGGAATACTTTATTCATTATTCAGGCACAAACTCCTTTGAATGCGAGACTGGATACGAAAGGGACGGTAAACGCAATGTTATTAAGAAACCAATATTTGGTTTATTCCAAAATGTACCTGACTGCAGTTTAGCAGTTTAGGGAATATACAGGGAGTCGCCGCCAAAAATGTCATACTGAGGAAGTTCTAATAATTAGATTATGTCAAAAAAAGTTGTTCTGAAAGTTGTTGTTAGTCTTTGACATACAGGCCTTAAAAGCTAAATTTTTATTTTTTACAACACATTTTAGCAAATTAGCACTCTTAATCATTTCAACACATTCCTCCGCTTTTCTATTATCAGTTTGTCTTCTTTTGGAATTTCTGGGCAATTCCTCCATTAACTTTGATTGATTGGTAATATTTTTTGGCGTTTGCAGTTCTGCAATGTAATCTTGTAGAGCATGAAATTATTTACAACTTCACTTCAGTATATTAATATACTATAGTAAAAATTGCAAGTTATAATTTCACAATCAAATCAAAAGTTGAAACTAAAAATAAAACTAATCTGATTATTTTTTCATTTTCTGTGGATAAACACAGTTGCTAAATTTTTCTGTAACTTCTTAGGAGGTATAGTCCATACATCAATTACTGTTTATTTGACGTCGACACCAATAAAACATGAGATATCACACACGGCAAAAGCGGGTGTGTTCGCTATTTAGGTTTTAATAGAACAGATGACGTTGCGAGGATTGCAAAATACGAATGCAAAAGTTTGAAATTATTATAGTATTGGAAAAATCCAATATTAGGAAAGTTTTCACCCACTAGAGGATTTTAAGCGCACATGTCGCCAATGACCGTTTCCATTTCGGGGTTACCGCTTTCAAGTAAACACTGATTGTTTTCATTTGGTCTCAGCATGACAAACCAGAAAAGAAACAACTTAAATAATGAAGTATTTGATGTTGAAATTAGGTTTTAAATCGTTTTGATTTGCTCGTTTCTGTTTTATACCGAAAACCTATTTAGAAAGCGTAAAAGAAACACGTGTTTACCAAAACAATTACCTTTTAATTAAATGCGGAAATTGAACGTCAATATTATTTTGTTGAAACTAATAATATGGTGCAGAATTGCTTGATGATAATATTAATAATAAATTGCCAATAATTAATGCGGCCATAATATTATTTATCCAATCTTAAGGGGGTTTTACACGAAAAGTTTTAAATCAAAGTAATTGACATATTTATTCTATCCAAGATTTTGCCTCAAATATATTCTTGAAGATGAAATTAAATGCCTGATGAAGGCAATAAGCAGAAACACGTGTCGCGGGACTATCATCCTTCTTGTTTTTTGTTTAATTTTTTTTTGTAAACCCCACAAATAATTTTTTTTATTTATAATATTCGCACGAAACTTTCTTCTATTCGAATTTAATTTTGGTTAAAGCGCAACGTGGTTTCAATTTTCTATTATTACAAATACTACCGCATCAAATAAATAACTAATTTTACTAATTACCGGAAACACATTACGTTATTAAATATTTGATTAAAACTAATAACTATTTGGATAACATGGTCAAAAAATATTATACGTAATTATAACAGTCACAGGAGCGCCATAAAATATAACCCTGCAGCCTGTCTTTTGTGGCCCCGAACCAAAAATATAATCTACATGAGGACATGAATCACGTGCTCACGCTTCCATAAATATAACAAATATAAGTTTTTCGGCCATAAAAGACCTAGAAATAGACTGGCAGGGCTCTCGCTACTCTAGAGACCCAAATTGAGGTTTAACACGTGCTGGCAGCTTTAGGCTTCGTGAGTGCCACGAAGGCCAACGAAAATAAAAAAAGATTTTCCTTTGGATTTGCACTTTCTTTCGGTTTAGTTTCCATTAAATGCACGTGTCAAATTACACTCTATTTTTTTAATTCATGTAAAAGCACACACGCTTTAATTGTCCATGGCAAATGCTCAAAGATATAAATTAAATTCATTCAAAGAATTTTACAATTTATAACTGAATTCACAAAATTAGTACCTACAAGCCAATTATTAACATACAGAGTACCTTGATGCTATGTTATTCTTCTTTTAGACTGTTTGCAGGACTTTTATTATGTGAACAGTTAAATGAGGACAATCCTAGATAACTGGCAAATTTGCCTGTATAATTGGAAATTTTCACTTTCAGTATTTTTAGATAGCTAAGTTTAATTATTAAAAGTCAATCAAAGTTTACAGAAAATATACTTATTTTACAATTTTAAAGCTTTACAAAAATTGAGACACCCTGTACTTTTATAAATGTTCAATTTATATACAACGTTAGCCTCCCAAAAGGTTAAATTTCTTAGGATCAAATATTCATAGAAATTCGAAATTTAGTCACTTCCGGTTTATTCGCAAGTAGATGTCAAATTGCTTATTTTGAAATGAGACACCCTGTATATTTTTACTAGAAATGTTTCATATTCAATGTCATGTTGTTACATACCTGTTAATCCTATTCGTTTTTGAGATATTACCATTAAATGTAAAACTTGACGTTTTCAGTCTCCTGAACGATTTTAATTTACACATATTAGAAAACGGTTTTTTTCTAGTTTATGTGTTTTGTCGTGTTGAAAAGAGTTTGTTCTAATAGTAGAAAAACGTTGAAAATAATAATACAAAAATTGCCGCAAAAAGATAATTTGAAAAAGAGCAGAAAGTCAAGTTTTTCAAATGGAACACCCCAATTTTTATAATTTTATCTCATTTCCTGTTTAAAATTAGAACAACTGTGGATTATAATTTGCATATTTGAAAAATAGATGCTTTAAAATTTTTTTATTATTTTATATCCCAAATATGCAAAAAATGTTTTTTTTATCAATTTTTAAAATTAAATATTATAACTCTTTTGAAGTGACAGAAATATGTCTAAAATATAGCACGCATTAAACTTTTATCCAAAATTTCTAATTTCTATGCACATTTGATCTTAATAAACTTTTAGTGAACGGTTTGGGTGGCTAACTTTTTATACAGTTTAAGTTAAATAATAAGCTACTAAAAGGAACACAAAAACAACAAAAATTCTAATAAAACTTCAGAAACTGATGTTTATCAACAACTTTTTTCCCTTTGCAGTTACTTTCATTAAAGCGCTTTTGTAATAAAGCTGCTCAAAAATAGTATGTAATTTTTCTTTACAAAAAGGAGAAAACCACAACTAAAACTTTCCTTAAAATACTGTACTGAATAGAACGGACATATTTTATTCACCGCAAGTTTGTTGAAGTTTCTTAAATATGGAACTTACAGGAAACTAGTCTGACCGCATTTTTGTTAACGTTTGTTGTGATGTATAGGACATACAAATCAGTTACAGGTCTAGATGTTGAAGCTAGGAAAAAAATTGACAACGCTGGACAAAATATAAATCATTTTTTCGTAATGTTACAATTTTCATTTTAACCTCGACAGGAAATACCAGAACAAGGAAATTGCGATCCTTTCCGATAGCCAAGCAGCCATCAAAGCGTTGAGCTCATCTAACATCAACTCGATGATGGTTCTGGAGTGCCTAGGAAAGCTCAATGATCTAGGAAGGAACAACAAGGTAACCCTCCTCTGGGTTCCGGGGCACGTCGGACAAGAGGGTAACGAACAAGCAGATACTCTGGCACGGAAAGGAGCATTAGCGCCACTGATCGGGCCAGAACCATTCTGCGGCCTTGGAAAAGCATATGTCCAGGAAGTACTTAATAAAGCTGAAGAAGAACTGAGAGCAACGCACTGGCAAAGACTTCCAGGACTGCGGCAGGCCAAAGATCTCCTCGGCAATGTTAACCGAGCAAGATTGAAGACACTGATTAACCTCAGCAAAATTAGTCTCAAGGTATTAACAGCAGTAAGAGAACACCTAAGGAAGCTAGGCCTATAAGAGGACGGTACTTGCAGGTTTTGCGGAGAAGAACCAGAAACACCCCACCACATCTTGCTGGAATGCTGTACGCCACAGAAGATTAAACACACTGGGATTACCCCAGCTGGCTGTGGAAGAAATACCCACTCAAGATCTTGAAATTCTTAAAGGAACTAAATCTTGAGGGGCTGCTATGAACAAGGAAACCTTAAGATAGCAGAAGATGGGCTACAATAGATCTAATCAGGTCGCAGTACATCTGTCAGCATCCACACCTACTATTACCATTATTACCATTTTCATACCAACAAACATATTTACGAGTGACCATATTTTCTTGACTTACTTTACCTTACTATGACGTGACGTCAAACAAACCATACCATGTAATTATCAGTTCTAGATGGTTACATATATCTGTTTCTTTCTAGTAATAATGAGGTAAAAAGAAATGACAAGTTAACTGAAAAGTTCACAATCTCCAAAAACGAAAAGAAAAATACCCTAAACAAAATGTATATATGTTATGTAAAATTGACATTTTCTTGTCTTCTCATACCATGAAGTACTGTTACCATCAACATATTGCGGAAACGGGTTATATTCCTCCAAATTTGGTTCTATCAGTATTTGGTTATGTTCTAATTTTCTAGAATATTTTTGGATTTTTGGAATGTGTATAAATTTATATAGCAACCAAAAATTGACATTTTCCACATATAGAAAATTGTGTGAAACTTATTGTATGAGTATCTAGTGAAATAAAAATTGATACATTTTGGAAACGAAATTTTATTGAATAATATGGTCAGAAGGAATACATCTGAAATATTCTCGTGATTCCAGCATTGTCATATCTACATGAAGTCAGTGGCCATAACAAATTTTCGATCTTGATTCCGTTGATTTGTCTAAATAGTTTTGTTCAGTTTTTCTTTAAATGTCGTTTTTCAGATATGGACTATTAAACATTGGAATCTTCAATACCTTGAAAGCTATAGCAGGCAAACTTTTTTGAGATCTATCTTACAATGCGATGATATTTTCTAAATTTTCAAAAAACTTAAAACTCTGTATTTTTTTGATAAATTATTAAATACCTAAGCATCATAACCTAAAAAAAACTAAGGGAGTTTTCCATTTGATACAGCAAAATATCCATATTTATCTTTTGCCTATGGCAACGCTGTAGATCTTAAAATATTTTAGAAATTCTTCTCGGTAGGTACTCCCTGTATGTAGGATCTTATAACTTTACCAACTTTTTTTTTTTCGTTTTTCATTCACTCTTACATTTCCCTCCGTAAAATTTCCTGCAGTTTTATTCCGCTAATTAAAAAAAAGTCTAAAATTGTAATTATAAGTAGTAACAAATTATTTTGTTAACTTCAAAGCGACAAAACGAGATCACGTCGCAGTTTCTCGACTAATCAGTCTACTGGCAGATGACGAGCATCTCAAGGCGTGTAAAATAATGGACGAGTAAAACTTCGACAAAGTTTTATAAGAAGTTGCCTAATTGCATTGCCGCAGTTTCCAATTTGCCAAAAGGCAGTTCGAGTATTGAATACAATCGAGAGTCGTTTACTACAATAATTAGCTCGATTTGTTAGGAAATTTGTATTATCGCGTGCAAGTTAACTCAGCACTCTAACAGCTCTATAGTATTAACATGCATATGGGTCATTACCGCTAATAGGTTAAGTGATGCAATTCAATTTGTAGTGCTGCTATAACGTAGGGATTAAGTTATACAGTTGAGGTAGATGAAACTTACTCTAGGAGTAAGGAAATTGAAGATTTAGGTCAACTAATTTGCTGGATGAGAGATTGTGTGAACCAAATAATTGGTTGTCTCTTCTTTGAAAATCTCTCTTACCACAACAGTTTGTTACCACAATTATATGTTTCGAAGATTTGATCCTTAAGTTGTAATGTAATACTTGATAGATGATTTTAAGAAAATAGGATAAAACTATTACACGTTTAAAAGCAACAAAATTCAAAAAATTTAGGCAAATTAAAGATACTGGCAGATATGAGCCACTGTTACAATAAATAAAGTAGTATTTTTTTTTTGTTTATAAGACATATACAATATTCCATTTTAAGTGTTAGACCCTTTAATTTATCTTCACTTCTGTTAATTATTCTACTTTTCTTTAAAATTCTTCTTCTTTTCTTATCCTTTTGTAATTTTTCTTACTTTAATCTACTAGAATAAATAAAATAATATCCATTAATTTTGAGACCTTTTCACACTACTCACTTTTTTTCTCTCTTTTCAGTCACTCTTCCTCCTTTCTTTCTTCTTTTTCTTTTCTCATTTTTGGCACAAAAATAATATCCTCGTTAATCCGTCTTACATGGTTGTACCACTGTCTCTTACTTTGTCTTCCCCATCTCACAATATCTTGTATTTCGCGTTGTTCTCTGATGTCTGTGTTTTTTACTCTGTCTCTTCTTGTGTTTCCCACTATTGTTCTCAGTATTTTTTTTAGTTTTCAAAACTTTCTTTCTTTTCAATTTTTCTTTTCTACTATCAATTATCTTTTTTTCTCTTCTGTCAGTTGTTTTTTTTTTCTTTTTTTCTTCTCACAAAAAAAATAGTTTTGAATTTTTTTCAAACGTTGATTTTTATTGTTTTTTTATGAAAACTGACAAAACAACAATTTTTTAATTTTATCTTTGTTTCCTAATTTTACGAAAAAACTTGTGACAAGGATCCAGAAAAAATACAATGCTAATTTAAACTATTTCATTAGATCAAAATTAACTATTGATTAGGTAGTATATTCAATAATTAATAAACTCTTGTAATCACCAGAACACGGTCTACGACGTCGAAATATTTTTTTTAGGAGAGCAGCTTTTTACAGGACTTGTTAAATACGTTTACTAATATTTGTCCTAACATCGAATAACGACGTCATTACGACAGAATATACCATCAAACCCTACTTACGATAATGATATTTTACTCCAGATAAAATATACCATAAAGCCAAATTTAAGTTTCTGTTAAAATTTTCCTGGACGTAGAGCTGTTAGCAGGAAATACGATGATGGTTAAAAACCAGAAGCACATTACCTATTATTACAGCGAGAGCCAAAGTAAGCTAAAATAATTAAAACTTTCTCGAGTATGGTAGTTATTAGTTTAAGGTCAGTGAGGGCATTAAAAATTACGTTACCTCTCAAATAACACAGTATAGTGTGTCTTATACGTCAATAAATCGATACCCCTACAAATCGGTTTTCATACGAGATTACTAGCTACACTGTCAGGCACTGTTTTCATTAATCTTAATTTTTCCTAGTTTAACCCGCAGATAAAATCAATTATCAGAAGTAAAATCAACAAAATTGAACAATTTATGACACATTCATATGAGTTTTAGAAAGTACAAAAATTTGTTCATTTCATTCATTCAAAATATTATTTCAGTTTTGATGAGTGTCGTTACGATTAAATAATACAGGGTGTATAAGTTTTAATTGGTATGGATGATACTAATGACAGTACGAACCTAAGGCTTCGTGCTTCCAAAATACTGTAATAATAAATATGTTTTAGCTAGTAGATCACCATAAAATATTTTTATTACATTATCACGGTTTTAGGAAAGTTTAACACCCAGTATTTTGAAAAGGAAGACTTATTGGATTTAGTATTTTATATATTTGGTCACATAAAAATTAACCACCCAGTATAATAGATGAAGTTAGTTATCAATATCAGCAAGCGTTAAAAAATTTAAAACTCACAAAGGTAACTAAAAACGTCTATATTTCTCAACATTTCTGACAGCAGACATTTGGACAGCACCATGTAACAAACAGCTCGTAAAACCATTGACCTATAAAGCAAGATGTTATCAAAGTCATTTCATAATTGATGTGAGCTTGACATTAAGCACTTTTTTTCTATTTTTAAATTATACTAGTAAAATTATTACGAAAAGCTGTTTAAATCAGGGGCGTTGGTTGATTTTATTGATCTGTCATCACGAAAGAAGAACTTGTTTGAACTAGATAAATTTATCAATGGACCTAAAAAGTCAGTCAGTTTAGTGCTAAACTGCACGACATTAGTTTGGTCAATAGTTAGTTTATTTTTTGAGAACCATTAGATTCGGTACCTTGTACCGGGTGTAGCAAGACCACGTGTTAAGTCGAAAAATTCAGAAAAAAAAATAGTTTGCTATACGAATAGGAAGATTTCAAAATAGAAAATCAACGGTAGTAATCACACACCAATGCTTTTGACAAAAATGGAAGAAAACTTAAGTTTGTTCAGAAAATGTTAAGTTGTAAAGTGACATGTGTCAGTCTGCTAGAGGATGTACAGGTTCTATAATTAGCAATTTAGACGTAGTAAAAAAAAACACTTTTCTACAAGCGTGCGCAAATGATAACATTTCCGCACTATTTTTGTTCTCGTAATATAGACTTTTCCGCACTAGTGCGTAAAGAAATCATTTTCCCGCACTAGGGTGGGAAATAGCTATTTATGTACCAAGGGCGTTAGAAAGAACATTATACTCTCCCTAACCCCTATGGAGGAACGGTCAAAATTTAGACTTAGTTTAACATCAATTTCCTCTTCAATCCTTCGCTCGATTTTGATCATCTTTTTTATGAATTGTAGCTTGATTCTTCATGAATACCAGAATACATCTGTCTTATTACGATTTTTAAATGGTTTGTCTTTATGTCATATACAGGGACGAAAAGGAAGTAAGGAATTTTCTGTGTTCTTTGACACACCCTGTGGAGAAAACAATTAAGAATTGAAAACAGTTTATAACATCAAATTATAGCCCGTTATTTTCTGAACATTTTCCTTTTTTATTCCCTCTGATATCTTAATTATTAAAGAAAATAAAGGGTTTTTAAAAAAATGTGGATATTGACCTTATTTTTCCACACCTGCTTTAGAGGTAATCTATTGCCATGGTTTCCTAATCAAATTTGGTATTCGTCATTGGTTCTTGTCAAGCGAAAGTCAAGAACATTCATCATTTTGATTCTTAAAAATCCAACATGGGTGATATGGCTTCTACTGATGTGGCGAATGCTGTAGTGTTGATTGAAATTGGTACAAGTTACAGCGATGTTGCTGACATGTTAGGAAAATCAAAATCTACGATATATCGTAATGTAAGACGTTGGAGACAAACGGGAGAGTATGTGAGGAGACGAGGTCAAGGAAGAAAACGGTCAACCACGGCTAGAGATGACAGATTCATATTACAAACATTATTGAATAGGCGTAAAACAGTACCGCAACTAAGAAGCGAACTGGAAGAAGTACGTGGAAAAAGAACAAGTGCTCGGACCATTAGCAGAAGGCTTAAGGAAGTTGGTTTGAAGGCCTACAGAACCAAGAAAGCTCCATTACTCCAGCGACGTCATCGTGTGGCCAGACTAGGCTTTGCTAGGGGGTACGAAAATTGGGGAAAATGATCAGTGGGCCAATGTTTTGTTCACAGATGAGAGTCGATTTTGTGTTAATTCGACGGCAAGGAAAGGTTATATCGCCGCCGAGGAGAACAAGATGAACAATTTAATTTTACTCACACTCTCCTATGGTGGATGCTCAGTGATGGTCTGGGGTGGAATATGCTTAGGGGCACGAACAGAGTTGGTGGTTGTTAATGGAGCTTTAAATGCAGATACATTCGCGATGTTCTGCAAGAGCATGTCATACCATTCGCCTCCCATATCGAAGAAAACTTTTTGCTAGTGCACGACAATGCCCGCCCTCACAAGGCTCGTTGTGTCTCCGACTTTTTGAATGTCGTCGGAATAAGAACAATGGCGTGGCCGACATGTTCTCCAGACATTAATCAGATTGAACACGTCTGGGACATGTTAGGTAGACGATTAAGGTCCATAACTCCTGCAGTTCAAAATCCCGAACAAATAGCAGCTGCTCTGGTTGGGATTTGGGACAATCTGCCTCAAGACATGATTGATAATGTCATCAGAAGCATGAGGAGACGGATAACTTCTGTGATAAGGGCGCGTGGAGGGCACACGCGTTACTAAAACAGTTTTGAAAATGTTTTTGCTCTACAGGTTCTTATATTCTTGGTGTTTTGAATCTTTACCTTCATACATATTGTTCGTTAATTTATTGTTATTATGATTCTTTTGAACAGTTGACCTTTAAACACCCTCCGGTTTATTATGAAGCACAAATTGGACAAGTCCTAAGCCTGGATAAAGTGTGAAGCATTAAAAAATACATTTAACCAAATGCAAAAAGGGGACTTTTTAGTTACTCCTGTATACTTTAAGCATTCTTTACACAATAAGCTGTTCAATCCACAGGGTGTCTCAAAAGACACCGAAAATTTCTTATTTCCTTTATCTACAACAGTTACATAATATCGTAATTTCGCACTATTTTCAGTGTCATAATGACCTTTATTACCGCACTAGTGCTTTTTTGAATCTATTACCGCACTAGTGCGTTAATAATCGGTGAACAATTTGTTTGTACATCTGGAGTTCTGTTGCCTCCACTATCTGGCTTCTTGTTAATATTAATATTAAAAGTAACTTTTAGTTAGATTTTTTTAATTTAAAAACATGACATACAATTACATGAAAACTCAATTATTATTAGGATAAATATTAATGGTAAACTCTTTGCAATTGGATAAATTAATGCCAGATGTTCCAGATGTTGACATGCCTAACAAGTTGCTGGAAATATTTTAATTTTTTATTATATTATATATTTTTTTATTTTTATTTATTTTTTTTTTAATTAATCATTAAAATAATAATCGTTGTAGATAAAATGTTGTACGTAACACGTAGGATATGTTATTAACGCACTGTGTGATTTCCTGTTGAAATTTCACATGCGTGCGTTAATAACATTCATATCCTACTTGTTACGTAAATAACTATTATGTCCCTGTATATGACAATAAGACAAACCATTTTTGGTAAAAAAATTATTACTGTAATAATGAGGAAGAAGAATGGAAGTAAATTAAAGAATATTTAAAAATTCAAAAAAATTTTATAGAAAATTATGTTTTACTGATTATATGTCTACAAACTTTCGTGAAAACGTTCAGCGTTATGGAAACCATAAGCAAAATTAGTTTTGTTCATTGAGATATTAATATCTTGTATTTCCCCAACGAAACTATGGTTTATACATACACATATAGCAAATAAAAAAATTTTCTTGTAGAATACGCTGTTAAAATACAGGGCTCCAAACGCTAATGCAATTAGGGTCCTGTATTGTAAAAAAACGTTTATGGTTCCTTAAGTAACGGGTTATTTAAAAGAAAAATAAAAAATAGTATAACATTTACCTCACTTTTTAATATTCGCTTTTTTAAAAGAATCTTTTAAAACTAATAATAAATTTTTTTTAAACTCTTTTTAAAGACAAAAATATAAGCTGCAAGATCTTCATTAATTTCAAATTTTCAATCATTTTGAATAACCTTTTAGATTTGACAAATCAAAGACAACAAAAGATTAGCTCAATCATTTTTATTATTTTAAAAAGAAATTAAATTTTGTTAGTTCTAGATTTAGTGCGGTAAATCATTTTTAATAAAATAAGAAAGGTTACATTTATTTTTTATTTTTTTAAATACTTTTGATATTTAATAACTGTATCAACATGTTTAATTTTCTAATACCATCTTATAAAATTATCTATTTTCTAAGGCTTTGTTTGTTTTTTTTTTCAGTATAACAAATCACTTTGATTAACTTTTATCAGTTTCCTTAACGACATTATTTTCTATCTCATAACTCTTACCTTAATAATTCAACTTTTTTCGCATATAAAACTTGGCCATTCAACTCTCAAATAAAAGAAAAAAGTCGTTTTAAAACGGTCCACTAGAAAAATAAATCGCGCGTGCGAACTTCAACAAGTGTCCAAGCGGCGTCGTAATTGCCCCGACCACGTTGAAGGCGTCGCGACGTTACACTGAGTCAGCTTCGGATGTAGAAGCGTCGATTTTTGGCGTGACGGCGTCGCCTGTTGCGACTGACTTTACGTGCACTCATCGTGGTCTTGGAACTTTAATATACGCCGGTATTAAATGGGGCCTATAGGTCCCATCGTAAAACTCGTACGATTTATTCACGAAAATGTTAAAGTTTTTATTAGCTTTTAGAAAGTTTTATTATCGGCCGTCTTGTCGAGTTTCATTGTTTTTTCGGTTTGATAGTGACATTCGAGGTATCGGCATTACTTTTTTCCAAAGTTAACGAAATAGTGTAAGGAATCATGCTTGCGTGAAATTAAAGTCTCAAAGGTTTTATCCGTTTTAGTATGCATAACATGATTGAAAAGAAGTTTTCTATAGTTGGATATTTATTTAGTGTAACATAGGCTCTGTAACCCTCTAGGGAATGTATAACAAAGTTGTAGACTAACGTATCTCCCTCAAGAAAACTTGCACAATACCACATAAAGAGTTGCCAATTTGCAACCAAACGTACTTTGTGCATACTCAGATGAATGAATTGTATTAATTATTTCATTTTTGCAATGAATGTTACACAATGTTCTCTATTTTTAAAAAAACAAAACAAATTTATTATAGCTTTGTTTTGGATTTTCAAATCAGAACTGTTTGGAAATTTGTTTAGATGGATGGTGCATACTCTTGGCTAACGTTATGTTTTTTTTTCACAATCCAGTAATGACTGTGAAAAAAAAAACAGATAAATAAATAACAAAATAAGAGTATTTGATGATCTGATGGTACACCAAATAAAAAATATTTTAGATGCATTGACGCTATTTGGCAACGAGCAAAAAATAAACACACACACAAAATGCATCATTATTGATTGTTTGCAGAGAATCACAAACGGAACTTACTTAATACTTTTACTTACAATAATATTTTATCAGAAAATTAGTTGGAATAATCTAAAAATCAAATAAAATGCCCTTGTTTTTCCATATAACAAAATCACAATGAAAATTACTACTTGCTAATATACAAATGAGTTTTGAACAGTTGTAGTCTTTCTGACTTTACTACACGCTGGCACATTTAACGGTGCTGACGTCATCCCAATTTTGTTTGACTTTTGCTATAATTTGCATAAATCAGTATAAGTTTGCGTGAACAGCTCCCTGCGTATACATTTTTAATATTAACTGCATTATTTTTGGGAAAATTGATTAGATAAAGTTTTATTAGTTGCTTTGTCTATGTTAGGTTAACGTTATTTTATGTTTGCCATCAAGTTGCACTATCAAATTAAATATGGTAAACTTTTCAGATAATGTTTGGATTTTTGGCCAGATATAATAATACTTATTTTATTCTACTTTTGATAGCAATGCTATAGTGATTTTCAATAGAAATATTAATCACAAGTATTGCTAATTGATGTACTACTACATCAGGCGCATTATGCACTACTACATGCAAGCGCATGAAAATGGCAGTATGAGGCAAGGCCAAACAAAATAGTATATTTCCTAAGAAATGGGCAAAGAAAAAAACAACAGAATACAACATTCCCATATATATTGCATTTGTTGATTTCTAAAAGGCATTTGATTTTAGATTTAAATGCCCTCAACAACGTAAGCTAAGTAAAAATTAACGACCAGAGGATACAATATTGCCAAAGCTATTCACTTTGGCTGTAGAAAATGTCTTCAAAAAACTTCAGCGGGAACAAAAGGGAATAAAGATTGATTGATCATTTCTAAATAATCTACACTTTGCAGATGACATAGTCATCATTTCCAGCAACTTATGCAAACTAACAGAAATGTTGCATCCATTGAATGAAGCTTCTAAAAGTATAGGGCTGACAATGAACATGAGCAAGACCAAAACAATGAACCCCGACAATGCTCATATCAACATAGGCGATCAGATAGTTGAAGAGAATGAGAATGCGTTGATCTAGGTCATACAATTAAACTAGGAATAGAAAATCAAACAGCAGAGATAACTAGACAAGTGAGACTCACGTGGGCTACTTTCGGTATACTTACAAATACTGCAGAACACTGACATCCCAATGAACTCTCTGAAACGAGAGGTCTATGATAAATGCATTCTACCGGTGACAACGTACGGATTGGACAACAACGTGATGATCGGTTTAGGGTGGCTCAGAGAGGTATGGAACGTGCTATGTTGGAGATTTTCCTTAGAGGGAGTGTGAAATCAAGAAATTAGAAAAAAGTACAGAGTTACAGACGCAATATCACGAATGTCTGAGTTGAAGTTGTTCTGAGTAGGGCACATTGCACGCCAGAACAGTGAAAATGGACAATCAGTGTTTTTGGCGTGGCAGAGAAACAACGCGAAGAAGTTGAAGAAGAAGACGCTGGATATATGATATCAAGGAAGAAGTAGGTCGAAGCTGGTTTGGAAAACAGACAGAAGCCGAAGAGACACGGAAAGGCCTATGCCCAAAAACGGATGCAAGGTGCCTGATGAAGAAAAAGAAGGACAAAGTACGTTTTGTACACTCGATGGCCGGATATACATGGACAGGACACTTTGCAGAGTTAGAAACATTACTTTTCCTACGAGAAACTCCATTCTTACTTATACCATACTATTTATTTTGCACCATTCACACACCACGTTCCTTTAAAATTGTTGACTATGAAGTTCTATTACGTTACATTCAAAACATGGCATTTTAGAGTAACTGGTTTTGTAATGAGAGCTGATGGAGTCACCATATTGGTCAACCATTTTTAAGTGCGCATCCCGCGCAGATGAATGGGCGGCTCGTAATTTGGGTCTTTATGTTTATAGAAAATTAGTTTACGCATTTCCATTATTATAAGAGAAAATCTCTGTTTGATAAAAGGCATTCTATAAATTAACACATTATCACACACAAATTAAAATATTAGCAGCTGTGAAACGCGACAATAGGTGTCGTCCGCTAATTGATCTGTCTGGTGTCCGTGATTAATAACTGAATAGGCGTTATTATGTATTCAGAGAGAGTGATTATTAAACATATTATTGAACAGTCGTAAAAAAAAAAATAGTACAATGGTAATTAAGATGTCCCTGACGCACAAGAACGAAAGTTTTCAATCGGTCGAGGGAGAAAGCTATTATTGTTTGATTATTCGTGTAATATACTATTAACCAATTTTCAAGGCAGGACTTTGATTCTAGTTGAACGATAGTTATTAATGGAAAGTGATTATATTATAAGTACGACTTCGATGATATATTTTTAAAACATTTCGTTTGAGTAGAGACGACTGTGCTTAATGGTTAATATGTGTAGCCCATCCAGCCAAACTGGACTGCACTAGGAGTAATTTATCTAAGAGACCTTAAAATGTCAACATTTTAACTCCAGGCAGATGCCGTCAGGAAACAGGAACTGATTGCATGACTTAAAAGCAGAATTCCACTCGTAAACAACATAAGGTTACACTTGGTTGCTGCATTTTATAGAAAACGGAATAATACTTTACAGGCTTCAAAGAAATTAATTTAAGATAAGTTTTTATTTTTTCACGTTGGACCGGTAGTTTTACCTCCAAATAAAATTTTTCTAAAGTGAAAGTACTGGCCCTTAGTTTATTTATCGATGGTAGAGGCACTATGATGAAATAAACGGCTTATGACACTTCCTTTATTATTAAAGTCTTAAATTCTCCCAATGATTTCAAGTATCTTTCATGTACTCTCTTACTCATAAATGTCATAGCTCCTAAATAGATTAATGAGATAAGGCATAGTCAATAAAAATGCCTCTAAAATGTAAAAATGCTTTTCGTAGCCAATTCTACTAGCACTGAATAAATTGCCTGCGATATTGGTGTACATACAGATCATCAAACTCAATTCATAGTTAACAGTGATTTACAGATCTTAACCATGACAGCCAATTGGGTCTTGTGAGATTATTTCGATATTATTACATTTTATGGAACAATAATATTCAGGTGACCTTTCGCAAATATTAGTTGGCTCTAAAATAACACAAAAGATTTATTTTATACCCTTTAATAGCCTTGAGGCACCGTATACATACATAAACGATTGTTTAGTTTATCCGAATTGATGTTATCATTTCGGTTTAAATTATGTTTAGGACATACAACTTACTATTAAGTGGATTTGTAACTTAGACACAGAATTAGTAACAATAAGTAAGGACGCAGTTTAAAGGATATAATATTAGGATGTGGAGCATTATGATGTATTATTCTGGAAAAAGTCTTCTACTTCTTCTTCTTATCACGCCCTCTCCTGCCGAAGGTTGGCGATCCAAATGGCAATTGTAGCTCTGGAAACTGCAGCACGAAGGATTTCTGCAGATGAGCGGTCGAACCATCTTTTAGCCATAAGTTCTGGCGTCTTCCTTCTGATCTTTTCCCCTGTACTTTGCCTTCCATTATGAGGCGTACTATTTCGTATTTATCACCTCTCATCACATGACACAGGTATTGCATTTTTCTTTCATTGATGGTGCTCATTAGTTCTTTTTGTTTGTGCATGCGCTGGAGTACTTCATCGTGGGTGATCCTTTGTATCCATGAAATTCGCAGCATCCGTCTATACACGTACATTCTTTTCAAAAATTCAACAATTGAATGACCTGAATAATGAAACTTAGTGGAAAATATGTCAGATAATAAGTTTCATTATCACCAATATATTGCAGGCAGCATACAAGTTGTTTCTGTTGCACCAAGGATGTAATTGCCCACAATTAGGTTTTTGATTGGTTTAGTCAACTACCACTTTAGTTAACCCACCAAAGTTACATAGTTTATCGGTTTCTTACATACTGATTTTTCTGAGAACAGCCTTGCATTTGGTAGCAGACTCACTGTTTTTGCAGATAATATAGAATCTGTAGCATACAAATCTGATACAGAATTTTAATACAAGTTGATAATAATATAAATCTAAAACTAAAACTCGGGCACCCCATCATAACAAACGTAGTCGTTCGATATGAATTTAAGTTATTTAGTTGTGACATACCCTGTATTGTAAACATCTGGTACCACAAACTCAAAAGATCCAAGAAGCCCTATTATTGGAGAGTAAAAAAAAAAAAAATTTCAACTACAAAATGGTTTTAAACAAATTAGATTGTACGCAATTAATTTTTGACCTAACCCTGTATATTTTGACTTTTTCTATTCTTTTTGCATTTGATAGTTGAGTTTCTGGGATCAAACTTTTGAAAGTGGTTCCAGTATGGTGTCAATAAAAAGGCGGCAAACTCATGAAAAAAAACGTTTGTCAAGTTCAAACATCACTCAAAGATGTCTTCCACCGGTCATTTGTTCTTTGACGATACCTACAAGTCAATATGGGAAAGTCCGTATTTTCTTTTACATTTTCTAGCAACTTTGAATATTTTTTCGGCTGTGACAACATCTTAATTGATTTTTTGTGCGGTAAGATAATATCTAATAGATATGCTGCTAAAGGGCTACAATCCCGAAATTCCTGTTTGTTATATTGTTATACGTTTCAAATTTGCTAAAAGCTTTATTTATTCTGGTTGGATAAGTATCTTTGCTTTGTTACCGAGTAAACTAATCACCAGTATAAGTAAATCTATTTTTACTTTACAATTAATTAAAGATTCTCATTCCGTGCACGCGTGCTGCGTAAACAAGAACATTCCCTCGTATAAACATGAAAATTAGTTAGTTTCCAACCCCCCAAACCATTCTCAAATTAAGATAACATTTTCACGAAAAAGCTTCAGTAATCTAACACGTTTACATGATTTCGGATTTGTGAAAACCAACAACATTGAAACAAAACCCCGGTGCCCTTATTGCAGTTTGGAAAAACGAATCCTTATAAGATGTTGGGTTTTATTTTCTAGGAAATTCAGGAAGATATGTTTACACAGACCCAATACTATATTTTATTAAACACAAACAAGGCAAACGACATTGAGTATTGTTATTTCACTGCATATGGAATTTTAAATGTAACCACATATTATGCTGCACCGTTTTTAAACACCGTAATTACCAAAATGGATTTTAGATTGCATTTAAAGACAACTACAATCTAGTTATTAGAACAATGATAAGTCTAGTTTTGGAGAAGATACAAAGTATAATGTGTCCCAATTTGAGAAAAAGGTTAACCTGAGAACTTTAAGAGAATTTAAGCGTTGATTTTAAGTTTGGCTTCAAATTAATGATTGGAATTTACGTTTTGGAGATATCGCAAACAAACTCAAATTGCCGTTTTTAAGACAAGCAAGATACCGTACATTAAATATCGCTATAATTCAGTTTTTTAAGACAGCAATGTTAGATTTTTCAGTTTTTTGATAGAGCGAAAAGTTTGCCCTAGAATGACACTACACAAGTACATAAAAATTAGTCACCTGGTTAAATTAATTAAAATTAGTAATAAGATAAAAAAAAATAATTGTTATTATTTAATTACGGATTATATGCACAAATACATATTTCGCATTTTTTTAGTTTTCTTGTGTATTGCATATTTAGGTCTGAAGTCGAGGGGAAAACCGCTGGGGCATTATGGTGTACAAATTGAAGGAATTAATGGGCATTACTGGAGGACATTGGTATTTTCAAAACTATTAATAGAATTGGGAACGTCTAAATTATATTATAAAAAAAAATTCATAAAATAATTTTTTCTATACATCTACCAATCAAATTTAAACATAAATAAAGTTTGGTAATTTCAAGGAATTCCGTTGGAATACAATGAAAAATTATGAATTTTGTAATTTTTCTTTTAAAAATTTTTACGTTTTCTAGCGACGAAACCGTACTACTAACCCATCATCATTTAAGCGTCTATAGAAAGCTTATTTCATTGGCTATACATTGACATATAAAAGTTTATACAAAGTGTCGAAAATAAGCTAGTTATTGTCGATTGAACGAAAGAATGCTCCAAAAAAGTCATGAAAAAATTAGTCAATTTTGACACTCTTTAGCGGCCGAACTGTCTAACCTATCCATTCAAATTGGGAGACTGTTAGAAAGCTCATTGAACTGGCTATCCATTGACGTATAAAACACTACTAAAAATGGTGCAAATAAACGAGTTATTGAAGATTAAACAAAAGGATGCACGAAAAAAGTCATAAAAAAATAATAACTTTGACGTTCTCTAGCGGCCAAACCGTCTAACCTATCAATCCAAGTTGGAAAATGTTTAGAAAGGTCATTCTATTGGATCTTTATTGACGTATAAAACTCTAGCAAAAATAGTGCAATTAAGCGGGTTTTTTGAATATTAAACAAAAGGATACACCAAAAGTTGACGCCCTCTAGTGGCCAAACGGTACCACTAACCAACCGACTTTTCTACGTCAATGGAAAGTTTATTTCATTGGCTGTCCATCGACATATAAAAGTATATACAAAGTGTTACAAATACGCCAGTTATTTACGGTTTACAGTCAGGGTGCACCAGCAACACTTTTTGACTGTTTAGGGCTAATTTGACCCTGGAAAATTAGGAAAACACGGTTACGTGAGCTACTAGGTCTACTACGATATAATGCATAGAAATTTCTTGAAAAACCGATTTTGCAAATGACAATTTTCGTAAGGGTCAAATTTGCCTGAAAAGCCACCACTATTCCAATGGGTCTTGCGTTATGTTGGCCACTTAGTGCACGCGAAAATCGACTTTAATGATTTTATTTTTACAGTTTTGCTACTGCTCTAAAATTGACACTCACTGTGCTAGGTTTGAGCCAAATATCAGGGCCGTACCTGACCGATTTAAAAAAATCCCTCAAACAAGTTAAAGTGGTTACAGTCAAGAAAAACGTTTAGTTAGCTTTGGAGTCCTCTGGCGGCCAAACGAAGCACCCTATCAAACACAAACGGCCATATTTTTGGAAAGCCTATATTATATTTTCTATCCATTGACATATAAAAGTCTATACAAAATGTTGCAAATAAACGAGTTGTTTGACAAAGAAGAATCAATAACTCGATTGTAATAAGTACCTTCAATAACTCGATTATTGTGACAGTTACAGGGTGGTTCAATGTATCAATTTAAAGAATAAATTTTTCAAATAAGTGACCTAATGCAAACTTACCTTTGATTTGAACAGAGAATCAGCCAAAAGGAGTGTTTAATTTGAAAAACGTCCTTTTTTAGAACTGATGTCTTGAGCTCTTTTTTTGACCATCCTGTATAATATATTTTATCGTTTTTCTTCACCCACTCTTATAAAAAACTTTGTATAACACGACAACACACAAAAACCAAGAAAAAAACATTTCCTGATATGCATTAATTAAAATTATTGTTTTTGAGACTGAAAATATTAAATTTCACCTAAAACGGTAAATATCTCAGAAACGGATACAGAAATATGTCTAGAATTTGACGTAGAATCCAAAAATGCAATAATATACAAGGTGTCCCATTTAAACTAAGCAACAGTTGATATCAACTTCGGGTTAAATCGTTGCACGCATATATTCATATTTTTACTTTTTTTTAATTAAATAAGGTTTTTTAGACTCTCCAGTCGTGGTAATTCAGAAAATTAGTGGGTATTGTTAGGTTAGTTAGTTATTGGGAATTATTAGGAATTACTGGGAATTACAAGGAATTAGTGTACTAAATTGTACTCAGCGGTTTACCCCTCGTCTGAAGTCTAGTTATCTGAAGTTTAAATGGGAGTAAAAATAATGGGTTTTGTGCGTTACTAAAAATACTGGACCTGAGAATAGAAACAAAATTAGAATCACAATAAAAAAAACTTGTGCGTATTAAATCGATTACTGGCTCATACAACGTTTCGTTTTTTCTCGTTAAAGTATCCAAACCGTCCCAGTTGAAATCTTACAAATACACAATGTCAAATAAGTTTAAACCAACCATCAATCTAAAACGCTCGCTTTCATTTCGTTGCAGTGACTAGATATTTACTCTAGAGGATTTAAGGGATTTGTTACAACGAAGTTTCAGACATAGTTACTCTTAAATTGGATAAAAGTGGAAAAAAAAACGTCAATATTTGATTTGGGTTCTCATCGGCCACATCCACGTGCTTAGTCATTATAATGGAGATTTAAAAATCCAGCGGCAAGTAAAGTGTCCCGGAATATTAACTAGATAAACCTAACGATGAAAGAAAATATAAAATCCGATAATGAAAGCGAACGAGCGTCGATGGGTTGTGCTTTGGGATAACAGATTTTAAAAGCATTTTACTGCTAGTATGCCCATTTCCATCCCAAACACTTTGAAACTGACGCTGATCCGAAACAGATTGATAAAACTCTTGTAATAACAGCTGTTATCGTGGATAATCCGACTTTTCGGAGACAGAAACTACGTAATAGTATTTGAATTACGTAACAAATGTTGTAAGAAACATTTTACGTACGAAGGTTGGAGTAATTCCATGCGTGTGTAATGTTTGTAATCTCTGTCCCAGGGGAAGTAACAGTAACGTTAGATTAAATTTCACTCATTTCTAGATTAGTTCCAAATATTTTTAACAGATTTAAACAGTTTCCTTTTTGAAAATGTAACTATATTGTTAAAGTTTGGTTATAGAGAATTGCCCCGTGCCAATGCATAAAATTGTTTTTTTCTATAATTTTTTTTTCTTTGTTGTTTCTTCATGTCTGAAGAAACATTAAGGCTATACATAGTTGGTGACTGTGACCTTCCACCGTCCACTGGATGCGCAACATCCTTCTCCAACACCACATCTCAATCCATGACTCAGGTCCGTATAGGAATATAGGGAACACTACAGATTGAACAATATTCTTTTTGGGATTTTTTGGTTAAGTCTCCGTCTGCCCATTTCAGGGATCATTTCTGACTTGAATTAACTCTGCTGTTTCTTTGATCAAATTTTTAACTTTTTCCCATTCTTGGTCTGGGTTTTGTATACTTCTGATGATATTTACATCTCTGGATAATGTTTGCTCTATTTTCCATTTGAAGGTTTCTTTAGTAGCATCTGTGATTGCAGCTTTCCTTTGTGGCCGATGAATGAATTATCAATGCCTTTTTAATGAGAGCATTTGACATGTTTTTAAGGTTAAAAATCTAGCAAAGTACAGAAACCACTTGCATTTTTTGCCGATTTTAGCGGTTTAAAGAGGTGCAGACTGTTTGGGAACATGGGAACATAATAAAATTTAGTTTGATATAATTTAATAGGTTCATTTCTCTTTAAAAAAAGAGCTTCCTACGCTACTTTACATGCATTTAAAAAGAAACTTTTTTGGTAAATTATTTATTCTTGAGATACTCACATATTGTTTAAATTCGGGGTTGAATTTTTATGAAACAGCTGGAACTTTATTTTTAGTATTGATTTGAATTGAATTTACACGTTTTGCGCATTTTTTTAGCAATAAAACACGCAACTTACAAGCATTTACAGACTCATGAAACCGCCGCGTCTGTAACCGCACTCGCTGTAAAATGCTTCTTACAACACTTATTATGTAAAATACTGCTAAACATTGCTGCAACTCGAATAAGCATGAAATTAAATTGAGTTTCAATAACTTTCCAGGTTTTTTTTTACGGTGAAGAAATCCTGTTTGGTAGTGTAGCAGTCCATTACCGGAGTTCGTTTTACTCAAGTTCATTGTCTTCATTTCAAAATTACTCTTGTTTTTCCATAATTAATTTTGCAGTATTTTATTTTAAAATTTACGTTTTTTTAACTTTTGCATTAAATGCTCTGGTAAAAACACAACATTGGATCGTAGGGAGTGTGATAAATCTAAAAGCTTTATTTTACAAAAGTTTTGTCGTGTTTTTACGAAACGAACAAAATCCCTGAAAAACATATCGATATACCCTCTAGGTCAGAAAAAATGTGGAGAATACTGGAGTATCCGACGTACCGTAAAATTACGTTTTTGTGTAAATAACTTAATACAGGCATTCGGCTGTGTATACATGGAATTGCACGGGAGTTCACACACAAAATTTCCTTTTAAACTTTATTATACTATTCGCGTGTAACGTTCACTAGCACTCACAGCTCATAAAAGTTACATGGGCAAATATTGGATTAAGGATATTTAATTAGTTTTCAAACTATGGGCTTTAAGTCAGTAAACCGTGTAAACGCTAAAATAATACCTGAAACGTCAAATAACTTTCTGGCTAGATTTAAAAGTCTAAAGCATGCAAATTGCTTTTTCGTGCAGCTGACAAGTGGTGACACATTCATCTGCATCTTCTGCTTTGCATTTTGTAAATGGAAAATACGGCTTTTTTAAAAATTATAATTAAACCCAGTAAATTTGGTTCTTTTTTGAGCCTTTTTTTGTTTATTAAAGATTGAGGGTCTAAAGTGTCTAAGCTTAAACAGAGTAATAGCTTACAGTTTTAAACAATTTACAAGAGATTACAATAAGGTTCAATTTTTCTTCTCATCAATGTTTGTTTCAATGGTAAATCTCGTTAAGATCGTAATTTGTTTTAACGCAACTTTGTTCATATTGACATAACATAGTATTAGTATAGTTTTTGAAGTTAATTCATGTAGATGTGGCAATGATGCAATCACGTAAATGTTTTAGTTGGGTTATATGGTAAATCAGCAAAATTTTCCGAGTTTTTCCTCACCTAGTGAAGAATTCACCTAATTACACTCACACTTACTTCGGTTTTTTGTTATCAAAACGCATTTTGTTTTATTAAAGTAGTATATTGACTACGTGATTTTAAAGTAACAAAGTAGTGTAACGACTACATTAGAGTTGAATATTTTATCCAGTATAACCACAACTAAGGATTGAGAAAGTATAACTTCTTAGTATTTTATGGGCTCCAAACGCACAAAAAGAAAATATAGAATTAAGTGGGTACTCACAATTAATTTCATCTTCACTCTCTTCGAAGTTTGAAATTTCTTCAAACAACTAGATGCTCATATTTCTGCTTTTTGTTATATTTTTTGTCATCAACGAAGTCTTATCATATGCTCAGGAATTCAGGGCACACCACCTTTATTATTTGTATTTAATTAAGTTAGATGTAGCTGAAATACTATTTTATTTGCTCATTTGTTAATTTTACTTATTATTGTAATCTAACTTTCCCAAGAACGTAAATTATTATTAACCAATCAAAACTGTAGATAGCTATGTCAATAAGATTTATTGGATATTTTAAGAGCAATTTGAATATTACTCAGTTTAGTTATTCAGCTTGCACATTTAGCTAAAAATGATGTTACAAAAAAGCCAAAATTGTAATTTTTGGAATATTGTGAACTTTCACATCATTAACAATTTTTTGAATTTCCTTATTGCTAGTAAATTTAAAAAATTAATTATTAAATAAACAATAGACTCTTTGTTACTTTCAAAACTGCATTTTGAATTTATTGATGTCATAGATTTAAGTTCTCTGTTATCAAAATTAGACCTTTCAAAGATTTGCAAGGATGTTTCTACGTAAAAAGCAACATTCGAGGAAAATATGAATTTATTCATTCGATAAAATTTTATTTTTAATATCTTTAGTTCTCTTAGTCTGGATTTTTAACATTTTATAAAGCAGAGTTTATGTAGCTATTTGGTTTCCATTATTCACAAAACTTATAAACTATAGCAAATGAGCAATATTTAACACTTTCTTCGAAAATACTTTTACTTTAATAAACCCTGATGTGTGTTAGCAACTAGAGCAAATCCTAGTGACAACCTTATTTTCCCCCCCGACAATAAAACCGAACCAATGCAAGGGCGTGTTCTCTCAACCCTAATAGGATAGATTTGAGCGGATTTGCTCATCCAATGTTATTACATTCCACGCATTCAAATGGGCATATTTGTTTCCCATGGCAAGTGTTCGACTACTTCGTTTAAATTTGCTCTATCCCAATAAAGTTAATTCAATGTGGAAAACGTTTGTTTCCATTCGAAACGCGGTTTTGGGGGTATGTAAATAATTATCCATTCCACCTGTAGGGTTTACGTGTTTATGTAATCTATGGAAATTAACATTTATTCAGCTTAATACAACAATCACATGACTTAAATGAGTTTTTTGTGAACTAGAGTAAACCAGTAACCGCAATCGCATTTCTTGGGTTTGCCTTTGTATAACCACATCCAGCTAATTTTCACCGAGTCCTCTTCGCAAATACACCCAACCAGTCTGGCATCAAAGGCAGAAGGAATCTCTGTTGGATTGTTTGCAGTCCCCAGTTCCCTTTTGTAAACTTTCATGTTGAACGGACTTTCGTTGGTTTTCATTTTTTCTATTAGTTCTAGCTTTGTTTGTTCAGCGTCTGAATCAACAGGAAACAGCCACTCTGAAACTCTGGATCTAAATATTGGATGGACTTTTATCACATTACTTTTAAGTGTATTTGTTAGTAAAGGTTTACGTAGAGGTAACATGTCTACTGACTTTAAAATAACTAAATATTAACTGGTGGTTCTATTGTAGAAACAATGACAGCCTGTCACTGATAGTTTGAAGTAAACGACAATGAGCGCTCTGTTGAAGAGATTTCTGGCAAATACGAAACGATTTATCCACGGTTCAACGGTATCCAATAAATCATCGGTAATAGAGACTTTCGGAGATCCAGTAGAACATGCTACTGGTTTGGAAAAACGTGAACTGTTGGCGCAAGTAGCTGGAAACGAAGATCCTTTCGATATCAATAAGGTTTACCGAAGAGGACCAGGTACGAAAGCTCAACCCAACGAGATTCCTTCTGCATTCGATAGAAGACTGGTTGGGTGTGTTTGTGAAGAAGGTGCAGTTTTACTTTCCTGGATGTGGTTGTACAAGGGAGAGCCGAAACGATGCGAGTGCGGGCATTGGTTTACTTTAGTGCATAAAGCTCCAGTATAATGTATTCAATTACAACCGTTCCACAAATGGACCTGGTTTGTTAGTAAACGGTATCTAAATAAAAACTTAACTTTGAAATATTCGCATTTACATTCTGTTTACTGTACAAATTTGTGTGTAAGTATCAGGATTTGAAACTGACAAGACATACAGAATAGGTTAAACTGGGGTCAAATCTCTGATCTGTTCTGGGACACCCTGTAGATGGAATACGCTTTTAAAGAAAAGAAAAGTCATTTTTCTAATTTTGGCATATAAAGTGACACTTTTCAAAACTGATTAGAGTGACAAAACGTTTTACTTTATGTAACTAGTTATGAAATAGCTATTTATGTAACCAGTTATGAAAAGATCGATTTTGTGTAACGAATGAATGTTTGTAGGGCGAGCGCAGCGAGGTCCTACAATTTGAATTAGTTACACAATAAGACATTTTCGAAACGTGTTGCATACATAATTTTTTCTAATTTTGACCAAAAAGTGGTAAAAACCATCTTTTAAAGTGATTTAACACAAATATTCACTTTCATAGCACCTTGTATAAACAGTGACAATGACATGTTATGATGGATGTCGCCCATATGTTTCTACGGAAATGCATAAAAACAGGGAGTGATGAAATGAACTTTTCTTAACTAGTTACATAAAGTGATACTTTATGTAACTAGTTACATAAAGTAAAACGTTTTGTCACTCTAATCAGTTTTGAAAAGTGTCACTTTATATGCCAAAATTAGAAAAAGTTCATTTCATCACTCCCTGTTTTTATGCATTTCCGTAGAAACATATGGGCGACATCCATCATAACATGTCGTTGTCACTGTTTATACAAGGTGCTATGAAAGTGAATATTTGTGTTAAATCACTTTAAAAGATGGTTTTTACCGCTTTTTAGTCAAAATTAGAAAAAATTATGTATGCAACACGTTTCGAAAATGTCTTATTGTGTAACTCATTCAAATTGTAGGACCTCGCTGCGCTCGCCCTACAAACATTCATTCGTTACACAAAATCGATCTTTTCGTAACTGGTTACATAAATAGCTATTAACGTTGTTAAGTATTTATTGTTTTAGAGATTTTGCATTATAAATAATAAAACAAATTAAAGTTAGACTTTACTGACAAGTCGTTCTTGTACCAAATGAGTAAAAATATTTTTTTATGAAAATGTAGCCTTTTCCAAAAAAATTGCATTTTCAGCTTTTTGTCACTTTTCCTTATTATCTCATGACGCAAACTTAAAAATATTATTATTTAAATAATTTATAAATTACCAGTAATTTACTGACAATTGTCAAAATAACTGTAAATAAATCTCAGAAACACGTCATGTTTCAAAAAACTGTGTCTATGCAAATTTTGATAGTTTTGACATTAAGTGCAGATATCACGTTCAGAGCATAATTTAGCTATTCAGTAACGTGACTACTGTCATAAATCTCAGAAACATGTTTTGTACCGAATACTACAAAAAAAAAATTCTAAACCCTGATTTATGCAACTTTTGAGCACAGTTTGGTAGTCAGCGGCAAAATTGCTTCTAAAACGCACTTGGAATGAAAAATTAGCAGTTTTAAGCACATTTTTGGAATCCTCATTAAATTTCCTATGAAATAAACTGTAAAAACACAACAAAATCTGGTACAGTCAGGGAGAAAAGAGGTATCAAAGTTCGAACTGCCAGAAACACAGTTTGAACGAACAGTCAGGGACACAGTGTCGCCTGAAGACCCACTTGGTGTAAAAAAATGACTGTTTTAAGCACATTTTTGGAATCCTCATTAAATTTCCTATCCAATAACCTGAAAAAACACAACAAAATTTGGTACAGTCATGGATAAAAGCGATATCAAATTTTGAACTGCCAGAAACACAGTTTGAAAGAACAGTCAAGGACAAAATCGCCTATAAAACCCACTTGGAGGGAGAAAATAACTGTTTTAAGCACATTTTCGAAATCTAAATTTTTTATCCAATAACCTGAAAAAACGCAAACAAAACTTGGTAGAGTCAGGGAGAAAAGCGGTATCAAAGTTTGAACTGCTAGAAACACAGTTTCAAAGAACAGTCAGGGACACAATCGCTTGTAAACCCACTTGGAGTGAGAAAATGACTTTTTTAAGCGCATTTTTGGAAGCGTCATTAAAATTCTAATCCAATAACCTGAAAAAACACAACAAAATTTGGTACAGTCAGGCAAAAAAACGGTATCAAAATTTGAATAGCCAGAAACACAGTATTTGTAATTTACCAGTACCAGGACAGGTAATTTACCGGTCAAATTTGACTGATAAGGTAAAATATTTACATTCCCGGTAATTTACCCATCACTAATAAACAATAATAGAAACTTTAAGTTCAAAAACTTCTAACCCTTATCACTGTGATATGTAAAAGAAAGGACAAAAATAAATTGGCGTCCGATTCCAAAAAAGCCACTAGACTTTTGAGAAACTCACAATAATAATGATGTGGGTGTCTTAGGAAAACTCACATCCCACTTGAAATATGTATCCATAGAAAATCAGATAGAAATGCGCGACACTACCGTTTTATTGGTTCCACTTCAAAGCCCTTTTCTACCTGGTGAAAAGGACGATAAGATGCTGTATAGATCTTATTCGGGCTCTGAGAAAACTACGTAGCCCTTATTCCAGTGGATTCCTTTGTCGGGATTTCTGGAAGAGGCGAGGACCTGAAAAATAGCTGTCCTTTTATTGATATTGCGCTGGAAATGAAATTGTACTCAGATAACAACAGCAAATTGTTTTGTGAACTACGAGAACTACAAACTTTCTCTAAACCGGAATATGGTTAGTAGTTATCAAGCTTTGTTGTCGGTTTATGTTTATCTTTTTAACTACGTTAATACAATAATTTTGTAGTAGCAGGACATGTTACGAAACAAAAACACAACTACCGTATTACTATGTAGTAGGTATTATGGTTTAAACTTTTGTTCGAAAATTCGTTTACCATTTTATCAGCGATAAATTAACTTTTAAGTTCTTTACAACCGACCACAATATACAGACAGTTCTAATTCGTAATTTACAAGCTTCCAATGTAATCAAATTAGCCGTAAAAACTCTGAATTAATATTTCAACTTTTGGCGATTGAAACCCCTTTTTTCTTCTTGCAAAAGCCTCGTTTCGGTTGATTCATTTTTAAATTCAATCGGATAGCGCGGTCAGTGTTATTAATTCATGAGCCCCAATTTCGATTAGAAGTTTGCTGTATAAGGTTGGAGTAACGAAAGAACGCGGTAACAAAACAAACGATGAGAATTTATTTTTTCAAAAGTGAGAGTAAATATAGAAACCGTGAACAAAAACCTGGATCTTTTTTTGCTCCCCATGTCCGCTGAGAATATGAAAGTTTATCCGAATCAAAAGTTAGCGAGTCACATAATTAAATTCTGTGCCAATGTCCTCCAAGTTGAATTTAAAGAAAAAACTGGAAATTGGGGGTAAGAAACTTTTAATTAACTGTCAAAACAGAATTTTTAACAAAGCCATTTTACATTGCTTCTATTTAATTTAGGTTACATGCATGCCTGCGTTTGGGTAAATTTTCCAAACTCGTAATACAGTTTTAAAACACGCGTGCATCCTAAAACTAGTTTGTCATCTTTATCTCGAGACGGTAATCCGATTCACTTATAGCAATTTGCGAGAAACTTGAAGAGATATAAATATGGCAAGGACGGGAAAGTTTAAAAGTGAAAAGTTTCAGACTGCTTTATTAGGTTGTTGTCTTCAGAGTATGAAACTTTATTAATCAGAGTGCCAGATAATGTTCGTCTTAATAGAGAAAACGAGTGTAAATAATATTAAGGGTTGAATAATGACTTCTGTTTTGTAAATACGTTAGCTCTGAAGGGCCACGTATTTTTTAAGTTGACAGTTTATGAAAGTGTCAGATAACTTTTTGTCAGACAGTTTTTCGCAATTTTTGTAGCAAATGCTTAGTAGCCTGAGGGGCATATAAAAATCAAAGAATGATTATTAATATGACCCTTAATAATCATTCCTTAAGGGTTCCTTGAAACTTAAAGTAACTATAATACTTGTTATTATTAGTCCCTGAGGCTATCTTAAGTTTCAAGGAATAATTATTAATGTGACCCTGAGTGCTCTTTTTAAAAGGTTGAAAATTTTGTTTTTAGTAATCAGAACCAAAGCGTAATTGATTTATCTCAAAAAATAAAATAAACATAAAACTAACATTATGATTCATGAATTGCGCACGTTTCTCCATTTGACAGCTTGTTTCAAAGATTAGCTCCGTTTGTTTGATCGAATTTGATGTCACGATGTTGATGTAATTTGGTATCCAAAAATGTAGCAGGTTACGCATATTGAACACTTTCTGAATTTTGAGCGTCAAATACTTTGAAGAAACAAATCTCATTGGTAGGTAATTTAACATCGAGCCCCTATACATCGTAGACTTAATCAAGCCGCTCTCTCAAGCGGCTTATTCAAGTCAAGTCAAGTCTCTTTTTTAACAGGCTTGAACTTACCAACTATTTGAAGCGGCTTAGAACAAGAAGACAATGCGATGTAAACGGATTGTGAAGTTTTTAAATGACATTTGGCTTCTTTCTCTGTTGATTTGTATTATAAACAAGGCTTATATCTTTAACCTTATTTGATTCCATCTTTTTTCAATAGTAAAGGCTTAAAATAGGATTAACTTTATATTTTTCCAATCTTTAAGAAAAGCTGCGATAACTACGAAGCTTAACTGAGCCGACTTGGTATAGACGGTCCTTTACGTTTTCCTTTGGTTCCAATCTTTGGAACACTCTTTCTTCTTCGCTTAACCTACGAATTGACAATCAGTCATCTACCAAGTGACACAGTCAACGCATTTGATCGTATTTCTGTCCTAAAGTTTCAGCTTTGAAACCATTTAAAGTCAGAGCATGCACAGTATTAATGAGAACTATAAAGGCGACTTTAAGTCACGAATGAGACTTCATTCAACGGACACAAATGGATCTAAAGAGTCTCTCAACTGTACGTGTTTCGAACATTACTACACTCTATCATTTAGAAAAGCCCCAACTAAGCACATTTCTTTTAGTTTTATTCCACATATCTGACATTGACGTGTCTACCATCCAAGAAAAACCCACATTATCCCACGCTATAAAGAAGAAACTGGGAATGCTTGACAAAATGACCGCTAGAGAATTCGAGTTACAAGTAAAAAAAATTTGCAGTTGCTGTTTGAAACACATTAAAGATTTGCATGAGTTGCATTTGAAACGCAGTAAAGGTAAGCTTATAAAATGCGGAAAATCAGAGTAAAATAGGATTACAAAAAATTGCAGTGTTGCCGTAGTGTAAAAAAAAAGTTAACTGCTTACTTTATTACTACGTTGCATAAATTTTGTAGAGTTCACGCAAAATCTGGTTTATGCATTTATCGCAACCGGAAGGATCTTCAGGAAGCTCACTTTCAAAGGGCGCATCTCCCTTATAATGCCTTTAAAAGCATATTTCTACAGGAACTTTTTGATTTATTTGTGCCTGTACATGGGAGTATGGCACACTAATTTAAAGCCAATGTGTATAAATCTGACAATAGAGGTCATTGTTACTAACGGAACAACCGTCAAATCAACTTGATTTTACATACAAACAACATTTGTTATGCTTGTTTCCCCGCTAAGCCACCCTTATTTAAGTGGTTATTTTTATTTATCGTATGGCTATTAGACACATTAAAAGAGAAACATAAAATAGTATAAAACGTATTTTCAAAGGTTACAAACGAACATCTAGCCTACTTATGTAGTCTATCGACTTTGGGGTCGCCATCAGGAAATTTTCTGGTTTACCATTATATGATCGTATGGTACATTCTTCTGTGATATGTCTAATGGTTTGGATTTCTCCGCAATCACAGAGAGGAGATGGTTCCTTGCTCCATTTGTGTAAAGGGTATGCACATCTGCCATGTTGAGTTCTGATTCTGTTAAGCGTGGACCATGTTTTACGTGGTAAATCGAAACCCGGTGGCTTGTGGGGGTGTAAAGCTAGTTCGCGTCCGTAGTAGAATACTACACGTGCACCCTGGGTAACGCTAAATGAACTAGCAAAACTGGCAGTCAGATAATCTTAAGATCTCCTGACCATAAGACATAAGACACATTTAAGTGGTTCTTAAACCCAACTTAGCGAGTGTCGGGCAAAGGGACAAAAGTTTCTGACAGTGATAGCGGACATTGATAATTTTGATGTCCCAAAAATCAAAAAAGGTAGTCCTGTTCCAGGTTTTTGACTTCTGATACTTAAAAATGTCTTCCTTAACCCGAAAGCTTACATTTCTAACTTTAACATTTTAGAATACTGAAACTTATTCTACGACTTTTTCAGTTTTTGACACTCAAAAATTTATTCCTGCATCTGACATTTGACATTTGCCATTTGGGGTCAAAAAAGTTAAAAAAACGACAGTTTTGTCGTTGTTCGTTGATCTTGGATACTTCCTCAAAACTTACATTTCTAATTTTGACATTCTGGTGTACTGAAATGTCACAAATCCATTCTACATTTTTACTTTTGACACTCAAAAATTGTATTCCTGAATCTATTAGTTGACATTTGCAATTTTGTAGTCCAGAAAGTTCATAAAATGTCGTTGTCACTGTTTATACAAGGTGCTATGAAAGTGAATATTTGTGTTAAATCACTTTAAAAGATGGTTTTTACCGCTTTTTGGTCAAAATTAGAAAAAATTATGTATGCAACACGTTTCGAAAATGTCTTATTGTGTAACTCATTCAAATTGTAGGACCTCGCTGCGCTCGCCCTACAAACATTCATTCGTTACACAAAATCGATGTTTTCGTAACTGGTTACATAAATAGCTATTTAAGGCTGTTTTTTGACACTTAGTTTGATTTTCCGTATTATGAATTACAGGAGTAGTTTTTTAGTTTAAGTAACATATAAAATGTGAATTTTTCAGCTATGGAGATGCTTAACGAACTAATTACCAGGATCGACGTAAACTACGTAAAAACCTACCATGTCGTACATATTGTTTGGTCGTTAATGAGTTGTATTCACCATTTTCAACTCAGATTTCGAAGCGGAACTAAGTCAATTATAACTTGGACTAGAAAGTAAGTCTGTGCCGCTGCGATAGAGGTAACTGGCAAGCAACACCGGGAATAACTGAATTAATTCAGAAAGTTATTGGTTTCCGTAATGTTCGAGTGGAAAGTAATTTATTCCTCTATGAACAGGCGGCCGATATCATTTAGTGCCATTAGCAGCGCAAAACTTGTTGCAGAAAGAAGGCTCAAGAATGCATGGACACGTACAGCAAACTTATACACATTTTACCTAAATCCACCTATAGAGTCGTATTAAATTCCATGATAATATTTTATAAAGAAGGGAAATTGTGGACTATCGAGTTTCGGTTAACCGAGATGCTGTGTACTCTTCTGTATTTGTATAATGATATTGAAGAAGCTTTGGAAGACATTTTATGTAAGTATTTTAATATTAATTATTTTGCAAATTGACCTGAAAAATAAACCTAACAAAACTATTGAAAATATGTACAAAAAATAATGCAATCAAATGGAGTAATAATATACAGCGTGTCTCATTGAAGAAAACTGTCTTTTCAGAATTTGACATTTTAGTTCAAAGTATTTTAAATTTGAGGAAAAATTCCGGGAGGTTTGGGAAATATTGCAGTTTTTTTTATTTTGAACCGAATAACATAAATTAATGTTGCTATGTAAGTTTAATATAAAAAAATTGCCTAAGGGAGATATTTCCGAAAAACTGTGTTAACGCACAAAAAGTGCTTTAAAAGGCCTTAACGTGTTGTTAGAGTCTTTTAAAGTACATTGATTACTGTAATAATTTTATTACTTATTGTCTTACCAGAAGAGAAAAAAATATTGAAAAACTAAGTTCTTTTCAAGCTACTGCGGAGCAAGCATCTCTAACCTCAGACATAGAACCTCGAATGTTGATAAAAGTACTCTACGAAACATTGGGCGTTATTAAATGGAGTCACATATCCGAAGAGATGATTAGAAGAATTCTGGTGATGCTACGAAAAAGTATTTCACCGAAACGTGAAGACGTGTTTCGTTACGGACCAATGCGAAAAGGACTCACTCTCTGTCTAAGAAACATCACCAAAAATTTGAGTAACACCGATTTGATGAACTTGGTACCATTTTACCGTAAATATTTTATAACAATTAATTAATGAAGGATATAACTCGCCACAGTTGCTTATTATCGTGAAGAAAATTACTATTAGAGATATGGAAGATGACACCTTACTAGAGTTTGGTAGTATAGGAGAGTATGCGGCGTTGCGTTATAAAACTCAGAAATTTGAATCGATTCCCGAAGGGCTAATACACACTATAATGACCATGCAGTTGTCACAGAAGTCCTATCATCATTTATTTGGGTCTAGGATTATTCAAAATATTATGGACCGGCATAATAATCGTTTGGAATTTGAAAGTCCTAAGTAATGAAAAATGTCCGTATACCTACAAACTATCAATTATGAAGATCCTTCTTGTAGAATTTTCTTCAGAGGGGTAAAATACAACATAAGAGTAGCAAAATACAGTGTCAGAGATAGACAATACTTCAAGAAACATCGGTTGAACATCTACAGAACTATTATGACAGGTTTAAAATACCAATATGACCACAAGTAAGTGCTCCTCACACTACTTATGTTGTTATATTATCTTGGATTTTGAACGAGTTAGATCATGTGCATGATGTTTTGTTCCATCCATTTGTGCAAGTGGGTCAAACCAGGTTTAAATAAATAATACAGAATCAATGACTTATATTCACCCAGCTACAGTCTGTCCAGGAGGGCACATAGGAGAATAACATAGGAAATCAATTTTTACTTGTTTGCTCCTGTATCATTTTTAGAACGTTTCAGAAATTTATAGAGCATGTCCTCAGTACTCTTCACTTAACCAACTTTAATTTTTGAGAAAAGTTCTGAGAGAAGTCTCAGTGCTACCAACCTATTAAAATCAAAACAATTTTGATTTTAATTTGGTCAAACTCATTGAACAAAATTATTTAGATGGGCGAAGACGTGCTTTACAATCCCAAACAGTTTTTTAAGGCGTAAACAAAATAAAAACTGATTTCATCTAAATCTCCTAAACTAGTTGTTTGTTTAGCAGTCGAATTACAATTACGTTGCGACAACTCCCTAATTGAGGAAAGTTGGTCAAATACAAAAACCTAACCTCACCGTCCTCATCTTAAAATGAAACTAAACAATAAACAAACAGTGGCAAACACATTAAAACAAGTATCAGCCAATTTTATTGTTTTAGGTGTGGTAAAACAATAAAATTGGCAATAATGAAATCCATATGTAGCGGACAGAAAAACATTGCTAATTAATGCGCAAGACAAAGATAGAAAATTAGTCAAAAAAATAGGTTTGCTTTGAATTTTGCTGCAGCGTTGTCACATTGTCACCAGGGTATCGAACCTCATCGAATATAACCTCATTAATTATGTTAATGAAACATTCCTAAATTTCCATTTTATAGTAGAGTCCTGTGTGTTCTCCATGAAATAGAAATTATTCAATAGTCCAATAAGAAAATAATATGCGACTCCAGTTGATAATAAAATATGATCTGACAACACTGACGCGGAGTTTTCGCCTACTATAGACTTTTTATTGCGTTTTCTATCTTTGTTTCACGCATGCAATCATCAATGTTTCTCTGTCAATTACATTGTTTTACTATGGTTGGTCTTTTTTTTTCACACCTCTATACATTGCATATTTATTACCATTTTATTAACATTTTAGGATCAATCTTGAAAATATTTTCACTTACTTGGCCGTCACCTGTGTTGAAATTCCTTGTTCTTACGTGGCTGCTAGTTTAGTGTCATTTTCTATGGCTATGCAAGAATACATCTTGCAGGAAAAACCATCAAATATGGTGGCATGCCACCATGTGCAGGCTATAGTCATGTCCATCATGTCCTTGGTTTGTTACGTACACAAAGCTGAGGTATAATGCTCACATAATATCCAAACCTTTAATAAGTTGTAGTTGAAAATTTGTAGGTGTTTTACAATTATGTATCGTTGATAATGGAACAAAGATCGGAATGGGCACCACACTTAAACCCACCAATAATGACGGTTTACAAGTATGCTCAACATCACATATTGTGGAATAAACCGGATTTGTTCTTTGAGGATTGGGAAGCCAGATATGGATTGTGGAAGTGTTTCAGAACGGTAGCTCAGAAAAACGAGCGCAAAAGTGATTACAGGCGAGTTGTGATTTAATCCTCTAATAAACGAGGGTTTTATTTAGTTATATAATTTTATAAAAAATATAGACTTTCTTCATTCATTTGTTTTTTAACTTTAAAAACTCTGGGTGGAAAATCTGGAATTTTTTTGTTTAAGTTTATTTTATCTATTACTGAAATCTTGCAAGAAAAACGTCCATTTCGGCCGAAGCGTTTGTATAGAGTGCGCATTTTTAAGATACCTAAAACCAAACATCAGAACACTAATATTTATTTTCTCAAATATGCTTAATTTGTCGCTTGTACTTGTTTGATCACCCACCACAAAATTGTTTTTGTAAAACCAAGCACCAAGTCCGAAATTGGTTGTCATTCCGAGAAACTCGCGTATTTCAATCTTTTTTTACGCACGAAGTGGAAAAAGTGTAATTTAGAACTCGTGTGTCGTACTATACTTTATCTGCGACCAAGTGTAAAGACCTGTTTTTGCAAGTCACATAGTAATTAATATTCTAATAAAGCAAGAAAAGAATTTCCTCCAGGATTAGGTCAGTTAGTTTATGACCAACCATAAAACTATGCGTAAAGAAGGTCATTACGTAATTGAAAACTAGTTAGTTAGTTATGTTCCGTGAGTGGGCATATTCTGCCCTCCACCGCGACCGCAAGTCTATTGTGGCTCACACATAAGTTAGAGCTTATCCAGAATAGTCGACTCCCTGAGGAATCGAATAACTGCTCTGGATGAGAGGTTGTCCAGGTCTCCTGGGTGTACATCCGCCCATTCCAATATGGAGGACCTGGAATTGGCCAGAGCCAGACAGCGGCTAGTAGGTCTTTATTCGGCGTCTTCCGCCAGGCCTATCCGATTCCGGCGCATTTGAGCCCTTAGCTGACAGTAACCGGTCACGGCCCTCAGGTGTGGTCTGCTGAGATGCAGGAGATTATTGGTCCTGTTCTTAGAGGGCTCCCTAATGAACTCCTTAGAGTGAGCCAACCCTGTAGTTCTCAGCCATAGGTCGGAGTGTTGCCTGATAACACCACTCTGTGATGCTTTTCTTTGCTTCACTTGGCTGTACGCCATACCGAGTGCCGGTTCTTCGCCGCCTCCGAACCCAGCTTAGCCAGTTCGTCGGCTTTGGCATTCCCTGTGAAGACGGAGTGACCCGGAATCCACATCAGGGTGACGCTGTTGGATTTTCCAAGAGTGTTAAGGACTCCATGACAGTTCAGGACCGCCTTTGAATTTTTTTTGAAATTGAAAACTATGCCTAATTGGCTATACACACGACCTGACCACAATAGCTGGTATTCTTTTCACGGCGAAGAGCACCTCCGGAACATACCTCATTCCACCAAATCAACAGTTTGGTGCACCAAACCATTCAAACGAAAATAACTCCCTTACTTGGGACACTCGGTATAGACTTTTATACGTCGATGGATATAGCTAATGGAATGAGCTTTCCAACGGTGTGACAACATTGGTTGATAGGTTGGACTGTTTGGCCCCTAGGGGGCGTTAAAGTTGAGATACATTTTTGGCTCAACTTCTTGGTGTACCAAACCATTCAAACGTAAATAACTCCCTTACTTGTGACACTTTGTATAGACTTTTATGCGTCGATTTATAGCTAATGGAATGAGCTTTCCAACGGTGTGACAACATTGGTTGATAGGGTTCATAGGTTGAACTGTTTGGCCGCCAGAGGGGGCGTTAAAGTTGAGATAAATTTTTGGTTCAACTTCTTAGTGCACCAAACAATTCAAACGTAAATAACTCCCTAACTTGTGACACTTTGTATAGACTATTATAAGTCGATGAATAGCTAATGAAATGAGCTTTCCAACAGTGTGACAACATTGGTTGGAGGGTTTGGCCGCTAGGGGGCGTCAAAGTCGAGATAAATTTTTGGCTCAACTTCTTGGTGCACCAAACAATTCAAACGTAAATAACTCCCTTACTTGTGACACTTTGTACAGACTTTTATACGTAGAGGGATAGCTAGCTAGCTCTAAGAAGATTAAAATAATTGAAACTAGACAAAAAAATAAAAAGGAGCCAACTTTAGAGCCATTCTCAACGCGGAAATATAGTACTTTGCGCTTTGAATACACAAATTGTGTTAACAAAAAAACATTGAAAAATAACGTTCATAACATTATCTTTGGTAACAGTAAGCTGAAATGCAGCACCCAAAAAAAGCCTAACTTTACGTTAGCGTAAACATATAACTTAAATAACGTAAGACAATTTATTTCAAAGAAAACAATAAATGAAAAGCACCATTAAAACGAGACACAACTTGAAATTAATCTTTGATTAATATACTAAATAATCGTTATAATTGAATGAATAATAAGTAAGTTATAAAACATTCTAACAAAAAACAAAAGTTGAACGACTAACTTAACCACAAACTGGGCTTCATATAACGACTTACAAAACTAGAAAAAGATTCTTAACCGAAAATCAATTGAAGTTTTCACTTGCTGCCACTACAATGAGAAGAGGGAGGGTGACGTAATTTAACAATTGGTTAAATTATGTTTCTTTCTCTTGTCACTTTCGCTCTGCTCACTTCATAGAGCGTCAACCCCAATGCGGCTATTAATAAGCAATTGTTGCCATATGAGTTTCGAAAAACTATGATATGAATGTAAATAAATATATAGAAAGATGTTTCTACAGTACATATTAGTAAACGTAACGCCTAACTATAGTTGTAATAATACTTTAACAAAGCAGTCGTCAGAGCTGCGAAACTTAATTTAATCAGTTGGTTCTTATCACAGATAGTACTTGCTCGCAAATAACGAACTTAATAACTAATTGGCCGCAGTTTCATTCACTTTATGGCACATTCTCTGATGATAGGTCCAATCATTCACCTAAAAAAAAAATAATGTTTAAAGGGTATAATAATAAGTAATTTTAGATAAAAATACTCTTTCTCACATGATACTAAGACCACGTACAAAAATTGTACTGCAGTATACAGACTAGTTAAACTGCGGTCAAATCGTAAATTTTTTGTTGAAATCAAAAGCATATAGTCAAAATTTTACCCATCAAGAATGACGTCAAGCAGGTGAAAAACCACGCATGTCTTGAATTAGATCGCAAATTTCAACCTACAAAAAATGCTTTGAAAAAATGGCGCGTTCCAAAATAACTAAACTTGAATATCATTGATCAAGAAGTAGGTTCACTCATTATTCATTTACACTCAAAGTGGAAATATTTTGTCTCTGTATCTAGTTCTAAAAAAACTACATAGCAACATAAATCATAGCTTGGTAATTAACAACATTTTTGACTTTTATTAAGATTACTGACTGATTTTCCTGTCTGAGATAGTTTTCTGTGGGTATTTATAGTTACTGGTCTATTTCCATTCAAAACCAATAGTTTGCATCATTGTGTTCTTCATAAATGTAGTTATTTTGGTTTTCTGATCGACATTTTCTTAGGAAGAGAGAGCTTGCTCATTGCAGCGCGACGTTTTTATAACTTTGATATTTATTTAAATCAAAGTGACAGCAAATGACAACATTTTTAATTAGACAGGATGACAAAATCAACAACGTTCCTTTTTGTTTGATATGCGAGAAACAAAGAACACAGAAAACAATGCCGTTGTGTTCTTTCTTTTTTAGATTCTCTGAAGACGGTGGTAGATTTTCCACCGAAACGTCAGCGTTTTTAGGTAACAAGACCGAGTCAGTGGTCTTGTGTTGGGACGACTAGGTTAATGTTATTTTCAACTTAGTTGAAAATAGTGCAAAATTCCATTTTCCCAACAAACCTTTTTTGTGTGAGACAGAAGACCCAATAAACAAAGAAAAAATAAGATAAATACAATAAATTAAAAATTCAATAAGACATTCTGAGTGATGCTGTAGTATCTCATATCTCATTTTCAGGTTGCAATCCACTTATTTTATTTTAAACCCACTGGAAAACATTTTAGACGCTTATTTTATTTTTTCTATGACTTTATTATTATTATGTTTGAAAACATTTTTATGAAAAATCTATAATGCAACCCAAAAATCTCAGTCTCTGGAAACAATGAAATGTTAATAGATGTTTCTTACAAAAGTGGATATATTTTACTATTATTAACACACTATCCTTGTACATATCATATTATGTATTTCGAACATCCATTTTAATGCTTTCAGATAAATCAGTGGTCTTGGGTATTTACGTTTTTTAGGTAAGGAAATCATAAGATTACTTGCTTGCTTTTTCCGAATCGAATAAACAGTTTTGCGGGAAATTTTTAAAGCAGCTGCAACCTTCTAGTATCAAAAAAAATACATCAGTAAGAATATGTAAGGTCTTGAAATTTCTTATTTTCTTCCTGAACGGATGATAAAGCTTCTCAAGTCCTCCATTGGTTTTTTCCAATTCAAAATATTCACAAAGGTTAAGAATTAATCGCTGGGCTTGCCTGTGGAGAATTTTTCCAGGCATTTTCTAAAAAAATACTGTAATAGTAAGTAATTCCGAATTTAGGAAAAACCAAATGGCTAAATAAAAACTATAATAGACACTCCCACTTTTTTTTCAAAACAGGTTAGTAATTGTGCCAATTTTGGTTAGATCGTGACAGCCGACATAAAAAAAAAATATTAGGAAAAATATTATGAAAGTGCTTACAGAATGTTAAAAGCGTAGAAACAATAGCTCTTAAAAGAACTGTGGTGGTGTGGTAAATAGAAAACTTTATAAATGATTAACAACACAAAAAACCGGAAAAGAATTAATAGTAAACAAATCAAATAAATTTCGATGGTTTTCAAACTGACAATGACTGAAATAGAAGCGCTAATCAGTAAATGTTTTTTTTGGAAGACATTCACTTAGATATTTACCCTTTCTGAAAGTGAACAATAGACAAGGATGAAGTCAATAATGCATGTCTACTTCTAAATCACAGGGGGATGACGCACGGGTAAACTCAGTCCGCGAGAACAGTAAATGGGTTTGTCTAAAAAAAATTTTCTTGTAATTAGAAGTAGGTACCTACTCTTCTAAAATAAAATAACATATTGACTGACTTGACACTTATTTTATTTAAATGAAACATTTTACTGCGAAAAACACGTGAGTGAAAACCATACTTCTTTGATACAGATACAGAGCATATACCTATAACAACAACAAACGTAAAAAGGGACATGCCCTATCTATCTTCTGTTTATGGTGAGTTAAGTGAGAGACGTATGTCTAATATCAATTTTAACCAAACGTCAACTGTCGAGAAAGACGTTCATAACGTCAAATTTCCATCTCGCTCAGTTCACATATAATAGAAAAGGAACGACAAATATTACGTCACTGGCACTATCTTTGGAACGGACTTTAGTGGTTCTGGATGCGTTTTAGTGTTCGTACGAATCACATTCGTTAAAAAGGATTTTTTTTTGTGTTTATTTTATACGAACCCATTCTGTTTATTAGTGTCTGCTTATTAAAAAATTCAAACCACTTACTTGACAGGCTTGACCGCAATACCAAGCGTCACCACAAGCACAAGTGTAGGAGGCCGTTGAACCGCACGGACATAAACGAGACACGTAAGTCAATGTCGGTTCTTCTTCGTTCTGTAAAAGGAAATTATACAGGGATGGAAACTTTAAAATTACCCATACGAAAGCAATGATAAAAGCGAAAAGAATTACAAATCAATTGGCTAGACGCTAGGCAAGAATAGAGACAATTTTCGTCCTCTCCTAGGTTTGGCAATTAGTTTGCACCCTAGCCCGTCGTCATTGACAACGGGTAGTAAAGTTGAAAGCAGCATCCAAATCAAGAAAGTTCCACGGAACATAATATGTCAGTTACATTGTGACGTCATATGTTTATTGATAACAAAAGCAGATTGATCCTTTTCCGTCAACGTTAATAATTACATGATTATTTTTCGATATAACAATAAACAAAATAACAACCATAATTGTTTATCGTCCTAGCCCTACTAGCTAGTTCACCTATAAACAGAAAACTAAGCAAATAACAATCTGAAATGACAGCTTTTCAGTTGTTTTCCGCTTTCGTCAAACCGGGTTGAAAAATGTGACAACATGAAGTCAGCGTTCGTGGCAAAAGTACGGCTTATCTAAAAAATATTTTATTTGCCGCGTTTTTATGAAGCAAAGTTTCCGGGAATATTCCTGAAGTTTCCGAAATGTAAAAGTTCCCAATTTTACCCAACCCTAGTAAAAACCTAGTTTTGAGACACCGTACAAAAAAAACGAAAATGTATGCAAGCCCACCAATTATCTTCTTATTTCGAAAATTAATTTAAAAAATGATGAAAAGGCCCCTTTAGGTTTAATAGTATATTCTATATTAAGAGCCGAAAGTAGATATTTGCCGCTTGCACATGAAAATTGCAGGGTGAGGCGAAGCCGAACGCTGCAATCATGTAAAAGCTTTCGGCTCGAAATATAGACGATATTTTTTCGACGACTGCTGTGGGGTGGAGTAGAAGGACAATTCACATCATTTTCGTAGCTCGAACTCATTGTCACCGATAAATCACTTGGACGGACTGGCTTTATTTCAAAGAGGTATGTCAAGCGTTGTTATGGAAATGCCGAAAAAGTTGGTGAGTAGATTGTTAGTAGAAAGCGAAAACGCTCTAGGACAGAAAATGATTCACTTTCTGCGCACGTGCGGCAAATAACCACTTTCTGCTTTGAAATGGAAACGTACATGAGGTACTTTTTTAAGTCAGTCGTCGAAAAATATTATTTTCTAGCTTAGCTTGTGAAAAAAACGGGTAAAATTTCAATCACTGCATCATTTCAATAAGTAAAAACAAACTAACCTGAAGTCCTGGACTTTCCACTCCACTATCTGAAAGATCCTCCATCTGCAAATCATGTATTAACATGAGACTCGACATAAAAAGTCAAACTTACAGTTCTATTCTGTTTCGCTTCAGGATTTGAAGCTTCACCTTCCAAATTTTCTTGTTTTACGAAAACAAAGTCCATATCGGTTTGTAAATCTGTGTCGTCCATGTCATCTATCCATGTTAAATCGATAATGTCGATTGCCGCATGTGTGGATGGTGAGAGATTCATAGTAGGCTCAATTGAGACTGTAGAAGTGTCAGGTCTATGCGTTGGTTTAGGTGATGCTAACTGAATTGAAGATCTTACAGTATTCTTATCAGAATCTTCAGTTGTTGGTATGAATGGCACTGAAGCTAAAAGTGACGAAGTGAAAGCATTAAACTGGAAAAAAGTAGGGCAACTACCTTTAGTTATTTGACTATTATTTAAAGTCATGTCCTGACTCTGTGAATCAACTTCAGATATAGCAACATACGAATGATCCAGAGTCCCTTTTTTACTCGAACCATTCAAGTTTAAAGATGAAGCTCCCTTGCTGCTTGCAAGTTGATTGGGTCTAGTTTCAGTCTGAACTGAAGCCTGGCCACGTAAATGTTTGAACAACTCAGCAGATGATGTAACATTCCTCGTCAAATCTTTTTTGGGGGGTATAACATGGTTTTGGAGCACATTAATACGGGGTTTCGGTTTGTCTGTGTTAGTTGACACAGTAGGCGATTTGGGGGCATAAGATAGTGGCTTTGTAAAAGGTAGATTTACCATTAAGTTTTTATTTAACGATGAATGGGTTTCTTTTTTTCCAACTCGTAATAACTCAGATAGCAACAACGATGAGTGACAATTAGCAGCTTGGTAAGTAGGTTCAACTGGAGCAGTATTCCCAGGTCTGTCTGTAGACGATGAGGGAAAGTTTCGATTGGGAGATACTGCATCTGAGCTAGTTGTGGTTGCAGAAGACGTGTTTGTGTCAGAATTATACTCTGTAGGAGTTGACTGTGGTTGGAAAGTATTGTGTGATGCTGAACTATTCGAGTATGTAACTGAAGAAGCTGTTAAGTTTAAAGGCATTTGGTTTGAATTAGGAATAAGAGCATTGCTGGGATTGGGAATTCGGATATTGCCCAAACCGGTTGGTGCAGGAGGAGGTTTCAGTGTGGACTGAGAATGTTTACTAGCAAATTCAGAAGGAGTGAGATGACGAAAGCCAAGAGGCTTAGGTGATACAAATGTGTTCTTTGGCGTAGATTGGTTGGTGCTAACAAGTTTTGACTGTGGTATACTTTGTTGATACTGCTGGTTCCCGGTGTTTGATGATGCACTAGGTTGAATAGAACGATTGACATTAGTGTTAACATGATGACTCTGTGAAGATGTTTCATGCTCCTGTTCACCAGAAGACTTCGACATAATTTTCTTAATCACCATATTGCAGTAATAAACCAATAACTTAAACAAAGGGATTTGTGTATACAACTCAATTTTAAACTTCAATAGTTCCCATAATAGCAAAAACACCATAGGCTTGGTAACTTGCTTGGGCATGTCTTTTGATTCTAACGAGATTGTTAAATTTTCCACGATAAGCAACACAGTGTGATTCAAATTCTTCGTTGCCTTTATCTTTAAATCCATTAAATCTTTATACATTCGCAAAGATTGAAATTGCAGCCGTTGCCTTATCTGATCCTCAAATAGAGTGAGTTCCGTTTGGAAATAGTTCTTGTAGTGGAGACACTGACTTAAAGAATACACGTACATTTTTTGGACATTGCACAAATGCGCCAAAAAGTAAACATGCCGGGTCAGAATTTCCACAATTTTCATGCGATCATTTATCCCCAGTTCTTCTGTTGTCGTGTCCGTTACAAATTCACTGGAGGATAAGTTTTGATTATGGTAATTCATTAAATCCAAAGTGTTGCGGCGAAGTGGCGGTGGCTGCTTTTGAATTGAAGTGTTAGGTGAAACTGCACTTTGAAAAGACGTTGACTGCTGTGAAGGCATCACATTGACTGAAGGCTGTCTAATTGATGGCACATTTTGATTGTTAGGGGCTAATGACAAGTTATTTGGAATGAGAACTTGTTGTGTTGTTATGGAAACTGATTGCCTTGATATATTTACCTCAGGCATACTAGTCTCAGATGATTTAGATGCTGCGGAGCCTTGCGGTAAATTAGTTTCACTGATATGTGAAACAGCGGTGTTTTTCTGCAAGTCTTTATTTAATATCATATTTTTATCGATAACTGGTATCTTTATAGTGGATTTTCCATTGCAATCTAATGAAATGTTCACTGCTTCCACGCCTTTCGTGTTAGAATTACCTTCGTCTGCTCTATAAATTGTAATGGTTTCTCCCTTATTCTTTGGGTTCGTCAACAATCTCTGCAGATCTTCCTCTGCTGACCAGCTGTCAGTAATTTTATTCGGGCTTTTGTCTTCATCAGTTAAATCAATAACAAGTGCATCTGATTCAACTGCGACTACATCATCATCGTCACTGGTCATCTCAACCTGTTTCACTGTAACGCAATCTATTTTCACTTCAGGAGCTTCAGTCACTACACCACAATCTTTACAAACATTGTCCACTATTTTTGATATCACAGGTACCTCAAGCCTAGCAACATCGAAAGTTTCACAACTTTGTAGTTCGATATGGGGGAGTTTTTCTTCAGTGGCTTCGCGTAGGGGTAATAAAGCTTCAGGGGTTACTGATTGCCTTCTTTTTGACAGCGCAGTTTTAGAATTGTGTTCCTTTGCTTTGTTTTTGATCTTTTCTCGTATCGGCTCAGACTTTCTAGTAGTATGTTTGTCTACGTTACGTGATTCAGCAACACTTTCATGATCTCCCACTTTACCAAAACTCTGTTTGCTGCTACTTTTCTTATGCGAAATCGAAGAACGCCTTAAACTACTAGTACTGTCTTTAGTCAATGATTTAACAATATCATAAACGCGTTCTTTAGATGTGGACCTGGATTTACTTCTAACGTTACTGACACGGCTATCAACACTTTTTGTAGGTTCTTTCTTTAGGAAATTACTGGTTTTAATTTTATCCGCTTCACGTGCAGTTTTACAGGGATGGAAATGGTTTAATTCCACAGATAACTTCTTTTTCTCTTTGCTTTTATTCTTTTTTTTTCTGTGTGATTGTTTCGCGCTATGGCTACTTGTTCTTTGTGTCTTTTCCTCTTCTGTACTAAGACCAGTGTCTGTTAGAGATTCTTCATCATCAGAAAGATCTCCAAATAGTTGTTTGATTTTTTCACGTCGTTTGATCTGATCAACATTTTTGTAGTTAGTATGGTGTTTTGAATCAAAACTATAAGAAGAACGCCGGCTTTCTATTTTAGCAGTAGACTTTGATTTATGTTCTGAGGACTTTTTACTTGTTTTCAGTTCTTCCTTAGGAATAGGTTTTATCGCGGTATGGGAAGTGGTTGAATTAACTGGCTTTGCTTCACGATGAGTTTCTGATTTCACTTTGGTTTCTTTAACTTTCTGTAGAGTAGGCTCTTTACTCTTTCTCGGTAATGCGTTTTGAAGTGATTCCGGTTTTAAAGTTTTGGTCAAATTATTTTCGTCATCATCTGAGCTTGAGCTATCAAGGTCGATGATTCTTCTTCTTTTTTTAGGTGGGTTAAAAGTATCCATGTGCTTACCTTTTCGTTTTGAAGTCTGATGAACAATATTGCTTCTTTGAATATCTTTCTCAAATTTGCGTTTTACTTTTATGTCCTTAACAGGTTTTAACTCAATCTCTCCAATGGTCTTACTGTCACTAGATATCACTTTATCAAAGGAGTTGGATCCTTGAGAGGGTATACAAATATTAGTAGCGTTCTGGACTTTTGAATTGTCTTGCGACGAGTCATTTAACGCAGTCTCGCTGTTGTTTTCTTTTTTTACAATGTCATTTCCTGCTGCACACGTAGCTGAAACGCACAGTAACCAGTACAGTTCTTCTGTGTAATGATTAGAAACCATAATAACATCATCGTCTTGAACTTGTTTGGGTGGAATTAAAACAGGAACGGATTTTTCCTTTTCACGAATACGAGACACTAACAAACTACTATCAAGTTTAACGGTTGATAGGTCTCGTAACGATGTAAATTTGGTAAGGCTTGCGTCATTTTCATGTAAATCAGAAAGACTTTTGGATCGGCTTAAATTTCGCTTAACATAAGGAATTAAATCCTCCGTTTCTGTACTCAGTAAATTTTCATTTACATCTTCATTAGCAGTCAGTTCAATATCACAAACTTTTTCCGTCGCATTTTTTGTTTGATCACTGACGGTTTTGCTAAATGACAGCTGTTTCGATACATCCCGTCGATCATATCGATCTCTTTGGTTGTTGGTTGTTTCAGTTGGAGATTCACATGGTGATATATCCATGTTAACCGGTCTGGTATCGTCAAAAATAGTGGTAAAACAATCTAAGTAGCTTAACCGAGTATTTAGAGGTTGCAATTGACCTGCAAGTGCAGGATTTGGCGTTATATTGTCGACGGTAGGCCTGGTCGGCGAGTTATCACATTTGACTTTTATGTCAGCAACAGGAGTCTCTGGATTTCTATACAATGAAATATCTTCCACGGAATTAACAGTGAGATCCACTGTAGGAATTTCAGGCTGGATCAAAATCACATCGTTTTCCGTTAAATTTAGAGAGTCATTGCTGTCATACACGTCATTAGTATTTACTTTTTTGTCGTTTAGATGCAATTTGGGTGCAGCAGTATTTATGAGGGCTTCCAATTCTTTCACAATATCACTGCAACTATCACTAATTTTAGTTAAGGCACTGTCGGTAGTGTTCTTTTCTACACTCATACTAGTTTCACTTAAACTAGTAGCTTTGGCAACACCGCCAGTACTATTATTCCTATCCTTATGGCACACAGACTGTTTCGATTCAGACGACTTCATTTCAGCTAACTTTCTTTTCTTCCCACTACTCGTAGATGGAACTAACTTTAACTTCTTTGAAGAAGGCAATTTTCTCAAAGTAGATAAATCTCTATTACCCTTCTCTGCTCTTCTTTTTGATCGTGCAAGTCTTTTGGACTCTCTTCTCTTCTCTCTTCTTTTGTTCTCTTCACTATTTTTACTCACATTAGATTTTAGATTTGAATCTTTTTGACCGTTTTCTTTTATAACAGTTGCGTTTAACATTTCGTTAGAGCCAGACAATGAATGATTCTTACTACTATCTGATCTACTGGAAGGACTTTGGTTATTTACAATACAATTGTCATCTCGATCATCCCGTCGATTATAATGCAAACCTGTATTTCTTACAGGATTATATTCACGTCGAGGATGATAATTCCTACAATTACAGTGTTAATAACATTGTGGTAAATATCACTAATAAACCTACCAACTCTCATATCTTTGGAGAGAAGAATATCTATAAGGGTGAGAGTAGTTTTGTGATTGTGGCGAATAATTTGATTGTGCTGCTGGGTAGCGCAAGTTTGGGCGCGATGGGTGCTGAAACAATAAAGTAAAATTAATACTTCAGTCATTTAAGTGTTAGTGTTGTAATAAATTATAATATGACACCATACCAGATAATGCACTTGGAAAATTCTTCTACCCCTTCTCTACAACGCGTCGTAAAAAATTAAATGGTTAGTTAGGAGAAGCTATATTTATGTGGACCAACCAAAAAGTATAGTTTGTAAATTGAATAAAACTGTTTATGGCTTAAAACAGTCCTCTAGAATGATGAACGGTAAGATCAAGGTTTTCTTGTTGGGATTAGGCTATAAAAGATTCAATTTCAAGCACTCTGTGTATACCAAAGATGAAATTTCTTGTATTTCAAAAAAAGAAAGTGTAGGTATGTTATTGTATTTGACAATGTCACAAATGACTACACATACGAGTACACATAGCAACACTGGAAATGTGCCAAAAGGTACTTAATAGGTACAAAAAACTAATGTTTAGTACTTACTACACATTTCTGGTGGGCTTTGTGGACGCAGATTCGGCAGGCGATAAGAAATATATCAAATCCTACACAGGTTTTTTTTTTAAACGATCTGCCCGTGCTATATCTTGAATAAACTGAAAGCAAGTTGCTTAAAATAGTACGGAAACGGATATGGCATCAGAAGCTGCTAAAGAAGCAATTTAGCTTAAAAATTTGCTTTTTAAACTTGTGGGGAAATGTGGAGCTATTATTTTGTACAATGGGGCGCAAAAACTGGCAGTTATCACGGTTTTCCACAAAAGGTCTAACACATTGACATTAGACATCATTTTGTAAGAAACGTTGTTAATGATGGGCATAATACTGTCACGTTTAATTTATGAGCCCTTCTGGGTTCATCAATTAAACTGACTCACGACGTTAAACGTCGCGCCGGGATCTCAGTTTCAAGGATGGAATCAAACACTGAGTTTTCTATTAAACACTTAAATCTATTATATATCATATACATAAATGGGTCTGTGCAATACGGTCATAAGCACACTAAAAATTAACAATTCAACAATTGTACTTACATAAATTCATACGCTAAGGACTTAGCATTTTCTGTCGGCTGGCTTGGTCACTTTCGTGTTGGAACAATTCTGGAGAATGGACTACTTAACTTGATCTTCTTTTTCGAGGAGAGTCGACATCTCGACTTCCTGGTTCAGCTGGTCGCACTACTGTCGATTGGTTCACACTCTTCTATACTGCTGCAATCGGCGTGTTTTATACCCGATTGATCGGCTGACGTAGTTTGTTATTGTTTGTCGCCTATTTTTCATATTCCTGCAAAGCAGGTGGTGGTGACTCATCACCGATATGATGCACTCGGTGCATCATGGTGCGATCTTGCCTCGTGCGCTTTATATTTCGCAATCCTCAAATATTCTTATGTTTTTAAGTCAATAAGTCCATCTTTTGAATTAATGGATTTTCCATTCGTGACAATACGCTTAGAGTATTGGTGTACTAGTGAGATTTGTGCCGACGTATTAACATAAGATCTCAATTTTATAAAACACAATTATTTTATGCAAAGTTTAGGATTAAAAAACATTTCAAATGACTGATGTAGTGGAGATGATATCAATCATTTGCGTATTAAGTGTATATTTGGCAACAATGGTTTTACCTGTATTGTCTGGTCAAAAATGTGATAATGAGTAGTAATACTTTAAAAATAAAACCTACAGTTGTGCTGAAGAGATCGGACAATTGACAATAAAACTTCTCCCTTAACCAATTACATACTTTTACCTTTTAACTACCAAATTAAAACAAGTTTAGCGTTTTCCATTTCTATTTAAGTGGAACTACTTATAGTTGGTACATTCTAGTGTTTCTACAAAAATTTGCAAGTATATTTTACATGTGGGTAGATTAATGTAACCCAGAAGTGATACATTGAGGGTAAGACAGCTGTTTCAGCTGGATTGTTGATCGTCAAAGTGCTGGCAACTCTGTAAACATTACAATATTGCATTTTTTGTTTGTTTGCACTATATTAAATTGAATCATTCGGAGCCACTAAAGAAGTTAACAGCTTGATATGGATAGCAGCACAATGGTGCCATTTCAATACCCATTTACCATCTTATCTTAACGGTAAAACGGTGTCTGATTATAAACAAACAATCCTTTTTGTTTGCAATGCTTCTGTCTATCTAATTTATACGTATTTTGTTGAGACGCAAATTTCTTTGTATAATCTATTTTAATGGCTGCTATAGTGAGTAATTTAAGTGAGCGATTAATAATTGACAATTGCATAAAAACCTGATAAATTTTAATGATGTTGTATTGGCAATATCAGATTTGGTTAACATGCTTATACTTGTAATGCTCGGGGTTTATTTTAGCCATCAGTTTTATTTGCGTAAAAGTTAAATATAAAACTTACGAAGTTAATAAAAAACTGGGAACTGGACTGGACAACACTTAACATCACCGAAAAGTCAGCTCCTTCTGCCAAACTATTCCCAAAATGTCCAGCAGGTTTGTTAAATCAATGGCATTATCCGCCAGAATAAATATGGTTTGCGCCTCTTGTTATCGAAGTCAATGAAGAGTACTGTCTTTGAGGCTGATTGAATAAATGGAATTTATATACCAAGTGTTGTGATCTTTCCGATTTTGCGCTTGGACCTCGAACCCCATAGGAAAACTTGTAATCTACGACTTCAAGGAAGTGGAAAAATCGCGGTTTTACAATACTTAAAGTTCTATAAAAATCAGTTAAAAAACCATTATAATAAAGTACCAACTACATTATCGAACATTGTTTTTAATTTTCTTCTTTAATTAAATCAAATAAAATAGCAAATCTGCATAAAACGTACTAGGTTCGTTTTGAATACCAAATGTGTTTACTAAACGTTTTACCGTGATTGAAGGATTATTTTTATGACCTGATGATTTTTACCAATTGAAGCGGTTAGCACAAAATTAACACATTGAAGTACCTTTTTAGAAAAATGTATCTAGTTATCTGCTATTTTAAAAATCTAAGAAACAATTTTACGAATTTGGTTATAAAATCTTCCTTGACTATTATACCATTTTGTTATTATTTATTCCCAATCAACATTAGAATTTTCGACATTTTGGCTGTATCGAATCCTAACAAACTTGATGTGTGGTAAAGTCACATCACTGGTATGTGTGTAGCATAACTTTTAAACAACATAAAACGTCATTCTCCTACAAGTCAAAGTCTAATAATATTAAGGATTTAAAAATAGAAAAAACTTACAACTCAAGCAAAGAAGTCTAAAACCAAACACATTACACAAACAAAGATCAAAAACTAACTAAAACAGTTAAAAAGGATGGTTTACCTGACCGTTTCACTAGAACTTGGTTTCTTCTCATCTTGACCAAAACAGTTATCCTTTATATACCATCCTCCCTACTTTGACCTCTAGTTACTCTTTGTTATAGTACTATAAACTAGGAAGAGGAAAATCTAGGCAATACATTTGGAACGTCCTTTGTGATGACTTTACAACCCAATTCCGTAAAATGCATACTTTCTAAATAAGAAGCCACACAAAAAAAGTAAAGTAATTTCTACGTTTAGGACACCAGGAGGAGTTAATATTTAGTTGTGGTACAAGTGTAATCATGGTGGTTAGTAGTTCAAGTATCAAAATTCGCAAATCCATATTTGGATTCATAATAATAATAATAATTACAGGAAAGTGTTTGATGGGTAATTCCGCAGAAAGATGAAGCAGAAAGGTACAATGATGATGACCCGGCGACACATGTTTCTGCGAAAGTATAAATGCCTTTAACCTTTATTTTTTGTTGACTGCTTACTGCTATAAGCTACAAGCCACAATACCATTTGCAATACATTCAAATTACAAAAATGGTTACAAAAAGGAAAAAAACCTGTTTCTGAGAAAATAGTGTCACGTTGACATCAGCTCCTCCACCAAACGTCAAGTTTAGATTGTAAAGTTAATAAACGTCTTTTCCGAGATCTTGTTGCAGATTCAAACCACAATAACTAAATAACAATTAAAAGTAATTGGGTCAATAATTATCAATTTAGTAAATCAGAGTAATAATTTAAACATAAATTTTCCTAATATAAGACTTGAAACAATAACTTTCAAATGCATAAAATAATGCAACAATTAAATCACACTTACAGTTGACTAGATGACAAGGGCAGCTCTCTGGGGACTTTGTCCCTACAGATTTTAATAATATAGAATTACTTTATATTTTAATTAATAATTTACAACTCTGATGTATCGTACTCTTCTAGTTAATTTAATTTATTAGTTGTGTAAGTATTTGGGCGACTCAAAAAATTGGTTAATTATCGCTGACTCGAAATTAATTGCGACACCTTATTAGCCTCCGTTCTAAAAAGGTAGATTGCTTAGTTTTCAATTTTAGTGGTCATCGACTTGCCTCGGTCAATGACTGACTTTCTGCTTTGTAAAAATAAGGAAAATTGAATTTTCTACTAGGAACAATAGCACAGAAATAACACAAACAAATCAATATTTATGCTAAAATTTGACATTTGACAGATTTGTTGCTCTACGCTATTAGTCCATGCGGTGTAAATGTATTAAATAAAAAAAACGGCTAAGTATGAGGCTTAAAAAGTGGCTCACTAAAAGAGAAAAAAAAATAGTAAATAATAAAAAAAATAATAGAATCAAAAACGAATTTAATTGGTTTGGCGTAACTTAAAATCAGTATCTTGCCAGACATCAAAGTCTTCCACAGATGACAAGTATATTGAAATGTACAATTGTACTAATTGTGTTAATTATTAAAATAAGAGAATTCCAATAACAATGCCAATACTTGCGATCATAAAATTAGTTGAATCTAGAATGTAAGTAAATATACACATTTATACGGTTACACGTGCTTTAATTTCTTTTCAAGATGCATTGTTTTGAAAACGTGGGCAAAACGGTAACCCGGTCAGAACTAAAGCTGAAGGTGCAATATTGCGATCATATTTCTACTCAGGTAAAATTTTATATTGTCATAATGCTGTCCGTTTTGGTAGGTTATTTCTTGGGATCTTTCTCTTTCCTTTACTCATGCTTACTAAAACTCATTGCATACAAACAACTCCAAGATAAGTGAAGCCACTCATCCAAGATAAGAAAAACGTATGAAGATGTTGCTGTAGGGTATGTATAAATAAACTAAAATGCATAGTCAAAAAAGAAAAATATGCCTTCAACATACAGTTAGAACGAAGCCTTTGGTGTTCATCACAGCTTTCAGATTATGAGAAACTAATTGGAAACCTTTAAAGTAAACTGAAGCCATGAAACATGTGTAAAAAATCTACCATATAGAAAAAAGTCAAAGAAAAATGGTCAAGTTTATTTCAAGTTTGACCATGTGTGATTCAATATGGGCATACTTCTGTCTCCAAAACAACCACTTTTTGGTGCCTATTCCCTAAATATTATTTTTATCAATTTTACTGAAAGGGAAAGAACAAATGCTGCAGTTTATTATCATTGAAAAGTGGGAATATGACATGAGCAGCTCACATTATAGAGTCACTAGGGGAAAATTTTGAGAAAAGGAAACTGAAAACAAAAGTATTAAATGTGTTAACTGATTAAGTTTAATCGAAGTTTATACCCATATTTGAATATGAACAATCTATTTGCAAAATAGCACCAACTGACATTTTCACTTAATTTATAAGCAAAATTACAAGTTTGTTACCATTAATATAAAAATCCTAGTTTAGATTTACAGGAACATTCTTACTCTAACTCAGTTTTTTTGAATAACTTTGTTTCAAAAATTGTTGTTTCTTTTGAAGTAAAACTTTTCGATTTAAAGTATGATCTCTAGGCACAAATACGATTTTTATTTAAGAAGATTGGTGTCACTAAGATTGGTCTCACTAATGTTTAAGATTTTAGAACCATTTTTTCCTAAGTTTTCCAAAAACTTCCCAATTAAAAAAATCAAGGGATGAAATTTCATCCACTGTAAACATAATATTTTGTCGTAAGTAGAAATAAAGATCCCACGGTGTTCTGTTTCAGGATATTTTTACGGTATGACTTAATAAGAAATGTTGATAAGAGTGCAAAATATTACATTTAATTGTCCGGTCAATATAAGTCATTGCAGTAAATTCACATGCACATTGCGTATTTTGTCGGGGTATAAATTATGTTCATTGATAATCCGATGAAAAAAGGCTGCTCTTTCACGATATTGGCTCATTCCTGGATTAACAGTATAGGAAACAAATAAGTAGGCATTTGACATTGTCTGAACCAATATGTAATGACAGTCTAATTCTTACTAATATGAAATAGACCAATCAGAGACAATTTTATTTAAGTGTGGGATATTAAATGGACCAATTACAGCTAATCTTGATCCTAAAAAAATTGGTTGTCATCTGAATCACAACATTGCATTGTGGCTTACGGTTTGGGACGATTAAAGCATTTCAAGTTTCAATTACCGTTTAATTGATATGAAATAATATTTATTATGCAAAACTTAAAATGTTTGAAACAGCTATTTACCTAACAAAATAACTAATCCAGTATCCAGTAGATAATAGGTCTGTTCGCAGAGAGAATCTCCAACTAGTAATCAGAGAAAATCAGATACATCCATTGGCCACAAGTCAGAAAACGTCATAGTCACGTGAGCATTTAACCAATGAAACTTGACATTTACTGTTTCTGAGTTGAAAACCAGTCAGGGATTGCCTCTGCAAACAGACCTAATGTTTCATATAAATTTACGTAGTCAATTATTGGTACAGTGATCACTACTATTTCTAAGGTTCTTCTTAAGTTAAATTAACGAAATTGGATTGTTACCAAACTAGAAAATTTAGAAAGACTCACATGTTTGCCTCGCATATCGCTCCTAAGACGGTTCCGAGAACGGTTCCTTTCTGCATAAAAACTATCACAAAAATATTCATCTTTAGAAAAGTCCCAATACTCTTTCGACACACGTTCTTCTGGCTCAAGTTCACTATCACTGAATGTTCCGGCATTTTCATTATTCTTCCCGTCACGTCTTTCACTACTTGGTTGGAAATAGCGTTCTCTGCTACAATAGGTCTCATTATCATTGTATTGATTAGTTAGGGAGTTAGATTCATATTGACTTTTCTGTTGCCAACTGTATTCTCCATAATCATAGTCAAATCTTGTTGATCTTTGGTTTCTTTGCCTCTGATAACGTTTATTAGACATTGTCGTACTGTAGATAACTAGATTCACTATGAAATTAACTGCTGTTCTCAAAATATATCATTCAATTTATGATAGCGACTTAGCTTAATTGTTTCAAAAATCTAAACAACATTAATTGTCAATTAGATAAAATCGATAAACGGTTATTAAATGATAAGTCCTAATAAAGTGCATCTGATACTTGCGTTTTTTTCAGATAAGCCTTGCAAATTTTGCTTTAAAGCCAAATAATTGACCTGTTTATATCTGTACTTGTAGGACCCAGTGATGTTAAGGACTAAGAACCCCTAAAAATAGTTAACAATATTTAAGATTAAAAATAGCTTTTAACCTGCTAAACAACCAAGCCCTAAATAAGTATCAGGTTTCAACCACTGCTATAAATTACTGGGATATTGGCTAAAGGGAATGTTGCCAAATTTATTTTAAATGCCCAACTATACATTCATTCAGAAAAAATACTAATCTAATGCAATGTTTTATTATATTAACATATTTCTGAGTACAAATGTACCTACTTGCACTATCTTCGTTATAATAATGAATACTCCAGTAGTTCGACTTATATTATATTTGGCAACTATGTCAATAAAGAAAAAAGTGCTTGACCAAAAGGTTCTCACTCATCGTTTTTTATGAAATAGTTCCTTAATGTTAAGGGCCTATAGATACAATGTTTGAGGGCTACAATGTGATGACCAGATTTTTTTTCTTGAAAATTAGAATGTTAAATGGAATTTTAAGTGTGTATGCTGTTATTTTTACAATTGTATACTTTTGCCCTGCCTAAACCTAAAAAAAAACTTTTTTTGCAGGTAGAAACCTAAAGGGTTTATAAAACCAAAAATTGAAATCCATTAAAATGGCCCTCTTATCAGTGTTTATTTGATTTCAAATAATTAATGATATACAAAATGAGGTTTTAGGGATAACAAAAAATTCGGAATTCAGAGAAGAAATCCAAAACAATTCCAAACATAAGCTTTTTAAAACACATTTTACACCATGCATTAAACTAAATTTGGAAAGTTTGAAATTTTGGAATTTAGATAAATTCTCGGATTAGATTCATTGCATGCTATATTTGAAAAACATTTTGATCTTACAGTTACAGTCAATATCACAGAAAGTGGACAAAATTTGGCAACTGTGTCTTGAGATCTTAACTTTTTATCAAATTTGACAGCTTTTGTCTAATTTAACCGACTCTTAAACTTGACGTAACCGGCCTTGTAAGTCACCTTGTAAGTAAGGTTTAGATAGAAGATAGCAATAGTGGTCCCTAGCAGCTGGTCCCGGCATTTGGACCACCCGCCCACCCTGTAGTTTCCAGGGTTTGCACTTTGCATTTTATAAGTATTGTTGATCCATTCGCAGTATAAATGTAGTGTATAAGGTTTGATCAGTAATATATACCTCTTCTCATAAATAACTTTTAAAAACTGGCAACCAAAAATATTGGCAAGGCCTTGTATAGAAAAGTCTAGCTTGAAAGGGCTTTTGTGACCAGTGAGACAGAGCATCAACTACAATCGGCCATTAAATTTGTTGGTTTTCCTTCAGTATTGAGTAAAAAAAATTAGGACATAATTTATCAGGGTTCCAACCACTTGTGGAGCCTAATTCTTGAAAGCAGGGAAGGGAATTTTCAAGAGAAGTGTTAATAGAATGTGACAGAAGAAGCTGACATTGGGGGGTTCCTGTCACATTCTACAGATCATTCTCTTCGTTTCAAGAATACGCACCGTGGAAAGCCGCCACAACAACGTTTTTTTATACTAATTTAACCATTCTCCTTTCTCAGGATACATAAAAAAAGTTACAAAGTAATGCAGCTAAATACTTTACCACAGTATCCAAAATACAAACAATAACTGAGACAATAACATACTCTATTGAATGCAACCACAAGTGAGTGACATATATTCTTCAGCAGTTGTTTACTGTAATGAAGACTATCTAATAAGCCCACCAGAATTTGATTTAATTATTTTATTACTAAAAAAACTTACCTTTTGTATTAGTAACTTAAAGCTCTTTATAGCATCAAAAAAAAACACTCATAAGTTTAACTATTGCTACATAAGAACTACAAAAACACTTACTTGGTTAAAGTTTATGTTTGGTGGCTGCCAATTCATCTGGGAATTTAATGGCAGAGGGCTCCAACTATCCCAAGAACCATAATCTAGAAAAAGTTACACTATCAATTAATATCAAGGTTGAGTCAATTCAAATATTTCTGAATGGAGACAAAATGCTCTTATAGATTGACATATTTGTGACAATTTAAATTAAAAACTGTCAGAGCTATAGCACTGTTCACAGTTAAGACTTCTGCCATCTTCTTCTTCTTCTTCTTACTTTCTTCGACTTCTTAACATGTCTGACTCTACTTGTGTTGTGGTCTTCGGGAGTAAAACTCATACCAATAACTAAATTCATGCAGTTATCACAACAACTACATTTATAAAGAAAAACAACGAACTTAAACACATTGTGTAAAAGCTTGCAGCTATAATGGCTTTTAAGTCAGCAGGAAATCAAACATAATGGTAATCATTGTACCAATAATGAGGCTGTGGAAGTAATACTGGCTCAATCAATTAAAACTGAGTACTAAAAGAACACTTAAAAACTCACTACTATAAGGATTCATTGGCAGGAAGTAAACAACAACACTATAACATAATATACTGCACCAAAAGATTTGAATGAAACAAATAGTCCAAATAAAATACAAACAAAACTTGGCAGGTCCAAACTCAAAACAATTTTTTCTAACCTAACAAAAAAATATAATTAATAACAATAACTGACAGAAATTGCGCTGTTGCCAGTTGTTCAGAAATGAATACAAATAGAAAATGATTTCATTTCTCATTATTATTGTGTGAAACAATAAAATAATATGCAAGATAGATCTGAAATTCTTGTAATTTCGGTCTATTAATAATGCAATTTCATTACCAATTAATTCTAAAGTTAAATAGGTTTGACAACAATGCGCCAGCCAGCTAAGAACTTTGACTTATTAAGCCCACAACATATTTGATATTTGACGCCGGCGGCTAAGATCATACTCAATGAATTCAACCATCACGTACTCGAGAGCATATCCTGTTACAGGTTTTATAACTGAATGTAAATTATAATAACAAATAATATTATGGCTGCCTTAAGTTTCAAAGAACCTTTAAAGAAAATTTCGCTCAAATTGGGAATTTCTGCTTTCGACGGTGGTGGTCAAAGTAAGGCTGCTAGAGCAAAAACAATTGAATATTCATACAATCATTTTACATCAAGTAGGCCTAGAATTTAAATAGATTCCAAAAATCGAATAAAAAATTATAAGTGTGGTTTGTTGCTCAAATTTGGGACACCATGTATACTGATTATCTAGGAATAAAGTGTATGCAAATATCTACAAGATTCATTTTTTTTATAAAATGAAAATTAAACTAGTGACAAGGATGTTAAAAATTCATTGAATCACCCTGTAAACTACTCCATTGTATTGTCAATAACTCGGTTATTTTGACAATTATAGGGTGGTTCAAAATACTAATTTGTAGCTCTTGAAATTCTCTTTTGACCACCTCGTATAGCGTTTTTACCTAAAACGTCGAATAACTGAGTTATTTACTGTTAAAACTGAGTTGTTTGTTGTAAAGTTTGATTTTGACTTTTTTTACTGTGACAGCCCATAACTCTGTTATTTTGACAGTTACAGGGTGCTTCAATATACCAATTTATAGCCCTTGAAATTGTCTTTTGATCACCATATGTAGTAGAAATGTTACGCTACCGAAAGATTGAAGCTTTTATACCGGGAATGTGTTGTCCAGAAAAGAGAACATATAGAACATCTCTTCAATTAAATCAGATTACCATACCCTTGCATAAATTTATAAATAATATAAAAGTGTTGAGGTTAGGTAAACAATATTTTTCAGAAAGTTTTCGGAAAAAATTGGAAAATCTCAACAATTCAAAAATAATTCGTTTTTTAATTAATTATACCAACCATCCAATATCAATCCAAATTAAAGTTTAATCATTAAATTTCTTATTAGAATGCATAATAAGCATAATAATTTCCAAAAATGGAAAGATTATACATCTCTGGCTTTGCTCACTACATGGAGCTTGAAAATGAATGCTGCCTAGAATAGATACATTTAATATTTATAAATAATTAAAATGCACAAAGAGCATACAGTCTTAGTTTTCATGCAAAAGTTTAATAATCATAAGGTACTTACATTTTAGAATTTTGTCAAGTAAAAGAAGTTGATCTAAGACGGAGAGTGTATTCATTCTTATTATTCACTTGTACGAAAAATGAGAACAAATATCACCACCACTCATATCACACGGGTTAAGACTAAACTTAGCAACTAAACAAATCTTTGCTAGTTGGTTTTTTGGCCTTTTCAAGAGGACAGGATATCTCAAATATTTCTTATTTTTGGGATTAAACATAGTAGGTTTATGCGGTTTTACAGTTTGTTGCGAACAACAAACTATCTGACACTTATATTCATGCACTTTTGTGCCGCCTTAAAATTTAAAATACCAATAAAATATAGAATGGAATGTTAAATATAAAATAATACTTTCAACTTGCTATACAATAATTTCAAATCCGCGTTTTACATCGCAGGTCTTGAAGAAAGATGTATACTTAAAACTTTTTTATTTTTGTAAAAATAAGAAAGAAAGTACTTACCATTCATATTATTTGCTTTTATAACTAATTATTTTATTGTCAGAAAATTTTATTTATTGTATTTTTAATAATAATTAGTAACTCTTAAAGCATTCTAAGACTTATCAACACTACTTTACATTACATTTTGAAGTTATAGCGCTGCATTTACAATTTATATGTAATTATTAAGAAATTTATTGCATGCTAGTATAAAAAATATGCTTACCAAGTGTTTATCAAATGCTTATATTACATAATTAACCACAATATTGGCACGAGTCTATTATGTTTTTCACAAATGCGTGTTCAGCAGTAATAATATGCAATTATTTTATTGTTATTTGATCGTCACTAAAAAAGAGAACACAGTAACCACATCCAAACAAAACTTTTCTACAAATTTTTTGTTCCTAGTAAACTAAACAGTGAACGGTACCGAACACATCCTACCACTTGACATGGTACCTCTTTCTAGTTGAAAAACTCGACGATTATTCATATCAAATATGTCTGTCGTCAGCATTAAAAATGCATTGCTGATAAGTCTTTTATTAACTGAGCCATTAAAAATAACAACAGCATAAATTGCTTTCTTTATTTCTTTTAAACTCTGTTCATTTGTCCTTTTGCATAAAGAATACAAGAACTTGTGTTTGGAGTCTTATCATTGGACAGAAAGTTGCGGTAATTTTTGAAAATTACCTAATTTGTATTGTTATTGTATGTACTACAGGGTGTCATAGAAAAACTATTCCTGTCAAGATAAATTAGAAGTTTTTAAAAACGATCTCAATCAGAGCAGGAAATAGAAGCTATTTACCAAATTGAAGGAATTTTTTTTTATGCAAATGAGTTAATAAACTTTATTGTTAGGACACCCTGTACGTGAATGGGTTATGTCATCATGTCACTAAACAGTATAAAAAATTGTAGCAAATAAATAATTGGGCATTAGAGAAAGAACAAAATAATTGTATTGTAAATATTTATAGAAATGCATGCTTTCAACTATTAGAAACTATAAAACACTCACCGCAGTAACTAAATCGACCATTTTGTGTACTGAACGAAAAACTGTACTGTCGAAAAAACAAACGAAGAGAAAAAATAGTTTTAGATAACCTTTAAAGGAAGAAAGTTATCATTTTAATTTACCGGAAAATATCATAATTTTGTATGATTTATGGGAAACTCACCTTCTCAAAAGTATTAAATAATCGTTATCTCCAGGTCTATTTCTTTTGGACTGATGATAAAAAAATGAATAAAAATGATAAAATGCAAGATAATAGGGTCGTTCAAGAAGTGTAGTGTCGTTTCAAGCAGTTGGTTTCGTTTGTGAATGAGCCGGAATGAACATTTTCAGAAAAACAAAATGGTAATACGTCAGAATACCGATTTTCTTTTATTTATGTACTAACAGAAGGTCAACTCACCACTTTACTTGCTCAATCAAACTGGTACGATCTGATTACTATAATAGAAAATGTATGTGAGTGCTCTATTCTCTAATTTAAGTCCTAAATCAATCAATTACTGAGTGCCTCGAACATTGTAAATTAATCATTCCTAACATCTAGTAACAACCACACATCTCATAGTCCAATCTGACTAACTTACATTCTTAATACGTAATGCCTTCCATCGCAAAACGTGAGTCATAATCAACCTATGAAGTCTTCAACCAACTACTTCATTTCCCCGCTGTCCCTTCCACCGGACAGCGATAAGTCCACATGCGTTTGGGGCGAAAACTGTCCATGCGACCAGGATTCTATGGTAGGTCATTCCCTTTACAATAGTTACCCGACTCAAGCCTTTCGACCCAGTCAACTAAGGCCTTACAGCGCCAAAGTTTGCACCATAACTATTGCAAAGCCTTACTGAGTCACCTTACGACGACCCAGTCTGCGAGAGCCTCGCTCTCTATCCCGACAAAGTAGTCTCAATTCAAATCAAATGTGTGAATGCACTAGCCCTATCAAGCCTAAAGCATCAACTTTCTCAATTATCCTGAATCCATATAGATATCCTGAACTATTCAAGCAATAAAACCATCAACTATCAGAAATAGAAACAGAAACAGAAACACCTGTGAGTACAATAACTCACCTGATTATTAAACTCTTGAGGTACACACATGCACCCACAACACTTCTTTCTCAAAAGGTACTAACTTTAGGACTAAAACAGATTATGCATACCAATAACGCCTGGTCTGTTTATTTTTCCTAAGTTAGTAAATCAATCAACGAATTACGATATTTTTCTTAGTGCCTAAGCTTTGCTCCCAATAAATTATTGTGCAATAAGAGCCCTAATAGGGGTCGACACTTAAAATTCCAATGCCAACAAGGGTTTATTTTCTATCTAATATAGGACCTTTTTAAACTTACTTTTACACAATTTCAAATAATTCAGAATTGTTCTGAACACTCTGTATATGTGAGCAATTGCCTTGTAGATGACAAACCTTCCCTGCCAATTAAAAAAACACCTGTGATGTCTTTCGTCAACCACTTACAGAGTTTGACAAATTTATTACTTAACCAGAGCTTTTTGCCTTTCAGTTTTGCTTGAAGTAGCATAAAATATATGATTTTTAGATTAGATGTGTCAAAATTATGTATGTGATCAAATACCCTTAAGATATTCCGTAAATCGTGGGAATTAAAGAGACCTTATAATATCATCATCCCAATGTCATGCATCAACCATCTCTATTGGGCGACACCAGACCTATTTGAGCTTTTGTTTATGCTAAGTTATTTTATTTGTAAGAAATATCGATTTATTGGTTTAGATAACCTATAAGTGTGTATGTAATAATATGATTTTTGTGGGACGTGTGTTGGAGTTAAGGGAATTAAGTAAACTAGAAAACATTCAGATATTAACCTTCAGAGAAGGTGGTAGATTCGAATAATTTCTACTGTTGAGTCTTAAACGGGTCACATGATTAAATAAATTGCTTTAGTACCGGAAAATTTGTATTAATTTTTCCTCAATTCTTACATGTATAACGAATAAAATTCATTCAAAACCCTTAACAAATTTGAAAACATTACAACAACAAACAACAAAATAAGGAAATACGTTCACAATAGTAATTCTTACTTTTTTCCAGGATTCAAAATCCACAAATTGCTCAAACTTTGGTGCAACAAGTTTTGAAACACGCACTTAGTTTCATTATAGACCGTTCTTTGTTATTAAAGCTGGTACCAACCATGTACCAACCACCCAACCCTACTCGATTCACTTTTCACTTACATTTTTCTGCTACTTTTGACTACTTTCGACGTTCTTTACTAGGAGTACTTACTCTTTCTGTCACTCGCTCCTATGGTTTTCTTGAGCTTTTATATCAAAATTTTGAGTCATTTGTTGTCAATAAATTATTTTTAATAATCAACAAAGAGCTGAATTAGTCCGTTCCGATATCCAGATTGCAAAACTGTAAACCCAAGTTGACCCAAACAAACTGGGTAGTTATTCCTAGGGTAGTATCAACCGAATGTTAGTAACTTCTGCCTTCACGTTTTGGTAGAAATTATCTTTATTCGAATAAAATTATTTTGAAGTGAAAAGTACTGTCCTTAGTCAAAAATAAATATTAACCGAGGGATAAAATGTCTCTCTTAATAAAAAGAGTTTATTAAGGAGTGACAGCGCCATCTGAAAATTGCACTAAAAAGTTAGACAAATCCTGATTTGTAGTTTCTAATAACCCTCCGATAAAAAAATTTGTTAAGATACACCACAATTACCTTAAAAAACTAATATTTTTTGGTTTGTAAATTAGAATTTTGACGCCTTGTATTTCGAAAACTGTCCACTTTAGTATTAGAGAAATTTGATTAGATTATCATGTTTTTAGAGATTTTATACCCATATTTTACAAACACCCTGTATAGTTAAAATCGACCGCTCTTGATTTTATGGTGCACGAAATAATCACGTCTTCTACTTTCTTGTTTGCTAGTGAAGCTGTTGTCTGTCTAATAAATTTCTAAGAAATTAGTTATTTTCTGCTCGGCTGGGGTAATGTCATTTTTTTATATAAAATAACATTTAAATCAAAAAATAATAGCAGTATAATTGATTTCTTAATTAAGAATACACTTTAAATCATTTGCAAACAAAGGCTTTAATTTTAGGTAAAATGTTGTACCTAACACATTCGGAAAGTGTCTTTTCCGCCCTATGACTGCTTTTATTCGTCTTTCGGAGAACTGCAGTCTTGTGCGGGAAAATGCCACTTTCCGCAAAGTTACTTTTCCGCATTCAATTTGATCTTTTTAAAAATATAAATTTAGTAAATCAAAAAACACTAACTGTGTACATATTTGATGTCTTAACTAAGAATACAATTTTTAATTATCTTTCTAAGCAGATACTTTTATTTTAGTAATTTAGTTTTTATTATACATTTTCGTTCAATTTAATGACAATTGATACTCGCAGGGTAAGAAAAATGTTGTACCTAACACATGTGGAATGCGTATTTCCAGGGATGGGCAATTACATGAATATTGCATTCCAGCAAACAGTCCAGGTCCGTATTTGAAAAATTGATGATAGTATCTAAAAAAGGAGCTAAAAACTAAAATTATTTTCTTGAATAGCGTAAAAAGTGCTACCAGAAAGTGTCATTGGTTTTCCAAATTAATCAATAATAAAGTGGTAAACAAGTAAAAAGGAATTTGCCTTTTTTTCGGTTTTTGTCGGATGTCTCTGGATGTAATAGAAATTTTTTGATTTAGTTTAACAAATTTTTTCAAACATTATTTTTGATTCCATCCTATACGCACTTTTGCTATGTCGGTTGCGTTACGAGACAGGTTGCGTTGAAAACTTAAACGTCTTGTAACCACTGTTATTGTGTTAAGTTGTTAAGTTATTCATATTTTGAGTTTTATTTTAGGTTTGATGAATCTGGTCACCACCAGTTCACCCTTTTTAGAAAATTCATTTTCAAACACCCGGTATATCGTACAGATTTTGTATGTGTCACTAGAATTACAGTAATTACTTACCGTACCTATAGAATATAAGTAACACACAGGTCACATTTCATAACTAATTAATTCATAAGCATGTAGGTGCAATTAAGATTGTACAAATTTCCTCACCTTACGAGCATATCAGCCATACCAAATTATTGTAAATGCTCACTCGATTAACATACCAAGTGCTGTTTATTACCCATTTTGATTAGTTACCATGTCGTCTATTAACACCATAATTGTCATTCTAACTGCTATCGCGTGTTTGGGTAAGTTTATTTTAGATATCTATTTTAAATTGCAAAAAAGAACTTACTACTCACAAATGAACTGAAAATGTATCTTTTACGGTATTGTGTGTAGTGGAAAAAAATGAATTTACACCCTCGGGCAGAAAACAAATTTTACCGCCGGTTCTTGGCGAATCTCTTACATGTTGCATACTTTTTATTAATAGTATTTAAGTTAAGGACTTCTTTCCATTCATGCTTCAACGCAAATTCTTGTTTTTTAAGTTTTTTTGACTTTTTTAGCAGTAAATTCGATAAAGCTTTATCTGTTTCAGATGATACTTTAGCTGGAAGGATGCCAAAATCCAAAATTTACGGTATCACTTAAATCTTAGCTTATTTTCATTGATTGACTGATTTTAATGACAGACAAGTATATGATACATTTCACTGATCTTTAATTAAATGCATTTGAATTTTATTTTAAAGTATATCACTTATGCGTAAACGTACCACAAGACAAAAGAAAGTTTGCGCCCTTAGCTTAAACCACAGCCGCGGGAGTAATCTTCTTCTTTCTGCCCTCTTCTCGTGAATACCTATTACGCTTAAACTATTATGTTTCCACCTTTGTTTGTTTATTTGTAAAGTTACAAAATTACTCTATCGTTATTGCCAGCGGGCGGTAAAATAAAAAATGATCTATACCTGCTAGTTGTTCGAACTTTTCAATCCAAAGAGCATTTGTGTGTAAAAGCACTTTTTGACCGCGGACGTAATATTCTTCTTTCAGCTTTTAACACGTAAATAACGATTTGTTGTTAATAGGCTCATGTGCCGATTACTACGAACTTCCCGACTATGACATGGACAGTAAAAGTTGCCAGCTCTTCTTAATAAGCGTTATAGACATGGATGACGACTTGCTTGGTCTTACTGAAGCGTTGTTTCCTGTTCTGACAAACTCGTCAAATCAGTCTGACACTCCTTTAACCACACCGAAACCATATTCTGGAGGATTATTCTGGAGAAGAAAACGATCACTGCTTTTGGATCTAATGGAATTAACTTCCACCGGTGTAGTACCCAAAATAATGAGTATATCCCAGGACAAGTTTGTGAAGAGAAATTTACAAAAAACTGGACGTATTCTTGGTCAGGTTGGACCTTGCAGTGTTTGGATGTTTGGTTATCTTAAATACTGGTACGATATTATACGGTTGGTATTAAAAGACCAGTATTCACTGTTCTTTGATATGAATAAGATGTAATAATTATTGACAAAGGTTCTTTCATAAAGATTTGTCTAATATGATCAAAAGTTTAGTAAAAAATGTTGATTTGAAATAGGTTTAAAACAAATTATATTTTTCTTTGTTATTGGTGAATTTATTGTAGTAATTTTCGATTATTATTGGTTCGTAATGTAAGCATGATATAATTTGACAGGGATATATTACAATACATAAATAGCTATTTATGTAACCAGTTACGAAAAGATCGATTTTGTGTAACGAATGAATGTTTGTAGGGCGAGCGCAGCGAGGTCCTACAATTTGAATCAGTTACACAATAAGACATTTTCGAAACGTGTTGCATACATAATTTTTTCTAATTTTGACCAAAAAGCGGTAAAAACCATCTTTTAAAGTGATTTAACACAAATATTCACTTTCATAGCACCTTGTATAAACAGTGACAACGACATGTTATGATGGATGTCGCCCATATGTTTCTACGGAAATGCATAAAAACAGGGAGTGATGAAATGAACTTTTCATAACTAGTTACATAAAGTGATACTTTATGTAACTAGTTACATAAAGTAAAACGTTTTGTTACTCTAATCAGTTTTGAAAACTGTCACTTTATATGCCAAAATTAGAAAAAATAATAATTATCTGGTGACTTGGTAAGCAATAAAAGCAACTTTCCAATTTATCCAAGAGTTTGATCTTTTCTTGCCAATTTATACATATCCCAAAATTGGTGTTAACCATGTTCTTTAGGAGAAAATCATATTCCATGAATATTCAAAATCATAAAAAAAATTATCAATAATAATAATAAATATAAACAAATCCTTAGCTTTTTTGGCATAAAGTGTACGGGTCTAGTCTAATATTTTCTAAAAGTGATCTTTTTAATTCATTCTGATCGATTTAGAGTGGCAAATTCCTTTTACTGCTTTGTCTTTGTACAAACAGGTTGAATGATCAAAAAACACAAAAATCAAATTTAAATCAACTCGTTTATTAAAACTATAAACTTTAAAGGTTTAATACTGTAAAAGTGGTCACTGAGTTTTCACTTATGGAATTTTAGTGACAATCCAAGGCAGCCGACCAGTTTTCTTAAAGTAATAGTAGTCATAAGCTAGCTTCCCCAAAACAAAAATGATCAGGCATCCTAAAATTCCATTTAGTAAATCCAGAGCTTCTTGTATTGTATACTCTGATGGCGAATGACACACTGAACCTCTGGATAAGTCCACAATCTGGAATAATTAGTGAATATAGTTGCAAAAATGGTAACTTTAGTGAACTTACTGCCACCATTGAATTTTCCGAGTTTTCGGAACATTTTATGTCACGCAAGTCTAGGATTTGCGGAGCGTATTTCTGAAGCATTTCCTGTAAAAAATATTTAATTTTCAATATAATAATTTTTTATAACCTAAATGTTATGACATATTCTTAGAAGAAGATCTTAAAAGATCAAAGAATAAAAAAAACATGAGAAATAACACATAAAAAATCCATCTTTCTATGTTTCACCCTGTAAACTGGAAAACTTTGATAAGTCTTTAAGAGACTCTTCGATGACGCGTTGAGAGTCATGGTAAAAATAGTAATTATACTATTTCATTCAATTTTCCCTACATTATAAGTCATCTTTCGTTCCTGTTATTAAGAGTACAGGTCGTAACTTAGCCAGAAATTTATTTCCTACCCTTCTTTGTACTGATTTAATTACTATTTAATCTATATTTTAGACTAAACGAGGACAAGTGTACTTGCTGTGACTTGACAAAAGCATTCGATTGTAAGTAACAATCTTTTGTTGTTAATTTAGGAATATACCGTGGAGCGTAGCTTTGAGATGGTGTTTATTGTACGTGAAAGGACGATGTCAAAAGGTCCCTTTTATGTGCGCTGTGTGCGATCTATTTTAATTTAAGGTTATAATTTTAGTTCTGATAATCTTAAACAAAAAGAAAGTTAATTTTGCATATTATAAAAATTAATTAATTCCCTATATTTAGAAAACAACGCCTTTAAGGTAGAAAGTTAACTCTGATTTAGCAATCAAAAATATGTTTGTTAACTGCTCTGGTATTTTCATTTTCAGAGAAAGCCTGACAGAATATGAGAATGATCTCTTTAGCCTCTTGATCCAGAGCAGAGCAGAAAATGGTTAATAAATTTATCATCTTTGATTTGATTGACACATTACATCCAAGTTTCTCTACATATTAAAGCTTTCATATCGTTATTGTTAATATAGTTGTACGTACTAGACCCGTACACTTTGTTGCTCCATAGTTGTTGGCTTATGTAGAAGTTGAATATTTAATAGCAGGACTTCGTATGTAAGCTTTCTTTACTTCTAGAAAAAATTCATAGCCAGAATGCTAAGTACGTTAAGCTTTTCTTTGAAAACAGCCCATCTGGGAGTAAATAGTTAATAGTATTTCCTTTTCATGTTTGGTTAAACTTACATGTCTCTACATCAGAAAAGTTCATCTAAACTAGCTTTTGTTGATACTTTTTTGATGTTTTTTGGGACTTTTTTTTAATGTTTCTTTTATTGGCGCAATCCAATGTATTAAACTGATTCTTACCTTAAATCTGGGAGAAAAAGTACAATCACATCTCCACGGATTCCCACCTAGGGTTAATCTTAAAGCGTTGGGCATATTGACGTTGTGTTGTAAGGCATTGTCTATGGCATAAGCTGGAAGCTAGACATCCAATAATTATTGTTACTTAAACAGTGTTGCTAATTTAGTAATGGCTCTGTAAGCCAAATGGATTTACTGACCTCCGATATTTGGTTGTTCCGTAAAGAGAATATCCGAAAATGCGTGAGCCAGTACGATCCCTCCAACATGCTGATGCTTGATATTTGATTATTGTCCAGGAAAATATCGACGACATCTCTTCAAAAACATCAATCTAATTAACATCCTCGAATGAAAATTCTCACAAAGTACTACTAGTAATTACAAAGTGAACCCAACAAAGAGCTGTGCTTTGTCCATTAAATAATGCTTACCTGTAAATCGGATTTAATTTCAAAGGACTGAGATCCTCTATAAAATTTTCTTCCAAGTGTAATATTTTAGTTTTAGGAGGAAATGTGTCGGGCAACCGAGTAAATCCTCGGTGAGAGCAATTCACTTCAATAATGGGCTCCAGAACCGCAGTCTCCATATCCGTTACACATTTAATTAAGCGGCAAGCACAGTTTGGGGTACAGGTTTCCCTTGTTAGCTAATTGAATATTAAATATCCATTATTCCTTTTTACTGCAGTTCGATAATTAGAATAAACAAATAAGAAAATATACCTTCAAGACATACCTTCCTAAAATGTGCTATTGCGAGTAGAGGTTTGTTGTTGTGAGGCATTTTAAAACATCTTAAGGTGTCCAGATCTTTAAATACTGTCTGATTTAGCTCTAAAATCCATTCAATGCTTTTTGAACAATTCCACCGATTGCCTGAAAATTATAATATTGATATTTTTAAGCGAAAAGTGGAATAGCGTCAATTATGTTTGTTTTCTAAAAGCTATGCCAATATACCGGATATACTGGAAGTCAAGAAAAAATAGAAAGATGTCATCAATTTCAAAAGTAAAGTTTGTATATATGTTTGCATATTCGTTTGGAGTTTCCGGAAACGTTTTTGTGTCAATTGAACGCCCTCTAGCAGGAAAACGGAAAGAGTCTATAATTTCAAATATTGTCTCTATTATCTGATATATTTTTGGAAAGTTTAGAGTCATAGTCCAGACTCTAAACTCTCACTCAATATCAACGCTCTTTAATAGCGTAACTCTTCAAGTAACCAACATATTAAGGGCCAAATACAGTCTAAAAATTGTTCGGTAAATTTTTAAAATAGAAAAAGACTAAATTTTGTTAATATAACATACTTAGCCCTGAAAGAGCTAAAATAAGAGAAATATTATGTGTGGGGTGCGGTTTTGCCAAACTGTCAATTTTTTTGAAAATAGGGAAAACTTCACTACAAAATTAACATTGTAATTTTTGGCCATAAATTTGTTGTTTTTGCTGTTCAAATGCTATTTTATTTATATTTCCGAAGTTCTTTGAACAAGATTTAAAATTTTTTGAAAAAAGCTGGGCATTTAAAAATCATTTGTTTATATTTTTGTTGGTTCTAACTCCAAAACATTTCGAAAAAAATCAGTTTTTTACAACTTTCACGCCCTCTAGCGGCCTAAAGGTACAAGCTGCGAGATCCAGATCATGTAGACATGATTTTAAAAACCTTGAAATCTTGTAAATTTTTGGTCTTTATTGCTGCTGCTTATGTAATTCGTCTAACCGAATTCCGTTCGAATAATCGAAGTATTAAGGGTTAAGTCAAAGATTGAAAAAAAGGCTCACGTGACTAACACTATAATAAGAATAGTGCGGCGTTGCCAAATTGTTGTTGTTAATTGTTTTAGTTAAATTGTTGCTAATAAAAAATTAGGAAAGTGTTGGATGACAAAACAGAATTGAAAAAGTTTTTTCTAGGTAATTACATTGGCTACTTTTTTCAATTGAGTTATTGTAAAACAGTGTAACATTGTCAAATGTAAACTAGGTTTAAAAAACATTATGATATTTTAGGTTAGGAAAAAGATATCAAAATGCGGTATTTAGCTACCTTATTGTTTTTTTTTTAAATGATGTAAATTTGTTTACAAAAAAACAAATTTTTCCGTTTTGGATTGTTATAGATTTACCACGAACGTTGCACGTCACGACCTGTTAAGTAACTAAACTTTGGCATTAATAATGCAAATTTTATTGCAGTGACGTCATTCTAATTTTGTTTGACTTTCAGTGCTCCTAAGTGAAAAACTCACCTGATAAATACACTTCTTCTAAACCTTCATAAGAAAGCTGTGGGAAATCGGTGAAAAAATTCCCGGATATGTTGAGAAGCTTCAGGTTTGGAAAATAACTAGTAAAATTATCACAGAGACTCAAGATTTGCAAACTCGACAGATGCAAAACCTGAAATACATTTTTAAATTTAATGTCAAACCAAATTTACTGACACTGCCAGCTTACCTTAATATTTACTAAAGGAAAACTAGGCATTTCCATTACTTGAAGCTGAGTGGTATTAGTTCCAATAATGCTCAACTTAACTAAGCTGGGAAAATTTTCTTGAAATATGTGAAAATCTAGTTGTTCTAACCTGATTTTCGTTATATTCAGTGTGGTTACATCTGGAAAGGTTCCATTAGGAATAATCGACTGGCACACTAATACATCGTTTTTCTCTTGAATACATTCGTTGGATTTTTGGGGTTCCACGTAGGCAAATAACAGCCACAAGTACCTGGAATATAGGACTACTGTTAACGTTGTTAAAACTGGCTTAATAAACTAAAAAGAAACGCTTAATGAAGAAAATAATTTGACTATAAATCGATCAAGATAATTAATTTAAACACTATATTGAAGTTGTTTCTGCTTCGTGCTTGACTTGTTTCAGAATGATACTTAATTATTCTGTATTAGGTTGGCAGAATCGTGGAAATAATTCATGAGAGCCCGTCTGTTTCTACCAGATAATTACGCAGAGGTAATATGTATACCTACAATAGCTAACCTTTTAAATTAGAAACATCTTTTCCAGTAGTTTCGCTATATGTATTTGTTAGTCTTGCCTTGTACTGTCGTACATCTTTTCGACTTGTAGAACTGGGTATTTTTTTGTTGACCACGCCCTAAGATTCTACCTACAGTGTGATTGATCATCAATTATGTGTACTAATCTCCGAATTGAAAATGATAGACTATAAAAAGGGCGAATTTGAAATTAAAAGTCTATAACATTACCCCAACATATTACTTCTTTCCCTGCACTATTATAACTATCACTGCAATTAATATAGACGTCATACATCATCAAGGTTGAAAGTTAATACATTAATGATGATTTAGAGATGCGATTCTACCCGTGACTCCTAATAAAAACCCAAGGTAAAGTCGTCCCGCCAGATCAGGCCAATTTCCAATTTTTAATAGAAAATGACCGTGGTTTGCATACTAATTAACCAAATTATATAAACTGGTTCATTATACAACATTATGTAAGATTCCAGAATTCAGATAATCCACGTCTCATCGTTTCTAGTCATAATTCTTCCGAAAGGTCAAATTCTACTTTTCGTCAGAACCAGATCTCTTTTATTTTTGCCCATATTTTAATGTCCTGTTAATTGATGGGTTTGTTTGTGATTTGTAACAGTCACGTATACATTTTTTTTTTAAATTCTTCTATTTTTACACAATCAATCATTCAAATGTACTCTCTAGTGGCTTTACAAGAAACGTCATAACATCATGTGTGTACTACTCTTCTAAGTGATGATCTTCTACACAGTTCATTATTCAACAATTACTTCCTATTTAGTCATAGTCTATTAGATATTCTTTTATAATTGACATGGATAAACACTTGTACCGTTTACTAGATGCAGGAATCACATCGTAAATAAACTTCTGTAAGTTAAGGTTACTCGGTATACGATTAACAAATCTCACTGAGTCCAACAAATTAATACGTCAAACTACTGCCCATGACTTTTACGAGATTGAATCAATTATTATATTGTTATTCTTAGATGGTAGCCCTCATTATACAGGGTGATAATTGACAGTTGACTGTGCGTAAGATTGTTATCAAGTTTTATGTTTAAATTAGGTGAAATAAGTACAAAAAAAGCACTTTCAAATTTTTTATTTTTCAAAAAAATTGAAAGAATAGTAGAAAGGTATTAGGGTTTTTTTTACTACTTTTTGAAATTCTATATCTCGGTAACATGAAGAGCTAGAGATGCCAGTTTTGGCTCATTTTGTAGTATTTTTTATCCTCTTTCTAATGGAGTTCAAATAAAAAAATGACAATAATTCAAAAATTGAAAAAATACCATTTTTGCAAAAAGTGTAATTTTGGCAAAAGGGTTGTGGAAGGGTCCAAAAATTTAAATTATCACTTTTAAAGCACCTCCTAATGTTAGTTATCTTTTAAACATACAAAATAAGTTGAGAAGAAACCTATTATATCTTCGATGTTTTTAAAAATGTGTACATATAATTTTATTTTCCTTAATGCACCGCTATGTATGTATGTTACCTTTTGATTAGGATTATTTTGTGTAATGTAATCTTTACAACAAAATCTTACATAGAATTGCAGTTATTTAGTTTTTATATTTATACCTTATGTAAAAAATATTATTATTTTATTATCAAAAAAAATGAGTTAACGATTTATTATAAAGTATCAACATTATTTGTTTCTTTTTAATAATTTCTAGTAATTGGTAGTAATTATTATAAAACCAAATTTTACTAGCGTTTACTCAGAAAATATTGACACACTAAATACTATGATATACAGGGTGCTACAAATGGGAGAAACCTCGGAAACTAAAGACAACCTTGCTCTACAAATATGTTCACATTTGTTTGTCTCTTTGTTTCTTTCTCAACCCTGTATCACTTACGGTTTTCGATATTTTTGCACTCACTCTAGAAATTATTGCACCCTGTATAAAACTTAAGATACTAGCTGTCTATTCATTGTTGTTGATATCCAGAACTGTTAAGCTAATTTGAATTGATATGAACAACACATTTGGTCAGTCTTCAAATTTTTTATATAAACGGGAGGTAAAGTTTTACAAGCGGCAAAGTGCTACTTTTAATCTGGGTTCTATTAGCAAATCATACATAAATTATGAATAAAATAACAATCCAGACCTTTGGCCAGTCTATATAGTAATGTCAATAGCAAATTCTGTAAAAAATACGGTTCGATTTGATTTAGGATTTTGATATTTATCGTCGATAGCAAAGATTTATGTTTTGTCACTAATTTTAACATAATTTCACCAACGCAAAATAGAGCAAAATCGAGTTTGGGGCACCCTGCTCATATTCCTCCAATATCTCTGATGTTGCAAAAGATAAAAGTAAGCACTTTTTACTTACATTTATAAGAAGTACGACTTCTTATACCGGGTGTCCAAAAGACTTTTGTTTTCATAAATGCTTGTTTTGTATTCTTAAATTACTATTTAATTGTTTTATTAGGAACTGGGTCTAGTTTTTTGTGTAACTTTTACAGTATGCTAAAATTACATAAACTACTACTTATTAGAGAAATTAACAAAAAAACTTTTGCTACTGCTTGTTACATCAGGTTAACAGCCGTGAATAATATCCAGAGTTTTCCTGAACTCCCAATAGACTTAGACTGAATCGTTGCAAAAACAATCAGGATACAATAAATAGAAATTGAGTTCAACCACAGTGTATTTGTTTTGTCGGAACTGTGCAAATTAACCACAAACATGCAGGATATTTTTAAATAACTTGGTCATTTATTATAAAATTGCTGTGTGCTCAAAAGGAGTAACAAAACTGGGTCAAAGGCAGAAAAACCTCTTGTATATTTAATCATTTATTTCCGTATGGGCAGAATTTACATAAGAGCACTGTACTCATCTAACTTCCTGAGTTAAGTTACATAAAAACACATACAATCTGTTTACGACTTAAAAGGAACTGATATTGAAAGAGTTACATTACAACATTTATTTTGGCAGTTTAAAGGGTTTCAAAGTAATGGCACTTTATTTAAAAAAATCTATCTTAATATTTAGGAGGTCCATAGGCGGAGAATCCAACTACTTGAGAGCCCTGAGCTTCATCTCCCACTCTTTGCTGCACGAAATTTTGGGAATCTTCCTCTACTGTCGTTGCTTCAGTAGATCCGACAACCGACGTGGTACCTTCTTCCTGAGCAGAGGCAGTGTTGCCACCAACGAAAAGTCCTGACAAATTGGCTGCATTGCCAGACTCGATTTCGGGAATGCTACGGTCTGAAGCAATTCCACCTCCGAAAACTGCTTGAGCGTCTACGGAGTTTTGGCCGAAAGTTACTGGAGTTACTGCGGGTGCAATTCCTCCACGTCCAATAGCAACTTCCAAAGCGGATTGATTGACTTCAGGTTGGTTTACTCCAATGGTTTCCAAAATTCTGCTGTTGAAGCTGATTGGAGCCGGAGTGGAAGACACCACATTGATGCCTACTTGACCGGATCCAATGTCGGATCCTCCAATATTAATAGTTGATCCTGCAGGAGCTTGATTACCAGCAGCAAGCTTAGCAACAATTTCACCAGAAGCTCCATGTTTGCTTTGGATATCAGCGACAGCAGCTTCAGCTTCTTTCTGGGTCTTGTATCTGATGAAGAACACTTCGGGTTTGGGTGCTTCAGTTGCAGTGGCTGATGGTTGGAAGCGAACTGTAGGATGCAATTCTGGTTTCTTAACCAGAACGTAGACGAGAGTTCTTTCTTGGTTGGCCACTGGAGCTGGTACAGTGATAGTAGCTTTGCTGCGGTAAGTGGGCGCCTTGATAAAGATGATTTTGTAGGTCTGTTTGGGTGGGGCTTGAGGAGGAAGATCGTATCTAGCTTGGATTTCTTCTTCTTCTTCATCTTCAGGGGCAGCAAAGAAATATAATTTCTTGGTCACATCAGATTCTGCGGATGCTTCACTTCCAGCAGCGGAATCAGTGACAACTCCGAAAGCTTCATTTAAACTTCCTCCACTGGTTTGAACTCCCACGTCGGAATTTGAGTTTACACTAACTCCAGAGTTGAATTGGCCGATGACTCCTGGAGTGGAAACTCCGAAAGACGGTATGCTTACAGTGGGTTGGCTCAATGATGACAAAAATTGGTAGCTGTTTGGTGGTTGGGAGTATTGGATGAAGTTGACAGATGAGGGTGTGGGAGAAGGAGTGGATACCTGGAAACTAGAGAAATCGACAGTAGGTGACGAGGTTGACACTTGAACACTAGGTGCAGGGGTAGACACTTGGAAACTTGAAACGTCAGCACTTGGTTGCGGTGGGTTGACAAAAGTGTTGTAGGTTTCTACCGGTATTCCGTTTGGTATCGAGGAAGAGAACCGGCTGACAAAGTCCACGGATGGTCCAGAAGCACTTGGAAGTGTGAGTTGAGATTGGGAGAGTTGTCCACTACTGTAGCTGACACTTTGGGCTGCATCTCCTAGGACTGAAGCTTGTGGTACACCATAACTAGACAGGGGGTTGTTTTCCGGTACTGCGCTAGGGTATTGATAGCTTGATGATGGTTGTTGGTTGACTAAGTGACTAATGTCAGCAGTGACGACAGTCGCTAGCAACGCTACCTAAAAATAACAGTCATAATTAATTTAGGTCTACCAGTACCGCATTAGCATAAAAAGTCTTACTTACCAGGATGATCTGCATAGTGATGAGACCAGATCAAATTTGTGGTGAAAATATGATAATGAAAAGTTTTTATACCGGATCCCCACTCGGAGTAGGACATCCTATTGCCAAGGTTGAATTAGCATTTCAAGATTATTAAAATTTACTAAAATTCATCACCTTGTTGTCCCGTAGGTAGGCAAATCACTTCGTTCACCTTTTAATATGCTCAGATTAGTCGAAATTACGTAATCATTCACATAAGTAATAAATTGTTAAACAAATATCTACATGTGTAAATGGCATGAATCAAAGTGTATCACCAGAGGCTAAATGAAGAACGAAATCAAAAGTACCGCCGCCGGTTCTCGCTTCAATAAGTCATTTCGTTTACAATCCTTTTCAATTTCTATTATTTGTTAGTTTAAGTTCTTGTATAATTATTTGCCTATTGTGACTGGATTGATAAATGCTGAACAAACACTTCAATACCACTTTTAATTGAGGTTTTTTGACTGAAGATTATTTGGTATGTAGAAATGCTTCCTAATGTTTCTACACAATAGAGCTCCCGATTACTGATATTTAAGCCTTCAGGCTTCAGGGGATATGCTTTTTGCTGTTCATTCAAGCTGAATATTAGAGTTTTCATTACTTTGCCGATTGCAGCAGTCAAACTGTTTTGGAACTTTACGACGTTCATTGAAAACCTCTCTTAGCTTTACTTATTTGACTACATCCTATTTGGTAATTTATGACCAATGAGAATGTAATTTACGAGAACATCTGGACTTATTTGTCAATCTCATTCACTTAATTATGCAATATTTGTTAACCGAAATGCTAATTGATTAGTGGTTGGCTGGAAGGACACTCGGAAGCAAAATTTAGTTTGCTCCGGTACTTTTCCTGTGCAAATTTTACGTCTTATCTCATCAAATATTGGATTAATTTCAAAGTAAAAACAAATACTTCTTTAAAAAATTTTAGGGTCTTAAACACTTTAGGGATTAAAATGGCATTTTTGCACATCTTCGTGAGTAATAGCTATCATGCTACATGCTTGTTGAACAATGCTGTGCTTCACATTTTTTTCAAAAACATAAGATTGACAACCTGGCAATATCTGATTCTGTTTGTGGTGTGAGTCGTTTGTCGTACAGTGAGTTAATTACCGTATTACTAAACTTGTTTATACAATTTGATAAGGTTATTGCATCTCTTAAGCCCTTGACACTATTACTTTTTGTAGTAGTTAGAAAAATGCATTTATCCTCAAACATAAATAGATGAGTATATGCTAAAAGAATTTATACCAGGACAGGAAGTTAATGTCTAAGTGTATAATTAATGTCACAACGTTGCAACAAATAATTGCAACTTTTTTAAGGCATAGAATAATTAGCATAATAAGAATAATAAATTTATTTAATTTATATAATTTACAATAAATAGCCAATAATTATAAACATTTTTATAATTTTTCCGGTGAATTAAACTGGGTGACAAAATACCGGTTACCAAACGGGTTTTCTGTTATTTAATGCTGATGATACCATCTTCTTAAGTTATAAAAAAATAAACTGAAATTACCCTAAGAAACTATAACGGATAATGACTGATTGAAAAATTCATCTAAAAAATCCATAATTCTAGCCAGATTAAACATTATTCTGAATATTTCCCTCATGTGTTAAATGTCCCATATGAGCAGTGCATTTTCACCAGAATGACAGCGAATATTTCCCTCATGTGTTAAATGTCCCATATGAGCAGAAAATAGAGAGAAAAAGAAAATGTTTTGGTTTTGCTGCAACTATAGATTGCTCAATAGAGCTCAATGAACAAGTTCCAAACCGTTCATTAATTATTGTTGACATCGCGTTTGACATTGTTTGGTTATAAAAAGTCAAAAACTGCGCAAAGACAACAATTAGTGTACTAGCAATAGGCTCTACAACAATGCAGTCGTTAAAGATACGTACAGTGCAATTATCGAAATGCAATTATCACTTTAGAATGCAATTATCGCTGTCATTCTGGTGAAAATGCACTGCTCATATGGGACATTTAACACATGAGGGAAATATTCCCCAAAATTACATTCGTGCTTTAAAAATGACCTGATAATTCTGCGTTCAAACTTGTTATCTTTGCAAACTGCATTCGGTCATTTTCAATTTTTTTTCTAAAATTTTTTTCTTTCTTTCGCCAAAAAAATATAAAAATAAACTCATGCAGTTAAGAGATAACAAGTTTTCATGCAAAATTATCGGTAATTTTTATGCACTCGTGCAATTACCCCCGATAATTCATTGGATTGTCAAAATGAACTGTTTTAATTCAGTTAGGCCTGTAATACATATCTTCATGTCATCGCTAAATTGAAATAGCTTTGAGCTAGTAAATCAATTGCTGTTTACGGTTTGCCAAATTTGCAGCAATGCCAACGCAAGGCTACTTTATTGCGATATTATTAAACCATTGGCCGGTAATTAAGTACCTGTTTTATGGGAGAATCACTGGTGGTTGCTAAATGTAAATTTATGCACGCTCCAATTTTAACAACGCCGAATTTTATAGCTTTATTTCTGACAAAATGGATCATTACGCAAGAAAAAGAGCCGACCTTTATCAAGTGGATTTTGTAGGTAATTTCCTAGTGAAGGAAAGTGAAATGAGAACGTGTGCATCTATGCAAATCATACATTTCAAAGGCGACAAGAATGTAGTTGACATAATATTGTAACTTGTTTTTAAATCGATTTAAACCAGCGTGGGGTATCGACTGTTACTTTAAATGCAAATGTCACCTGTATAATTTGTCGTATTTCAAATGTGACATGTTAAAATATGTGAAATAAATTGAGTTCAGTGCTAATGGCTTATAATTAAAAATGCTTTGATTATTAACATTGTTGTTTATCCTATGACATGCTTTTTCTATCCTAAGAAATAACTTCTAAAATTGTTACCAATTATAATTTTTTATACAATGGAGAACAACATTAAGAATTGATTTTTGTGGTTTAGAAGAGCTTTTATGTAGTGTTTCACCATTTGGCAACATTAATACTTAATTGCGTTTCAATAAAGGAGTCCTATTTTTACCTAAGCAAACCCTATTTTTTATATTTTTGTTTATTATTGTTTCTAGCATTCCAGACAGAAAATGGATTGTTTGAGTTTACTTTTTCAAACCACTGTTTCATTTATACATTTTAAAATATTTTTTACTCGAAACGTGTTAATTTGGATATGATTAATTAGGTTGAATAAGTTCTTCTTTTCAGTCTTTGTCGTGTTTGTGATTTTTTTGTGTTGATCAGAAATAATACTGCCAAATATTAAGAATATTCATGTGATGTCACGCGTAAATTTTTTTTATTTATTACACAAATATGCATTAATAACTTTTTTATTTCTACACATATGTTCCCATATCATCTTTAAGATAAAACCAAACATTTTATAAAATTCGATTATAGAAATATTTCCCATTTATGAAACAAATTTCTATCCAGGTTACAAAAAAGCTAAAACAATTTTTAAATGTTAGGTTTGTGTTTTGCAATTATTAATATCCATACAAATGCCTTGCTAGTCAAACCAATACATGAAATCCTGTATAAATTCTTTAAATCACAATTTTTTTGTAAAAACACTGAAACACTTAACACGTAACTTTATTGAAATAACAAACTTTGATATTGACGAGCAGTTTATTACTCCGAATGTTTCGAGGATTTTTTAATTTTAAAGCGACTTTTTATTTAACTCCTAATTGTGTCCTTTTAACCTACCTTCTTGTATTTCTTCAAATAACCGCGATCTCCGTTGAGCTGATAAACGGAACCCTGTAATGTTTTTAGAAAACGTCATTGTACGGTGAAATACAGTGCGTTTTTTTTTAACGCGCAACATAGGATTTTACGTGTTAAATTTTTAAGCCATGTTAGACCATGTTGTTTTGGAACTACAAGTGTAAAACTTGAGGGGTGTGTGTTTAGTACGCTGAAGCTTAAGTAAGTTTACCAATTCGGTATAAAAAGTGTTTACAAACTAACAAAAAATCAACAGGGTGATCAAAATGCTAATATTAACTTTATATCAAGAAAGTTAAGAACAAAAGAAGTATTTTTATAAATCATTGTTCAGTTTATTGTTGTGTTTTTTCATTAATCAGTTTGAAGCCAAACAGTATCCGAAACGATCATAAAATGTCCTTTTGACGTTATAAATAAATATGTCACTCTACCTGCTACCTGCCCTGCCAGTATCAGAAACAAACACCTACCATGCATACAGGGAGCATGGAAACATAAAATCTTTTCGAAAAAAGATGATTTTTCGTTACTTTGTAAACACTTTTTAGACCGAATTGGTACACTTACTTAAGCTTCAGGGTACTAAACACACACCCGTCAAGTTTTACACTTGTAGTTCCAAAACAACATGGTCTAACATGGGCTTAAAAATTTAACACGTAAAATCCTATGTTGCGGTTAAAAAAAACGCACTGTATATAAATGTTCGATTTTCAATCATTTAATTTTTGTGTGGAGTTGCTAACATATGCGCATTCGCCTATCATTGTACGGTGAAATATATAAATGTTCGATTTTCAATCATTTAATTTTTGTGTGGAGTTGCTAACATAGTTACAGCGTGAACTAAAATAATTTCCTTACTTTTTGGTGATCAACTTTTACTAATAACCCAAGGGATATAAAGAATTTATTTTATTATCCTACTATTGTTACTATTATTATATCGTCTCGTCCACCTGCACAATTTACAACATTGTAATAAAGAAAATTTATAGATAAAGTTTCTTGTTTTGTTTTCATGTAATCCTCTCATTTCCTTAACCAAATATTGATTATAGGAAACACGAAACTGATAACAAAAAAAAATGCATTTTCCTTATTCTATGTCCGACCATTTCGCATAAATTCACTCAATTAAACGATATTGAACTTGTAATAACAGACGGGCAAACAAATAAAATTACCAAGCGATTGCATAAAGGACTGCCACTTACCAGATAAAGCGAATCGATAAACATCATATTTACGATTATTCCATTTAAGCGGTGGTAAACACGTGTGAAACACTAGATATATACCACAATAATTACAATCCAATCAATATACTGTGTAGAATATTGGACATTTAAGATTTAATTAAAGTCTGAACTTTGGTGCTTGAAGTTTGCGTGACGCTCTAAGAACTTTAGAAAGGAGGGAACTCACTCCGTCAAATTTAAACCTAAGCGATGTCTTTGAATTTTAATTCAAAAGTCGTTCATTACCAGAACTTTGGCAACTTTACGTATACACAACTTGTGGAAATTTAACTAAACAGTTTTAGAAATGATAATGACATCAGGCGGAAATAGCTGTTTACAACATAACATAAACAAGTGTTTATGATTTGTTGACGGTACAAGACAATTTAATAAAATACGTTTTAGGATAATTATAGATACTCTACTATAATATCTGTTTGTCAGTGGGAATACTAAGGTTTTTGCACATAAATAGCCATGTAAACCAAGTACAAAACGTAAGTTCTCAATTTTTTTTTATTTTGAAATAGTCCGTGTGAGATGTCATTAAATCAAAGGCAAAATTGCAGCTTTTGGCCGAACCGGCAACATCAAACAGGATTACTAAAGTTATATCCATCCTTGGTTTTTTTATGTAGCAGAGATTTAGAAATACAATAGAAAATAATTGGTCACGTGTTTTCACTCATAAAACCGTTTCGGCTGTACGTACCAATTTTGATTTGTCCTTTTATACTAAGTTCAACAATAAAAGGAACGGCCTTAGAAGATACCTTGAAAATCATTTCAGAATGTCCTACAATAGAACGTCTAATATTAACAATTACATTACTACCACTAAGAATTCGTATTTAAGAGTATAAATGCGTTCTGCCTTTATTGCATTTTGCATTGATTGTTATTTACGATTTTCACTTTAAGATAAGACTACTTTATTATTGTAGTCATACTCACGCTTTACCTAATTGTTATATTTAATAAAGTTAGCTTTGTGGTTAAAAAGTGTTTTTTCAAAATATACGAAACAAAAAGTTCAACTAACTTTAACTACAAATTTGACACAGATTCTTCAGTCAATATAAAACATTAATTTTTGGTGTATAACTGGATAAAACTTGTATAATTAAATCTATAAGTTCTTTTTAAAAAATAAATTTTTAGTTGCTGCTGGTATTAATTCTTTGACGTCAATTGTTCTGTTCATTTTATCTGCAGATAAATAATAATTGACAAGCATTGTTCATATTCAGATTTCTGCAATTTCTCACTTTGATTTTAATCAAATTAAATCAAATGTATCGATCATTTGTTAGGCGTTTAATCTTACACATTCATCACTTTGATTGCAAATGTTAATCAACTTAGTTTGAATAAGCCGTTCTTGGGAATTAAAAGCGTCTAATTTGTAAATGTTGGCATTTGTAAACGTATTTAGAAGATTAGTATAGTAATTCATTAATGTGCTTGATTTTAAAAGTGAACTTTAGGTTGTTAATTCAATTACACTGATACTGATAGCTAATTGCAGTAATGTCGAAAACAAATTCAGAATTCGGTCTAGCAACCATTCTGTTTTTCTTGTCATTGTATGAAAGTGTTCCAAAAAACAATCCACTATCATTTAACAGAAAAAAAATTCTTATGAGCATAGGTCCAATGCTGGTGTGTGTCCAAAATTGGTATGTAAAGTACAGGGCGTTATAGCTATTTATGTACCAAGGGCGTTAGAGAGAAAATAATGTGACGATAATACATAAGGGACATAATATGACTACGGGTGTTATGATAACGCCCGCCTATAATGCTCTCAGGTTGTTATATGGACACTTTAACCTACACCATTTCCAAGGTACCTATTATTTATTAATAATGGACAGGTGTTAACATAAAAATATTAAATGTTATTTTGCCTTTAATAAATATAATAATTCAAAATTTAGTGCCTTCATTTTGGAATCGTGGTGTTCGTACAAAAATAAAATTTGAGGTAACTTTTTAAGGGATTTGAAAAAGAAGATTGAACGGTAACGATTCTTTTTATTCAACTTTCTAGTTTCTGGGTTAGTTTTATCACGTTTAGAAATCTTTTAAACGAGTTTCACAATTTTGCAATTTTTTACAGAATCCTGGGACACCCTTTTGAGATTTACAACAATTTGTCTTTTTCATGGTTAAGAAACTATTAGATTTAGGACAAAATATGGCGTTGGTCTTCAAAAAAAATTCTTCAACTTTGACGCCCTCTAGTGGCCAATCTGTATAAACTACGATTTTAAGTACCAAACTAATTTTTTTGAAACTTTAGAATCCTGAGCATCTTTTGTCTTCAGTATCCACTTAATGTAGGTATTATCCGAAATATTAAGGGTTAAAACAAAGAAGTCAAAAAAATTACAATTTGGCATAATTAAAAAACGTTAAACTTGGAGAATTAGTCCGTGAGTTTTTTAGTCAAACTATTTTATTAAAAATATTGCGGCATTGCCAAAATGCTTTATAATTGCTGGAAAGTACGAAAAAAATTATGAAACTCAATTCCGTAAAATTGGGCCAAACGACGGTCCAAAATGAGTTATTGTAAAATCATACAACGTTGCCAAACTGTGTGAAATTAGGCTGTTTCAATAATATTTCAAACCATAGGTACTTGTCTTTCAGAAAACTTCAGCTTCAGACAGCATTGAATTGTAATATAATGTATATTGAGGTTTAAACAGCTCTTTAAAACTTCAAACATTTGAGTTTTAATAATGTAACACATTATATAATATTTTCATGTAATCCGAAAACGCCATACCTCAAAAAACTGTTGGCAAATGTCACGCAAATGTACTCGTGATTTGTGAGTCAAATTAGGATAAAATATGACATTTCAAAGATGCCATTCAAATTCAGGACTTTAAACATACGAGTTATGTATATGGGCTTGAATTAAAAGACTGTCAAATTAATTGGCAACATGGCAATAAGTCTAAATGAATACATTTTGATGATAGTTATAAACTGTAAAATTAGTAATGAAAAGGGTTTCTGCAGATTGAAGACACATTTTTTTTAATTGGTTGGTTTTGCGATTTTCTTCTACATCTTTTTCGATAATATTATAAATAACATAGTAATAGATAATAGTCGGGGGTAATATCCTTAGTGCATCTAATTTTTCCTGTGGAAAAAATCCTCGTCTTCGACTCGGATGATTTTTAAAACCACTCTCGCTCATGTTATTTGTTAAAACAAATTACTTAGAAACGAGTATTCCAATTTTTCCACAGGAAAAATTAGATGCACGAGGGATATTTGGTAAGATTATTTCCTGAGTTAAATAAACATTTTATTTTAATTAAAACAATAAGAACAATAATTAATAAGAACAATTACTTTCAAGCTAGAAAGGGTAACACTATTCTTTATGTTGCTGTGAGGAGTGTGAAATTTTTTCGAATTTTTTTCCGGAAAAACTGCTGACAGCTAAGTTGACAGTTGTTAAGTGATTTTTCCACTTAAAATTTACATTTGTTATACTAATCCTTGATAGCGATTGGTCAAAATTGATAGGAAGGAAATAATCAAGGTAATACTAACAGTAAATGTGTTCAAAGTATAGATTATACTAATAGGCAGTAAAAAAAATTGCAAACCAAAGCCACAAAAAAAAAATCTTAATTTTTTTTGAAGGCTGGAATGACCTAACAATATGCAAATTTAAAAATCTAACGACCACATGAAAAAGATTAGTTTATTGTCTAACGTACAAGTCCATTAACACTTTTTACCTCCACAAAACCGAAATCAGATTTGTTTGCTGGTAAACATTGATTTCACAACGATCTATTTCATGGATCCTCGTAATTAGTAGGTATTTGTGGAAGATTCAAAACATAGTTTATTATTTTGTTTTGAATTTTATAGTAGTACTGGCTAAATTAAAAATTCAAAAAGTATGTTTTAACTCATTTAGGGAAATTGAACAACAACTGCACAATTTTCCAAACTGATGCTGGTATGGTAACTTTTTTATGAAAACCTACACTACAGGTACTTACCAGATTACAGGGTGAACAATCTTCATTGAATTAGGATGTATCCGCTTATACAGCATCACTTTTCACTTCAGCACTACAACTACGAAAAACCATCCATTAGAATAATCTGATTTCCACTTGAACCTGATTTGCACCTCACCGATAATATGTGGCAGTTAATCCCTATAGCAAACATTGACAAAAATATGTCGTGTGTGTGCTTTGTTGACTGATTAATTCTTGTAACTTCGATACAAAAACGTCCAATGCAATTGCTGCTTTCATTGCAGCAATTTCAAGGTGTATTCGCCATCCTTTTTAAAGGTTTTGTCCATGATGAGGCCTGTATATAGCTCTAATTAAATTGGTTACACAATTTTTGAACGTGACATAATTTGACCTTGTCTTGTGGCAGGAATCTGTGTAACAGTCATGAAGCATTTTATCTGAAAAATAATTGGTGCATTTCAGTTTTTAGGTCAGCTGGTCTTACATCTATCTTATAATACTAGATACCATATGAGTAGTATTTTTGTGTCTATTAACAATGATTTTAAAAATCCGTACAGGCGATAAAGTTTAACTACCTCTTAAACGGTTTGTAGATGCAATTTTAAAAACGTAATTTATGGACTTGATCCACTTTGCTGTTAAACAGTTCATATTTCATTACTAAATCGTTTGGTAAGCATTTAGGTATGTCACAATAATGTATGTTTCACTTTAAAGGCTGTGGTTTAATTTATAGTTGGGGGACAATGTATTTATGGAGTGGATATTGGTCAAGAAATTTGATTTTTGATAAGACTTTATGTTTCGAGATAACTTAGTGAATAATAGTCAGTTTATTCGAGCAAAATAGTAAAGTATGTTTTCTGCCAACATTGTCGAATGAAAGTTTTGTCCAGAAAGTTCATATATGCAAGGGATGTTAGAATTTAGAATGTTTTGAAAGAAAAAACCTATTTTGAGGCCAAACAGGTAAAAACTGGCTATCTAAGGGGTGTTTATCAAACTTCAACTTTAATGAAAAAAAGTTTTTTGTATCAAAAATATACAAAATGAAACATTTTCATTCATTTTATAAAAGAAGATTAACTAATCAATATCAAAATTCAACATATTTTAAAGAATAATTTTGTTCTCTCAGCGAAATCAAACTAGAGCTAATACTCGAGCTTATTAATTGCCCAGAAATTTTAAAAGAAGCCTAACTAATCGATTTTAAAAGCCAACGTACTTTAAAGAAGAATTTAGTTCTATGAGCGTCATAAAAAAAGCGGAAAATGTGTTGAACTGCTCGAGCTGGTTATTTGCCCAGAAATTTTGAAAAATAGTAACTATTCAGTATCAAAGGGTAACATATTTTAAAGAATAATTATTAATTTATTAATAGTTCTATCAGCGCAATAAATAAAGAACGGAAAAATGTATTGAAAATGCTCGAGCTGGCTATTTGTCCAGAAATTTGTAAATAAGATAATATTTAATGTGCAAACCAATTCAAAGGTTTTTTTAAACTGGTTATAAACCTATACAACATTGAGTACACTATACTCCAATGTTAGTTCGTCATCAGGCTCAAATTCGGCAACGTTGCTTCGCAATCTCATCACGTGACATATGGTGACACTTGGACAAATGAGAATAATAAAAACTTTTTTTAAACTTTTTTGTCTATTGCCTTTTAGACTAAAATGTATTGTTTTATTTACTTACGTCTCTTCTTTAGTCGAAAATTTAAGATTTTAAAAAATTAACATTTTAATCTACAAATATAGCTATAATATTCCACCCAAAAAAATGTTAACAAAAATGCTCTTTGTGGGTAAATAATAAGGAGAGCAAAATATTTTGGTACATCTAATTTATACTGGCATAATTATTTATATTTTACATAATGTCTTTTTTTCTGCTTTTACAATTGTTCTTTTAGTGAATATAAAATGGTTTCAGTCACTTGTTGTATAAATAACTATTAAAAAAGTGGTATAAAAATTATTTGCTGAAGATTTGTTCATTTGAATCTTTACAGTACTTTTCCTTAAATTCTAGTCAATGCATGTAGTTTTTAACAATAATTGATATCAAAAACCAAAATTTTATAAAAAAACGTTTAGAGGACCAAAAACAAACATCACTTTATCAATTTTTGATTATGTAAAATATTTTATTTGGTTATGTCCCACTTTGTTAAAGAATCGTGTGTGGGTGGTGTAGAAATTGATCTAAGATAACATTTTAGATAAATAAATATTCGAATTTTAACAGAATAAACATATTTTATGAATATTCATTGTGTGAGTGTTGTGCTAAAACACTTTTCACACACACACACACACACACAAATTAATAAACTAGGCATATTCAAAAATATTTATTCGTCACACCCACTGGTTGTATTACCCAATATACAACTGATTTGTAATGAATATTAATTTATTTATATTAGCTTGTGAAGAACCAATCCAAAAATTTACATTTCAAGTGGTTGATTGTTGAGAAAAGTAAATAATTGCATGATTTTTGATTATTAGATTAATAGGGCTATTTAGATTATAGGGCTATTGAAAGTATATTTTAAAATTATTTTCAATATATACCGATCGTCCCGAAAGTAAAAAACGTATCAAAGTTACATTTTTTCAAATGGAATACCTAGTATTTTACTTAATTTTCAGAATCTACGAAAATAAAAGATGATTTTGTCTAAATGTTAATGATGTCTAAATTTTACAGTTTCTCAGATATTCGTTATTTTGTAAAAATGTAGAACAAATTTTAAAGTTAAATCACTCAACGTCTGTATGATTATTAACAAAAATTGGCTTGGATATTGCTAAAAGAACAAGCTTTTTGATTCAGGGGTGATAAATTGTGTAGCTCATACAGGATGTCTCAAAATGTTTAGTCAATAATTGCAACCTTTAAATCGTAAAAACTCGACAAAATCAAATGAAACGCCCCCTATTTTATAGTTGCAGTAGATGCAAAATTTAATTATTTATCGAAAATTATTAAGATTCCTATAGCTAACTATGCGCGTTTTCTTGGAAAATCGACATTTCTCGAATTTCAACTAATTTTTACAGGATTTTGGGACCAGTTATTATCACTGAATGAAATTATTATTTGTAGCTGTCAAATTGTTCTTTAGTCGTAATTTTTCGTTCTCTAGTGGTAGTTTTTGTAAGTTCTTTGTTCTAAAGTGTTAGTTTATACAATGGAAGAAAGGATAGATATGATCTTTGTTCTTGGAGAATGTCTGGAAAATTGTTTATTGGCCTCACGAGTTTACGCTACAAAATTTTCCAACAGAAGACATCCAAACAAATTCGCTTTTAAAAGATTATTAAGTAAATTTGGACAAAGTGATTTGGAGTGTTCAATATCAGAAACCCACAAAATAAAAGCCTGGTACAGGAAATGAAAACATTGAATTGGACGTCATCGGCTCTGTCATTGAAAATCACCATGAAGGACAACACCAAATTGCAAGAAATTTAAATATCAGCCAAGTTCTTAAAAAGCATAATAATTACCATGACTATAAAATTCAACTTCATCAAGAACTTTCTGTGAACGATTATGTGAATCGAATTGAATTTTGTATGTGGGTGTTAGAAAAAGTGGCAGAAAATGAAAATTTTGTAAATTTAGTTCTGTTTAGCGATGAGTGCACATTTCACAATAATAGATCCGTCAACAGACGTAATTTTCATTATTATTGCGATTTGAATGCCCATGATGAGAATAATTCATAACCAGCACAGATGATCAGTAAATGGTGTGGTATAATGGGCAGATATTTGATTGGCATAATATTTTTGGACTTTATAAGAAATCAACTTTTCATTTTGCTACAAGATATTCTGTTAGAAATAAGGTCAACGTGGCTGCAATTGGATGAGGCACCAGCACATTACCATCGCAAAGTTCAACATTTTTTAAATCAACAATTCCAAAATCGCTGGACTGGAAGAGGTGGATTTCATTGGCCCCCTCGGTCACCTAATTTGACATCGCCGGATTTTTTTTTATGGGGATACGTGAAAGATATTGTCTATAAAACACCACCGACAACACCAGACAATATGAAAGCGCGAATTAGGGAAGCTTTCAGACCATATCCCCTAAAATGCTTAACACTAAAGGATTTCAAAAGAGAGTAACGTTTGTGTCAGACGGTCACCATTTTGATCATCATTTTTACTTCCTTTACAATAAATCTTATAATATAATATTAACCTGTTGTTTCTTTAAGTAGGTACTTAATTTAAGTGATATTATTTTTGCTAATGCATACAATATATTTTTTTCAAATACATCATGATTTTATGTCTGTAGACAAATATTGATATTATTGTTACTGATGGTAATAATTGTGTATTTCGAAAATAATAAGGGCTATTTTACGACGGCATCAAAAATCTGTTGAAATTCGAGAAATATCGATTTTATTTTCGAAATTAGTTGAACTTGTCAGTTTGGACAGATTGGAAACACTCTTCAAACCAAAATTGTAGAATTTGTCAGTGTGATAACATTGCATACAGGGTGTCCCACGGCGAAAGACATCGATTGGTATTGGAAAAAGTATAAATAGGAGAGTTTTGAAAATTTGGCAGAATACTGATGTGGGCATGTCCAATCAAACTAAAATATTTTCAAGATGGTTGCACTTCCGTTTATACCGGAAGTCGATCACAACTTTCTTATTTTAAATAGAACACCCTATGTATTATTACATATTTGGGTTCCTCACAAAATTCTGACCAACTTTTGTGTACAATGCCGTATTTCTATCTCTAGCCGTTTTCGAAATATTTGATGTTTTTCCGAAAAAGTGAAAGATGCAACGCTCAACATATTTTTGTACTCTGTCAAAACCGTATTTCATTTTGCAATGAAACTTTGGGTTATTGTAAATAAAGGATCGTTTTATTAAACTGAGGGTGCGTAATGACTCATTTGTATACAGGGTCGTCAAAAAAAAATCATAAACTTGCCACTAAAAAAAATGAAAAATTTCAAGTTTTTTAAATAGAAACCCACATTTTTTATGGCGGAATCATTTTGAGCATTAAAAATTACTATACGTTTCAATTTACTTGCCTATACCTAAATTCAACCCAATTCGTTTTATTTGAGAATAAACATTTTTTATTATTAAAACTCCAGATTTCTTGAAAATTTCTCTCTCTAATTACGTGTGGATTTATGTCACACCAGTAGTGTGAACTATGTCTATTGAACATTCCATTTTTAGTAAATTTGCGCTCGTCGCTCTAAATAATATTATTCAAAAACAATTTTTTGCTGACTAGTCACTAAACTCACTAAAAACCACTCTCTTCGGAAAGTCAACCTCTTTTAAGTGTTGCACTAATTTAAATGAAAAAGGGTGAAATTTATGTTCCTTCAGGATCCTTTGAATTGAGTTTCTGGATATGCCTGATTCTACGGAAACTTGTCTTGTTGACGAAGTTGGATTTGCAACAAAATAGCCCAAAATTGCAATTTCTACATTTGAATTATTAAGGATTGGTTTTGTTTTAATAGCTTTTCAGATTCACAGATCCCTTATTCTTAAAATTTTCAATTATTTGCTTGACAGCTTTTGGTGATGGCTTTGATTTTTCTGGATAACGAGCGACAAATACCTCACATGTTCTACTCACAACTTTATCACATTCTCCGTAAATAATTAACAGATTTAAGTAATCTTGGTTTGAATAACGTAACCGCGACGGCATATTTGCATTTGTCAAAACACTCAAAACTAGTGTTATTAACATGCTCTGCAGGTCTCCAATATCACCGTGTGTCAAAAGCATGACCAACTAGAGTACCAGGTATTCTCAACCATGCAGCCTAATGAAAAAAGGTTAATTCTCAAATAAAACAAAATGGGTTGGATTTAGGTATAGGCAAGTAAATTGAAACGTATAGTAATTTTTAATGCTCAAGTGATTCCGTCATAAAAAATGTGGGTTTCTATTTAAAAAACTTGAAATTTTTCATTTTTTTTAGTGGCAAGTTTATGATTTTTTTTTGACGACCCTGTATACAAATGAGTCATTACGCACCCTCAGTTTAATAAAACGATCCTTTATTTACAATAACCCAAAGTTTCATTGCAAAATGAAATACGGTTTTGACAGAGTACAAAAATATGTTGAGCATTGCAACTGTCACTTTTTTGGAAAAACATCAAATATTTCGAAAACGGCAAGAGATAGGCATAGGGCATTGTACACAAAAGTTGGTCAGAATTTTGTGAGGAATCCAAATATGTAATAATATATAGGGTGTTCTATTTAAAATAAGAAAGTTGTGATCGACTTCCGGTATAAACGGAAGTGCAACCATCTTGAAAAAATTTTAGTTAGATTGGGCATGCCCACATCAGTATCCTGTCAAATTTTCAAAACTCTCCTATTTATACTTTTTCCAATATCAATCGATGTTTTTCGTCGTGGGACACCCTGTATACTCTTCAAACCAAATTAGTAAAATTAGTCAGTTTGGCAACATTCAAACTCGGAATTTAGTTGCAATGTTGTCAAACTGACAAATTCTACTATTTTGGTTCGAGGAGTGTTTTTGCAATGTTGACAAATTAACAAATTCTACTAATTAAGATCAAAGAGTGTTTGCAATGTTGCCAAACTGACTAATTTTACTAATTTAGTTTGAAGAGTATATGCAATGTTATCAAACTGACAAATTCTACAATTTTGCTTCGAAGAGTGTTTGTAATGTAACCAAACTGACAATTCCGACTAATTTCTTTGAAGTGTGTTTGCAATGTAGCCAAAGTTAAGAAATTTTACTAATTTGCTTCGAAGAATGTTTGCAATGTTGCCAAACTGAAAAATGTTGTCTAATTTGGTTTGAAGAGCTTTTGCAACGTGACAATGTAAATTCTGAGTTCGAAGTCGGATTTTAACTAAATTCCAAGTTTTAAGTCGGAATTTAAGTAAATTCCGAGTTTGAAGTTGGAATTTTACTAAATTCCGAGTACAAAGTCGAAATTTAACTAAATTCCGAGTTCAAAGTCAGAATTTAACTAAATTCAGAGTTTGAAGTCGGAATTTATCTAAATTCCGAGGAATTTAAGAAAAAAAATCTTTGTGGCCCTTCTACGCCTTCGTAATCTTTTATTTTCAACGTAGAAAATAAAGTAAAATATTCGGTATTCCATTTGAAAAAATGCAACTTTGAAACGTTTTATACATTTGGGACGATCGGTAAATATTGAAAATAATTTTAAAAATACTTTCATTGATCAAACATATATTTTAAACCTAAATAGTTTATGGCGGATTGCACCGACGTAATTAAGGGCACCCCAAGGTTCACCTAGGCTAAGTTGTGATTTGACTGTGACAGATCAAGTGCAAATTGTCATAGTCAAATTAAAACCTAGTCTAGGGTGCCCTTAAATATGTCGGTGTAATTGGCCCTTAGTCACAAGTCTGTATATGAAAATTACAAAAAGTAATATTTTTTGATTTTTGTATAACTACTTAATCCCGTACAATAACGCAATTTGCAATGTTGGAATGCATCATTACAACGTAGGAAACCCTGCAATTCAACTCGACCTTGACCATCGAAAAGGTCAGAAACTAATCGTAGAGTAACATTGGCAACGTAGCCTTGGACAATACAATGGTATGCGCAAATCGTCGTAACCGCCAACGGCGCCCAGCCCGTCCCCTTTTGCACGCTGCGGTTATCGAGCCGCCAGCCGCTCGAACTACGTCACCGACAGGCAGTCCAGAATCAAACGAACATCAAGCGGGTTATTGCTTTAGCAATTTACACGTTATTTGCCCAGTAAGAAAAAACAATTATTAATTAGATCAGATTCAGAAATGGATGAACATCGCGACGATACACGTCCAGAAACCATCGATTTCTACGACAGTGCCAATCTGATAGCGGAAGTTAAGAAGCGGCCGCCATTGTATCACAAGTTTTGTAAAGATTACAACGACAAGTTCGTTAGGGAAAAAATGTGGAAGGAAGTGTGCCAGGCCATAATACCGAATTGGTGTCAGCTTGACGAGAAAAATAAACTGAGAACCGGTAAGAATATGAAACAAAAGAATTTCCATTTATTTGTGTTTCGAAAACTATTTTTGATAGTTTAATAAACAAAAAAGTTGTGTAAAGAGTTTTCAAAATTGGCGAAATTTGAAAAACGCCCTCTGACATGATATCAAAATACGGTTTTTATCATTAATCTTTTTTCAAAAAGCTTTAGACCTGTATACTACTTTTTCCCTATCTAGCCCGGAAATGAACTGAAATGAAAAATACAGAACAGAAAAAACAGCACCACAGCTTGCTGCGTCTTTCAAAATATTAAAGAAGGAATAGCACAAAAAGTTCAGTTCAGTTTTTACCATAGAGACTATTAGACCTTCTAGAAAGTTCGATGAGATTTTGATATTTTTGAAAATAAAATAGTATACAAACCACGGTAGAAAGTTTTTTAGCTTTTATATACTTTTTTCTACTCGCGTGCAGAATTTGATACTTTTTCGCACGCATATAAGTGCAGAAAGTTAGTCTTCAATCAAAGTAAACAAATCAATTGCAAAACGTGGAGTACGTCAGTTTGAATATTATTTGCTTCCAAAATATATTGCAAAATGCACTCATTGGACTCAACAGATGAAGAACTTCTGAATTGGTCGTATCAACCGCCCAAAGTTTGAATTTATTACCGTCAAAATCAACAGCACGCTACAACAAGGAATATGTATTATTTTCAAATTGGTGTAATAAAAACCAAGTGAAGAGCTTGAAGGAGGAACTACGAAGCTAGAAAAAATTTAGATTTAGCCAGCTATTACAAGCTATTTTTTTAGTAAAGAATTATTGATTTTTTTTAACATTGGTATAATTTTTAACCGCTTGTAGAAAAAATTCCCAACACTTGTGGAAAGCATCTTTTCCACACTCGACTGCAATCGCGTGCGGAAAAGTATCGCTTTCCGCACTTGTTAGGAAAATAACTATTGCAGTACGTAGTTCGTCTAGAATTCATGTGGTTCGTGGTTGAGAGACAGAAGTAAGGAGCTGGTACATGCCGGTAAACGAACAAAACAACAAATTTCACAGAAAGCGAAAAGTGTTACCAAATGAGATACAAAAAAGTAATATGTGTATCTATCATATGGAAGATATGTAAATTTGTCCTTTAAAGATTATTTTATTTTCTATTTATATTTTTCTGCAGCAATAATACATTTTACCTTTCTGGTTTCGCACTTTGAGATTAGAAAACCAGGCTTAAACCGTTGCTATTAAAGGATCAATCGTGATCAAGACGCTCTAGACGTACGGCGCCTAGAAAATTCAATTTTAATCCTGATTATAGCTCAATCTGGTTTATGCTAGTTCGGTACATACGAGCCTTAATGACAAAGTCTTTTTCTTTTATTAAATATGTCAACTGTCAAAACAGAAAATCAAAAATGCTGGATGTTAGTCCAGAACTTATATTACTTATATTGGCACCAGATGGATACTAAGAAAATAATAAAGGCAACCTTAAATTTGAACAAGTCCTTAATTAGCATAGGGTTTCATAACAAAGGAGAGAATAGTACTGGCAACGCCGCATTTATAAAATTTGTATGACATTCGGGATTTATTTTAACATGAAATTCAGTTGAAAGTTTGAAGACATTCAAAACCATAAAATTTTTGTATCTGATTTTTTTTTGGTGTCTGATTATTTGTTGATTTTTGGTCACCGTATCTTTTATACAGGGTAGTTCAAATTCGTTAAGTTTTAACTAAATAAAGTTGTGTGCGACTATTGTGTTTCTTGATTTACATTACTTGCCCTTATATTAGTAACTATCAAATTTGTGATAAAACTTTAAAATTTTTTCTCATTTTGATTGAAAATATGTAGAGGCCAATTGCGTATGACAAGTACTGTTAAGTAATTTTGAAAAAACTAAAAAAATCCAATAATAATATAATATATCCAATTCATAAGAAAAAAGAAAGTTGATGATGGTCGGGCAGCAAATTTGAAACCATCATTGATTGTATACGTAACTCGGAAAAAGTAGCAATGAAAAGATACTTTTAGTTTTGAAATATTTCTTCAAGTAATGCTAGAAATAAATTTAAAAAAAAAGTTTTTTTGGATATCTTCGGAAGTACTCGGTAAATCGAAATTTTTTAAAAGAATATTTGGTTCAGCTTTAAATTGCACAACTTTGCCTCAATCTAAACTTCCTCGTATCTCTTATAGTTTCCGATATCCCAATGGTAAAGGTTGAATTTGAATTACTTTGTGTACTCTTATTACTTACTCTACTTGATTATTTACATACAAGTCAGGGATCTACTTTGTAGAAAAATTAAAATAAATTCATACTACTGCATTTAAATTTTTCAAGATTTGAAAAGAAAAATTATCTTTGGGTAATCGTCCCCTACCGGCTAGAACAAAAACCGAATAGAACTTTTTTCTAGGCCACCCTTTAAAATACCGAAAAGATGAAGTACTACCTTCATTGTGAAGCAAATAACAGAAAAATCTGTAGAGTTCAATAAACCAGCTTATATGTGCTTTGTTGACATGACTAAAGCTTTCGACCGGGTGCAATTGGCGGACAACAATGAAATAATGCGAGAAAAGGAAGTGAACCAGATATTGATAAAACTAATATACGAGATTAATAACCACTGTCGAACTCACAGGAATAAGACAAGGTGACTCACTTAGCCCATTTATATTCAACATGATTATGGACAAAATTGTCGGAGATCTACCTAAAAGAGCAGGATACAAAATGGGGAACATTTAGTTCAATGTTGTCTGCTACGCAGATGATGCGGTGCTCATTGCGGATTCTGAAGACGACCTTCAGAGATTACTTCACTCCTTTAGTCAATCAGCAAAACAATTAAATATGCTCATTAACACAGACAAAACATCGAAAACATTACAAATGATGCGAACTGGTTGAAATGAAAATAATAAGAAGTATACACGGTAAAACACTACACGATAGAATCAGAAGCGAAGACCTTAGACAACGGAGCGAGATACGAGACATGAAGATGGGTATGACAGAGAAGAAAATACTGGAATAAATACGTAAACAGAATGGAAGACAACAGATTTGTAAAAATCGCAAAAACAAACAATCCTGTCGGAAAACGAACCCAAGGCAGACCTCCAAAACGCTGCAAAGAGTGCTGGACATCAACGTCCGAAGAGGCATAATAGGACAAAACAGGCATTAGAATACCGATATGGACACCCATATTAGAAAGAAAGAAGAAGAAGAAGAAGAGAAGAAAAAGTCCCTACGATTTGTTCTTGGGATATTCGATATTCCACTTCTTTCAAATCAAAATTTGAACCAACACCACTCATTTGAAAAGATAGAGAACAAATGAAATACTAAAGTTGTTCGTAGAACACAGAAGGAAGAGTTACTATTACTTACTAAACATTTTTTATTTTATTGCTTCTACAGGAAAGTTTCTTGTTAACAAAACATACAGCGGTTAAATATGACGGAATTAACTTTTCATAACAAACTTATACAACTTTAACATTGTTTATACATTTTATGACTTTTTTAATTTGCTCTATTTAGTGTCTCAACGTCAAATTAACCCAGGCGCTGGAATAGTTGACGGAAACTGACTTCATATTGTTAGCAAATAAATTTTAACAGAACAGGAAAATTTAATTTGGTGCATGAGGCTACAGTTACTAAAAACAATAGATTCTTGTTTCAGTATTTGGAAAATCAATAAAGTTAATTTGAATACCATAACAACTCCAAAAATTTACATAGTTGCCATAGTATCAAAAATGCAATTATAGCATATTTGAATGAGTGCTAACACCAGTATTTTGCTACTTTTTAGCAAAAGCCTAAGCACACGTCGAGAGCAACATTTTTGTGCAATAAGTAACAGAAAAACAATAATGGTTAATATTTATCTATGCGACACGTGTATCTAAAAGGTAAATTCTAATTTCACAACTTGCTACTAATCCATACATTTCCAAATATTTAGAGGTATTTTTATTTGTTTGTGATGTTTGATGAAATATATGACAGATGTATACATGTTACTCAAGACTACAAAGTTATTAAAAATACAGATAAAATTGAAATTTATTATTACACTAATATTATAGTATTCAATAAAGCTGGTGTCAGTGTCAGTAACACCTGTAGAGGTCAAACTAACTATACTTACGAATAATAATGGGAATCTTTAATAATTACATTCTTGAACGATGCGTCAAAGGTCAAATTTACTACAATCAGTTACAACAGAAGCACTAAACGAGTAAATTCACGTTCATAATTAATATGTTTGGAATTGCATTAATTTTAAACTGTCAAAAATAAAGACCATAACGTTCAAAAGGTACGGTTTTTATCATAATTAGAAGGCAACCAAATAAAACTACTGCACCACAAATTTGGTTTTACTGTGATTTTAGGACAATCAACGAAAAAGTTTATAATAACAGTTAAATATATTATTTTCAGCTAGGGAAGTACAACGAAAATGGAAGAACATCCGCGACTGCTTCAGAAAAGAACTAAACAACGACCGTAAATGCGAAGAAGGTCAAGGAAAACGGAAACGAAGAAAATACATTTTCTTCGATCATTTACTATTCCTGTTGCCATCTATGCAACAAAGAGAGAAACGAGAAGATCTGGTGGCATCTTCGGGCGAAGAAGACGCCAATGAAAATGAAGATGGCGGTGGCAGTGTAAACTCCGACAGCTCCAGTTCCCGACCGCTTCTATGGCGACATGGTAGTCAGCAACACCCTGTATACGCCTATAAGGAACCGGATCCTGTTTCAACAAATCACCAAAACAACGATATTGACCAGGACAAGTATTTTTTGTTGTCTTTATTACCTAGTTTGCGGGCATTAAATGAACAGCAGAAGTTTACAGTTAAAATAGAATTTTTGAAGATTTTACAGAGTCTTTCCAAAGGTGCTGCAAATTCAACAGCCAGTTCTTCCAATGTGGAATCTAGTCAAAATGAATATAATATGCACATAACGCAACCAAAATTGGAATGTATTGATGAAGATAACGATGATTATTAATTACTAAATGTACTATTATAATAAGTAGTTTGTGATTTAAATATATTTTGATTATACTAGTTTAATAAATGTACAGTAGCAAGTAATGGGAACAAAGTTATTTTTTAAAAAAAACTTTCTGCTACCGGCCTCTGCGATGTCACAAACTTAAATCGTTCCTTAATTAAAACATGTTTCAAATTTGGTTTCCCTCAAAAATGTTTTACTGAGTTAATATACTTTTTAATATAAGAAAAATCCTTCTTTATAATAGTATAAAGGTAAAGTTTATTAAAATTCAACCATTTTTAGTGCAGAACTAATTTGCGTTGTTTCACGATTAAAGCGGGAATATTTATTAACAAAAAATTTGCTTTACAGATATGGAAATTTCAAAATTATTGATAGAATAAGTAAGAAGAGACCTATTGGAAACCAATGCTATCGACAAAGATGGTAAAAAACCTTTCTGAATGACATGTGTCATTCTGCCAAAGTAGATTTGACGTAATTTGATTGATTCTCACAAGACCTCAATCAGATAAAATATTCATGAGATGACCCAATTTTCGTCAACGTGACAAGATTTTGGTTGAGTTTTTCTGATCTTCGAGAGCATTGATTTGATATGGTTCTCTCTTCTTACCGTTGATTTCGCATTGATAATTTGGAAATTTCCATGCCTGGTATATGTAAACTATAGTCCAAAGATGTTTCGTTAAGAAGACATAGAGTGTTCATTGTTCAACGTTGCCGAAAAATGTGAATCTATGCACTGCGTTCGCAAACGACAATTCAAAATACGTGCTAGTACAATCATAAAACGATAATGAAAATAAAAAAGGGGTGTCAAATCCGGGAATCTGGTGGTCCTTTTATGAGTTGAATGGAGCCAAGGACAGTTAAGTAAAATCTTGATTGAAGATTTTTCTAAAATGTATCCTCTAAACTAGAAATGAATGGAGATTGAAATTTGAATATAAGTGATTTTTATTAATAAATTTAAGTTAGACGTACCATAATTTTAAGCAAATTTTCTGATTTATTAGACACTTTTACTACTTTATTTAATTTATTTTATTTCTATTGAACATTTTCAATACAGACATACATATTTGATAAGGTCTAAATTACTATATTAAATGACAATATGGGACTAGTACTGGTACTAAAATTTTTAGCCCAATTTATAATTTTGCTTCTGTGGATTCCTCTACAAGATTGCAATTTTGGATAAAATAGTAAAAAATGAAAAGAGTTAAAGTTATGTTATTATAGAAATGGATTTATTTTTGATCTAGAATTGAATTCCGGTATAAAATATATGGGATTCTATAAAAAACATAACTATAATAATTTATTATTTTTTGATATAACCGGTAGAAAATTGCAAATAATTGAAAAAAATAGTTTAGCTGTAAACGATCGACGACTTCTGCGAATACCTTGGGACACTGCATATACGATAATTTAAGCACCTTTTCTATTTCACACTGTAAATATGTACAGATTATGAATTACAAAAATTAGCAAATGGAGTAAATATAGCTGATCACCTTGTAGTTGTTTCAACAATGACTTGAAAATTGCTAAAAAATAGAGAAAATGGAGTAATAAAACTGTGACTGGTGCTGAATCATAATCTAATAATTTTGAAGTATTATTATTGAATAATACAACTTTGTTGCAAACTTAGTGCTAAAAAATCAGAACGGAATTTTTTATTTTGCTAAATTTATTAAAATGCCACATAATTTTCCTGAATAATTTCGACAATGACAAATCTGAATATAATCAACTATTTCTACTAAAAATATTGTAAACTTTTCTGGCACATAATATTTTTTTACTCACCTTCTAAATAAAATTTTGTAAACTGAGAAACATTTGTAATTTTTATAAAAAAATTAAAACTTTTTACAAAACCGTTTAGTGTTTGAACTCCACGTGGAAAGTTTGTTATCAGCAAACTGGATAAAGTCAACGTTCGCTATCCAAGACGCGGGAAAACACTAACCAATATTTTCATCAGCGTTATCACGCATTTGCTTACGTTTTCCGTCTTTAACCGGATTTTCCACTCGTGTTCTCGGCGCTTTCCACTACCCCAACTGACTGTAGCTTTGGATTCAGTTGCGCTCTGTTGGTAGAGAGCAAGGAAAGTTGGAAGTTAGAGAGCAAGGAAAGTGGAGTTAGAAGTAGAAGTACTAACTGAACTTTTTGAATATTGTGGTCGGTTGTACGGTTATTCTAAAAAGAAAAAAAAATAGCTCCTGAATGTTCTAGTATTATACGCATACTGGCGGTGGGTCACTGCATTTTTCCAGTCGAATTCGAAAAATACGGAAATATTGTATATGCATGTGGTTCCTGATGAACCAATTATTACGTCGAAACTAGGCCCATTCATAAAACATACTTTCTTCTATTAATTTTTAAAAACTTTATTTTCTTACTTAGTTTTGAGAGAGGGAATCTCTCTCTCTAGTCGTTAGCTTCATGTTTGAAGCGTCGTGATCCTATGTTAGTCTCCTATGTTGTGGTTTTAGCAGTTTCCCTCCATTCCTCTCTATCTGACGTGCTTCTAATGCTGTCTTGGAAAGATTTTCCTGTAAACTGCTTCACCTGGTCCAGCCATCGTTTTGGAGAACGTCCTGTAGGTCGTGTTCCCTCTACCTTCCCCTGGACCATAAGTTTTTCGAGATTGTCATCTTTCCTCCTGCTGACATGTCCAAAATACTTGAGAATCAGTTGTTTGATTTTAGTTGACAATCTGACTTGGATGTCAAGTTCTTCGCGTATGGATACGTTAGTTCTGCGGTCTGTCCAGGGAATCCTCAGTAGTCTTCTTCAGACCCACATCTCAAACACATCCAACTTGGCGATGTCTGTGGCTTTTAAGGCGCAATTGGAAAAACGAGAGTGTTTACTAATTTGCATTTTGTTGTGGTTGTTATATGCCGATTTTTCCAAATTTTGTTGAGTTTGGTCATGGCCGTTTTGGCAAGAGCTATCCTTCTTCTGATTTCTTGACTTGATCCGCCATTTCTGCTGATGTGGGCACCTAGATAAGTTATTTCCTCCACGTTCTCGACATCTTTAATATTAGGCATATCTTGGCTCTTCCATGCTGTGCGTGCGATCTATTAACATAAGTTTCGTTTTCTGACGGTTTAGTTGTAGACCGAACTCCAAGCTCACTCTCTCTACTCGCTCAATAAGACTCGACATTTTCTGCTCATCTTTGGCGATAAGTGTGGTATCATCAGCGTAGCGGAGATTATCCATCCTTCTGCCACCTATGACAACTCCTCCCTCCCAGCCGTCCAAGGCTTTCCTTATGATATATTCTCCATATACGTTAAACAATAAGGGTGACAGAACACAACCCTGCCGTACACCACGTTCCACGTTGAAAGGTTCAGAGGTTCTTCCGTCCACCTTCATTAGTGTTATGTTAGTGTTATATAGTTCTTTTAGTAGGTGAATAAAAAAATAAAAAATACATCCCAAAGCCGTCTCCAGTTGACACAATCAAAAGCCTTGCTGTAATCCAGGAAACACAAGTATGCAGTTTTGCCATATTCTCTTGTTTTTTCAAAGATTTGCCGCATATTCATAATCTGGTCTCTCGTACCCTTTCCCCTCACAAAACCGGCCTGTTCTTGTGGTATTTGCCATTCTAAAAAAATTCTAAGTCTCTGCAACAGGATCCTGAGCATAACCTTGCTTGGATGAGAAATCAGTGATATAGTTCTATAATGATTGCATTTTTTACTGGATCCTTTTTTATGCAGCGGTATCAGAGTAGAGGTGCACCAGTCGGTTGGCCACTGTCCTGTCTGCCAAACCCTGTTACAGATTTTCCACAAGAGTTTCTGTATGATAGGCAAAGATTAATTTTACTTCAATAAATTGACTGCATACTGATAAATGAATGAAATTGACCAGAATTACAAGGCAAATATTACTATCAAAAATACTATTTGTAAACATCGTTAGAATATTTGTGAAGTTTGTGCTGACTGTACGTAATTACGAAACCATTGTCTAATGGTTCCAAAAATTACTTAATCTACTACCACTGATAACCTCTATCATTTCAGTCGGTTAGTTGCACACAATAACTATACTAATCCAGTCAAGTAATTATTGTTCTCTACTGTACAATGGAAAGTGTTTTAACTGCGGAAGACAGCTTTACTATTGTCAAAAAGTATCTAAACCGGACCGATTTCAGTGTAAAAAATGTAATTGTCAAACCATTTTTCGATGAAGTTAACGGTTTTCTTGGTGAACACCTTCTACTCCTAATTGAAGTTGAAATTGAGCAGCAATCAAAGACTTTGAGATTTTTTGCCAAGAAATTCCCAGATGATCATGCCATGCAAAAAGACTATCTACTATCCATGCAAGGATGGCAGAGAGAAATTTTCTTTTTTGAGAAGTTTCTCAAACAAATTGAACTTACAGTTCCGGATTTTGTGATCGACTTTGTGCCCGAATGTCTGCTAGGAAAACCCAACAACATTGTAGTATTTGAGGATTTAACTTTAAAAAACTACTCCATGCCTAGACAGGAGAGTTTAAACCTTCTGAATAACGAGCATATTTGTTTGGTGCTGAAAGCTCTAGCTAAACTGCACGCAGGTACTTTAGCTTTAGAAGAGTATAAATCTAGAAAAGATGGACAACCATTCAGAATGTTTACAGGAGAAGAAGACTTGGTTAAAGAACCTTTAATAAGAAAAGAAAAAGGTTTCCTGGGTTGGGACTTTTACAATGCAGGTACAAAAGGTTTGAAAGCCTTAATTTCAAAAGTTTACAATAAGGAAGTAAAACCTTTAGAAAGTGTACTGCAAAAATTCGACTTATTAGCTGATCAAGGTTTGGAATTGATGTTTCCACAAAACCACTTCAGAAACGTTCTGGCTCATGGTGATTTGTGGGCTAAAAACGTTATGTTCCAGTATGAAGGACAGTCTAATGTTCCTCTAAAAGTTTTACTCGTAGATTTTCAATTACAACGTTATCATGTCCCAGCACATGACGTTTTATTGTTCATATCCTTAACCACCAATCAGGAAGTTAGAAAACGATACTTCCACTATTTCCTAAAATACTACCATCAAGCTATTAGTGAGGAACTAAGTAAGGTTAACATCACAGCAGATGAAATTGGAATGTCGTATGAAGAATTATTGAGATCGGTAAGCTACATTATGCCAGAAATAAAAATCCAAGGCGCAATACAAAGACTACAACAATGTGGCAACAAACAGTTTTACATAGACCTATTAAAGAATAAAGAAGACTATAAACAGTTTATTTTTGTGGACAAAGCTCCATTTGTGGTGAAGCTGTTTGACATTGATTCCAATTTTAGAAGTTTACTGACTGAATCAATAGAGGAAATTATTGAGGCGGTGTTATATCCTCAAGTATTTAGAGAAGACTGCTACAGAATTTTGGAGGAAGAACTTGGACGTAACGACTACAATTTAATCGACTACTGGGTCAGTGAAAGTAGTGGTAGTAACATATTTGAGCTAAGTCTAAAAATTGTAAATCAAGGTGTTGACCAAACCTTAAAGTTTTTAGTTAAAAGTGCCCCACTTGATTTTGTTCGAGTTGTTAAAAAACTGTAAATTTAAAAAAAATGATGTCAAATTTGGGTTGTGTGTATCCAAAAATATATGCTAATTTTTTGTTTTGTTTGTAAACTGAATTAGGACATTTATTTTTACATGAAATTGTGCAAATATCAACATTGCAAATTTAGATTTGCGGGCGAGAGTCTATAAATATAACAGAGTTGGATATTATATTCGTAACAATGTATTGTGGGTAATCATCATTTGTTTTGTTTTTGTTATTATTTTGAGTATGTTATTGCTAATAAAGTTGTAACATACAGTATGCACATATGCACGCAGTAATATTAAAACAATTTAAAAATAGTTACTATTTTTAACTGCTTTAAATAAAGACATATTCTTTTTATTATAGATATACCTTTGATAACATAATATTCTATTATCTCTTAAACTCAATAGTTGGATGGAGATGGATTGAATAATTTTTTTGTAGATAAATGTGCGTAGATCGATAGAATGGCCACCAAAATTACCCGATGTAAATTTTTTTAAACTCACATGAAACAGTAAATTTATAAAAATACAGAACATAATCTGAAAGAGTTAAGAAGCACCTCAAATTGGAAATTGCTCTAAAATCCTCTAAATTCTTTAAACAAGTTGGAATTTTAGCATTTTTCATCTTTATTTCATGTAGTTCCTTTTCCGTTTATAATCGTAGATACTTTTACAACGATACTTTTTATTTTGTCCTTAGTATATAATTTTAATGTAACGAATGATTGAGTCAAACAACAGCTGTTGGAAACTCAATTTAGTCATGTTTAATTATATGCGGTTATATAAGTATCATTGTAACTATTAAGGTATTTTACCTTTGAAAAAGTCGAGTTGTGCAAAGTTTGGCAACATTACACATGTTCACAATACTTTACAGTGTAATACCTCCATACTTTTTCTAAAAATTGTCAAAATAAAACCATGGTTTTATGCCTGGAAATATTAAAAGTTCACTACTTTTCAATTTTCGTAATCTATTTTCACACAATTGGAGTTTGTTGTCGTAGTTTATCTTAAAAAAAGTACAAAAAAATGGAAAATCCTTTCAAATGACGCAAATACATGTTTATTCTATTTTCCTGAAAAAGTAACACTTTGACAACGCTGCATATCTTATGATGCTACCGGAATCACGTGAGGCTTTCTGGAGCCGATATTCACAGATTTACTATTCAAGTTTGTTTTTTTTTGAGTAGGAATGTCAAATTTCAAAGCAATAATTGCAATTAATGACATTCCTTTGACACACTTTGCTTTGACTTCATTAGGACAACCTATACTTTCACACAGTCTTTTTGAGAAAAAAGTCAAAAGGACATGCTTTATGATTTTGAAAAAATTACGTACCTTGGCCGCTAGAGGGCGTAAAATTTGTCATATTTTTAGAGAAGTTTTTTTACAATTTTCCGAAATGTTTTGAGGTAGTAAACTGAAACTTGTTGGATAGTTACAACTTTTTTAACGGACCATATTTTTTATACTATTTTTTTTGTAAATACAGCAGTTTCATGACAAAAAAGAAAAACATGAGAGGTTTGGCGGCAGAATTTATTTGAAATTTTAAACTCGTTCCAAACGTGGTAAAACTATCCCAAAAAAAACAAAAATTGGTAAAACTGGAAGTTTGGCAAAGCTACAGTAAATATTAATGCTCGTATTTTTACTAATTTACGGCCAAGTAAGCCAATTGTATGTATACATTTTACATTTTATAAAAGTTTTCTAGTTATTTAATTATAATATCAACTTTTCTTTGGAGCATACATACATAAATTCCAAACAAAAAAAAATCAAGAAATTTTTAAGTACAACTAAATTAACTCCATAAAATGGTAAATAAGATATTCCATAGAACTGAAAAACTGATAGAAGCATTTAGTATTTACCTTAACATTACTCTTTTGAATTTGGTTGAGTCAATAAATGTAGTTATCTCGAAATTTAAAAACAATACTTTTTTGAAAAGGTAATATCAATATTGGTTCTTTTACCATACGCCACAATTTAGCAATATTTGTTAAACATAAGCAGAAAAAAAATTGGCAAAACGAAATTAGATTATGTAATGAATCTTAAACTTTATTAAATGATTGCATTGTTTTGTACATTGCGGAATTATTTCAGTATATTTGCATTCATAATTAGTTTGTGTATCTTGCAAAGCCTTTAATAAATTGTTTGAACCTGTGGAGACAAATTTCAAGAATATAACAGTGAAACTTTCACTGAAACGAATTTTATGAGTTAGTCTAAGGATCATTGTCTTTCGATACTATATCTGATCCTTCGGAGAATATATGCATTCAATATTCAGTAATTAATTGATTTTACACATGAAAAACTCGCCATAATGCAACCATTTTAGAAACAAGTCCAAAACTTGATACAAAAGCTAAAAAGGTTGATCTATGGCCAAAAAAATATATACCGCACTGTTTGTTTTGTTTGAATGGTTTAATTTTTTTCCTCATTAAGCAGCTAAAATTACAATTTTTAGTTACTTGTTATTGTCCATATATCATTACCTTTTTGAGAAAAAAAGAAGTCGTTTAAGTAAAACTAACTATGTATACCTATACATTGCTAATTGTTCAAAAATGTAGTTTTGTGATTATGAATATGGTTTTTGGGTTAGCGCTTTGTAATAACAAACATCAGAGCCGAATTTCAACAAAAAAGCTTATCAAATTATGTATAAGTCATAGACATAAACCAATTCTAGGCGAATGGCAGATGGCTGAAGCAAATAGCAAAATCTTAAACAATTTAAGCGGTTTTGCTATTTGTCATGACACTTATATACCTATACCCTTACTAATGAATTATGTTGACAAATTATAATTAATATAATATTTGTTTTGAATAATCTAATTAAACTGAAAATATAGTAATTTAGAAGGCAGCTGTTCGTAGGGATGAAATCATCTTTTTTGTAAACGTTTAACGACAAAGTAATAGCGAAATAAATAACTACTCTGAAAAGACATCAAAGTAAATTTAAGTAACAATGCGACAATTTAATTATTTTCATACTTGAAAATAACGAAGCAAAGCTAAAGTGTCTTCTATTAACTGATAAATTAATGGAATAGATTATTAGCTTATCATTACACACTACAGCTATTCTCCATCACAATAAAATGCAATGAAATAAATTAAATTTCCCGTATTACACACTTTTTTAATTACATCTCAGCCTTTATCCAAGTGCTCTTGATATTGATCTTTTTTACGTCATTTTTCATCTTTTTTTTTTCTGGAATTCAAGCTGAAAACACCAGTTCAGGTTATTGAAATAATCAACCTAAAAGTGTCAATAAACTGATAATTTGAAATCTCTGAGTACAATGGACGAGAAGGACGCAGAAGAATTGCCACCTCCAGTAAGATTTACTATTGTCGGTATAGTCACTAGTGAAGATTTTCAAAAATGCCGATTTGCCATTACCAAGTTACACAAAAGTTTCCCTAAAGAATTTACGACCCCCGATATTAGACCTATGCTAGATGTGGAGTGGAATGAATTCATTATCAAAGTTGGTTATCCCTTCAAAGTAACTTGAAATTTTATGAATGGTGTCTAGTATTGCAGGAGACTAGGAAACGGTTTGTGGTCTATCAAAAACAGAGTGGTGGTATTTAAAAACGATGAGTTCTTGGGAGACTTCAATGACCTGAACGAGTTTATTTGGAAGAAATGGAAGTACGTGTTTAATCAAGATTGGTACAAATTAGCTTCGGACCATCTGATTGAATATTTGGAAAGTAAAACTGAACAATGTGTAAGTAAGATCCGCTTTCTACACCGCAAATCTTCCATACTGTCCAACATTTCGTCGAACCTCACTATGGTGGTTTTTAACAATAGTTTTAGTAATAGACGCAACTTTACCAAAATAGTATATTAAACAATAACAGTTCTGTTTTAGAGACAACTGGTGTACCTAACCATTGCCATAAACAGTCAAGTAATTGGTTCTTTACTGTTTGAGGTATTTAGAAAAGCATTTTCAGTTAATTTTGCTAACATGTGAATTTTCTGTTTTCTTTCTGTGCAGTTGTATAGCGATATTGTACCAGTTTCGTGTGAAAACTTTATCAACCGATGCAATAATGGATACGCAGGAGCTCCAGTTCATAGGTAAGTCATCTCAAATACTGATGTTACATACAGAAGATGTCCCATAAATAAACCGAAAAATTTTGAAGAGCGCTGGAGGACGTGGAAACGTGTACGTTGCCATTTTTGTTTCTGAAATTTCAACACCCTGTAATTTAATTTGTATATATGGTGAAACAAAATTGTTTTGAAGCGCTCCTGAAAGTTTGTTGGTACATTTTTGAGACAACCTGTATAAACCACTATTTTCTAAATTAGAATAGTGAAAAACTCATGGATACAGTGTGGAGGTTACGATTTGGAACCAGTACCAATGCGTTGCGAAAACTACGTGGTGCCTCATAACAGAAGAGGAGTATTGTCCACATGTAATAATGGTCCTCATAAGGACAACAGCACACAGTTTTATGTGACTTTAGATGCCGCCCCTTGGATGGATTACAAATATGTAGCATTTGGGTAACAATTTAGTTTAAGAAAATCTTCACATTTATGGTAAAAAAATAGTCAACTCTTGCATGGTGATGACGTTCTTAAGAAAATCTCTGACGTTCCCACACATTATCAAGCACCTACTAGTGATATAAGGATTGTGAAATGTGGAGAATACAAAATCAGGCCTAAGGAAGATGACGAATCTGGTCTTTTGTATACTTCTGACGAAATTGAGCAGTGGAAAGATGTTCAACTTCAAGTACAGTCCATATACACAAGAAATCAAAATAAATGATTAAGATGACGTCACATACTTTAAAAGTGTGTTAATACAAGTGGCAACATTGTGTTACGTCATCCCAATTTACTCTGATTTTTCCTATACATTCATACCAAAAAAATAAAAGAACCGTTTTGCAGATGGACATTTTGGATTACCTTAAAGTATACCATCAAGTCATCGGTCCGGAAGATCAGCTTTATCAGGTGTTTCAACCTCTTCATATGATGGGTTCAGCGAATTCGGTGGTAATTAAAGAAAAAATGAAAACGGGACTTTACAGTCTTTCCAGCGACTGTAAACCGCATACTCCATTTGAACAGTTACCAATCAGTGAAAGTGACGAGGGTAACTTGATAACATTAAGGGATTTAAAACTAGTCTTTTGCATTGTTATATATGAATTTTAGGTGATGAAGACTACAACATTTGCGGCCCTTCACATCCAATAGTAACCTTCAAGAACAACTTGTGTGATTTTGAGCCAACGCCACCTAGCTCAGATATGACCTTATAAAAGTATTGTGCAGACTTATCCGAAAATTGTATTTGTTGATTTATTACATTTTATTATAATCACAGAATAGAGATTCATTTTTCCCAATAGTTTCCGAAATGCGCGTAGCAGATTGCCAGCATTTCTTCTGCAAGTTGAGTCTCTTTATTGGGTGGTAATGAAATCCTGCAAAAATAAAGCAACATTTTGAGCAAACAAATCAAAGAATGTACTTACTTATAAAAAGTATCTAAAGCTTTTTGTAAAACATCGATGGCTTCCTGGATTTGAGCCTTGTCCAGTAACTCAAAGGCGTAGAGATATTGCTTTTCGCACCATTTTAACATTGCCAAAATTTTGGATAAGTTTGCATTTTTCTTGCATTTACTACACTGTAGAGTCTGTCTCTTCTCTGGTATCGTTAACACTTGCTTGCAACTATCTGTGGGACACCTGAAAAATACCAAACAAATTACATTTACAAATACACAATTCTAATAGTGAAACATACTTTATGCGTTTGCTAACATTTTCCAGACCTTGATTCAAACAGGGCCAATCCTGCTCACATGCTAAACATTTGCAATCAAACCAATACCTGGACGATAAGGATCTTTGCCGTTCTGCCAACGTTTTTCTAGTAAAAACTGGACCGTAGTTCTCCGGGACTATTTCGTTAGCTTTTAATGGTCTTACAGAAGTCAGCACTATGTTTTTACCCTCAAAATGCCTAAATATAACACACAAAACTTTAATTATTATTGATGAGGTAGTTAATAAATCACCTGGAAAGTGCCAGGAAGCAGTCATGATTAAACAAAGACGCTGTTTGATACACTCCAACACCAATATAGACAACTTTCGGCATGTTCTGGCCAGATTTAACGTTCCTACGTGTTTCATATATTTCATGGGCGTTAAATTGCAACATTTGAAGATTGAATAGAAGCATTTCGCCTAATTGATATTCAGTGTCGGTTGGAGACACTGAAAAACTCTTAATAATACGGCATACAGCTTTGATCAGTAATTGCGCTTTAAAATTGCTAATTCGATATTAATCGATTGTGGTTTAAAGCTAATATTACCTCTGGATGTATCTTTGTTTCCGAAAAACCCAGATTTTTGTAAGAATCTCAGTAGAAAAGCCGCCATTATAGTTCTTTGAAGAAAATCCTCAGGTGTTCGTAAGTCTGAGTTGGTGCACAACTTGTATATCTACAATTTGTTTACTTTGTACTGTTTTACTTAATAAATTTTGATCTGATCTCTGTTCAGTGATTTCTGACTGTTGCTTCACATCCCTAATTAAACTAAAAGATTTAATAAAAATTTGTCTTTAAATTTAACGTTTTTGTCAGTTTCGTAAATAAACAGTGTGAGTTGTTTGAATACAGTTTGCCCGGTTCTAAGTAAGTGTAAACCTAGTCCACTGGGAGCAGAAAGCTTTTCTAAACTTTTTTGGTATCTTGGTAAATTTTCAAACAGTTTTCGAGAATTTTCAAAGTTGCATCAAAATTTTGAAAATTTTGTCTCTTGGTTATTTCTTGGGCCTTAAGGAAATTATCTTTTTTGTATTCTACACCAAGAAATCAATTTTATTAAACAGATCAATACGATATTTAAACACTGACATACGTTTTTTGCTGGTGACTGTGACGCAACAGTCAGAAGTGGCTAAACACACTATATTCTTACCCTTTCATTTTCCCGATTTTTATAAACTTGCAAACACTTCTGAAGTCCATTTTGTGTAATTATTCTCAAAGCTGTGTGCCCTAGAACGCTCATTCCAGACCCGATCAGCAAATCCAAGTATTTGCACTCGTATTGATGATAAGTGGACATTGCTTCATCTCTACAATCAACGCTACAAAAGGCTACACTGGAACAATCCTTGCAACCAAATGGGGCCTCTAAACTTTGATGAAATATTTTATTTTACTATTGCACCTTTTCTTTGTATAAACCTGGTACTAACCGTTTCAAGCAATGATGACAATGAGTACCAAACATTTCAGGTAACAGGCAAGCCACGTAAGGAGATTCAGCCACCAAAGTCTCACCAATTCCAATGTTTTGATTAGCTACAATGTACCGTCCCATGTTTTTAGAAGATTTTACAGTCAATTTTTCACTGGCATCAGGCAGACATTTGTTTGTTGTTCCGTTTAGTTGGGGTTTTTCTGCAAATTCTCCTTTAATAACAAACACAGCCAGCAAAACTCACTCATACCACAAGCAAATTTTGTGACAGTTTTGTTCGTTTTCGGATACTCTTGTTGTTTATCCAGACTCAATTGAGCAAGTTTCTCAGAGTTGTCTTGCAACAAATTTTCAGCCAGTTTAAACGAAACAGCAGCCCTGTTTTCTTCACCTAAAATTTTGTAACAATTTGCCATGTTCCAGAAAGCTTGAGCTTTGAAATTTTCTGGCAAACTCTCTTTGAGAGCCTGTTGAATGTCTATCAAGGCTTTTGAGTGGTTGTCTAGCTTCATAAAAACTTGAGAACGACCCCAAAGGGCTAGGGCCAGGGATAGTCCAGAGTCAAACTGTTTATCTTCTCCTAGAAATGCAAAAATTAGAACTTTTTAGTTCAGGGTAAAGCAGATGTTGCCAAGTAAACAAACGTTTGCAAAAATGTATATTATGCCTGTTTGCAAAAACTGTTTCTTGGGAATCTTCCTTATTAGTCTAAGAATAATTAAGTTTAGGTAAGGCACTATAAGGTTAATTGTAGTAATGTGCAATAATACTTTATTAATAATTATAACTTGCCATAAGTGTAAAAAAATCATATGGGTACTATTCTCCAACACAAATTTGAAATCACTATAATAGTTGCAGATTGAAGCTTGCAAATTGCTTAAAAACTTACTTGTGAAAAAACTCTTGAATTTTTTTAAATCTTAATTTTACAACTTTAGGTTACTTACCGGTTCTTGGAGCTCTCATAACACTTTGACTAAAAAGTATCAGAGCCTTTTCGAATTGTTTCTCCTTCAGCAAATGTTCAGCTTCTAATCGTTTCTTATACGACACTTGTCCACTTTTAGACCGATAAACTTCCTGCACATTTATCAGAAAATTTTCTAGAATACTACTGGTCTGAAAGCAAAAATTTTACTAACGCTATCATCTAGAAATTAAAACTCACTTCTTTTGATGAATACAGCACTTTTATTCGCTCCTCATCAGTACGTAAGCTACCAAAAATCTTGTGGATCCACTTATTTCCAACTTCTTCCACAACAAAATCGGTAAAATCCATGAAAAAACCTTTAGAGTTGGATTGTAGGGTTTTTTCACTACAAATTTGCCGGTACTCCGCATCTTCAAATCTTTTACCGGTACCCGAAGCCATGGCTATACGGTTCTTCTGGGTTGTGGTTAGTAAAGCATATTACACTTTTAGATGTTAGCCACACCGGTAAAGTACAACATAATCTATCTGTGTAGTAACCGGCAATTAGGAAAACTAAAAATAATTTTACTCTAGTTTTGAACCTTGTCAATCTAAATTTAGAGGGCAGGGCGGCCAGGTGCTTCTTGCAATTTGCAATTTAAATTAAAAAAAAAAAACTTAAATCTGTTATATTTTAATTGACACTGTATGGAAAATTAATTTTGTTATTAAGAAATATTTTTTAGAAAATAATGATGGGTTTTCTATTAAGAAATTTGAATTTTTTAAAATGTTTGTGGCATAATGGTAATAGCGCCAGCTGTCGGTAAATCTCTGAATCTCAAGCTAAGTTTGATAATTTTGGTTTATCGATTGCTGCAACCTGCAGCCTTGAGTACAAAGTGAAAGGATATCACGCATTTTGCGAACAGATGACACTATAAATGCTGCTTTTAGCAAATTTTTAGCTGACTATACAGGGTGTTCAGTGAACACACAATCAAAAAGGCAATCTGACATTATTTAGATTGAAATATGATGATTTAATGTAAATGTCGTTAAAAAAGTGTTAGTCATGATCAAAGTTCTTGACAAAAAAATCTGTTTTTTGCAATATCTGGAAAGCGTTTTGATTTTAAAGTTTTAAAGTTCTGTGTCTAAATGGATATACAATTTTTTTTTCTAAAAAGTTTCTCTCTAAATTTTGTCGTTTTTGAGTGATTTATTTATTAAACGGTTTGCAAGTTCCTATTTTTTCTAAAGGTTATTAACACATTTTCAAAATCTCCAAAAACCAAACATTTGTTCAAATTATTTTTTTTATTCCTTGTTATTGTGTGAGAGATATGGAAACGTGTACTAAATTGAACAAAAATAATAAACCTATTTAGTATCTATCTATCTATCTAACTTCAGGTCTGAGGTCTATCTAGTACTGGTCAATCGTCAATTACAAAAAAAACACACACCTTAATAAATAGGTTTCTATTATTTTTTAAAATAAAAGTTTTAAAGCAAAATAAAGATTTATGTACAAAATTATACTAAAAGTAACTATCGCTAACACCCTTCTTAGCCGTTGTATAAACCTAAATTGGAAACATTATTTACATATAGAACCATTTTTAATGAAAATACAAAAAATATAATAAATAAACCAAATTACTAAAACGGATAATTCGGTATGTACAAAAGCATGTTTACAAAACTATGGCAAAAGTCAAAGTAAAATGGTATGATCTAACAATAAGAAACGTCAATATTCGAGGCATTTTACCCTTTATATCCATTTTACTTTAACTTTTGTCATACAATGCTGGATATTCGGAACGCAATGAAAATGTGTGGCATAATTATGTTTGAAATTAAATACCTCTAAAAATAAGAAAGTTATTTGATTAAGAGAAATACAAGGCTATTCTATTAAAAAAATGATACAAAGTGGACAAAAAGACAATGTTTTAGCTGTAGATTTTGCTGATTCCCTGGAATATTATACATCAAGGAAAAAGTATCTTTTCAAAATAAAGATTTGACTTGCAACATTTTGGGAATAGCAATATGTTTTACTCCAAGCAAAGCCTTTAAAACATACTTTTGCTTTAATTGAATATAATAAGTCGTTGTTCCTGCTGATGTAAGTGAATTTTCTGGTTGGACTTTAATCTTAATACAAAATGACCATTTTTGAGTATATGTCACTATTTCGGAGAATCAGCGATTTCTTCGAAGCACAACTTTCTGAAAAAAAAGTCTCAGACCATACATTTCTGCAACGGGAAAGATTTAAAGCTATATTTGGTATACATGACTTCAAGAGAGTTACAAGTACAGGTGGAACAGAAGACGGAAGGAAAGAATGGAATAACGTTATTAAAAGCCTAAGCAGTACGGCGATGATATTTCAGACAGAAGTAACAGCCAAAACTACTTGCGAACAGAAAATCATTAGGAAGATTGATGAAAATCAGAAGATCTCCATTGGTGGAAATGGTTAAAGCCTGTTGGGACACTCAGAAACAAAGAAAATAATATTACAGACCTTCCGACAAAAAAAAGGCAGCAAAGGATAAACATATAACGCCAGAATTAATTGTCTGACACAGCAATTAAACATGACACACACCGAGACCAACACCCTTATATGGTGTAAAACTAATGTACTTAAGTAGTATACAATGAGGTACTTTGGTAAGAACACTATCAACAACATCTACATTAAATGAGAAGAGGCAGAAATCTTGAAAACAGGATAGGGCTGTGCTGGATAGAAGATGAAACACCTCTCCACTTAATTCGTAAATTTGAGACTCTGAAGAAAGCTTTTTTGCATAGTTCTAGAATTCTTCCGAAAAACTTTTTCTTCAGAACTAGTAAATAAGCGGGAAAATGCAATGCTTTGCACAATTTGGGAAATTTATAATTCCTCCAGTTGTATTGCAAAATAATCTAAGCATTGACCTACTTGAGTGTGTTGCTCTTAATCAACTATAGCTTTCTTACTTTTATTACACAATTTAACTGTGCGTTTTGTTTGTTCAGCAGTTCATAAAACCCAATGGAACAAACACACAAATGTCACTCTTACAGTATTATAAAAGCACTTAACAACTCCGTAGCAGTCCCCTTTGGTACCGAAATCAGTCCAACCAACACAAAATTGCCTAAATCCCCCTAATCTAATAGGGCCTCCACACATTACTAGGATCCTGCACTGCACTTTCTTCTCTTGTCCCCTCCTGCAACGGAGAGGACACTCCTTGTTGTGACACCACTTCGCTCACTGTTGTAGGAACCAAATCTTGTCTGGAACCTTCGGAACCGATACTCTCAGGCATAAAGTACTCGTTCCTAGTGACCTCACTGGACGTGGGATGAAGGTGGAAGTGAATTTCGTTTTGGTTGACCGTTGAAATGATCGCCGGGTATACCATGGGGGCTGGTGTGTTGAAATGCTGAACGTTGTAACTGGGGTTGTAGTAGTTGTTGTTGTATGCACCGGGGTGAAAGGTTGAGCCCCAACTGTTGGGGCAGTAGGGGGAGTCTTGGTATCCTCTGCTGGTTATGGTGGACTCCATCATGTCGGCTTTAGATGAGAAGGGTGGTGGAGAGTTTCTGGTTAGTGAGGTATTAAGGAACTCTGATGAAGGAGCTACTTCCGGAAGAACTGAAAAAACAATAGTAAGTAAATTTAATATGGAATAACAAACTTTTGTCAAATAAAAAAAAATTATAGTAAAATCAGTGTGTCCAATACAACTAAAATATTCTCAATGTTATGGCTATTGTAATATTTAAGACTCCAGGACTCAAAAAAGTGTGATTTAAAAAACTTCCATGTAAACTCCAATACAATAGTAACCAAGACACAACAGATTTACTTTATTTTGAATTTAATCTGGAATAGGAAAAGGTTGTTTCTCTCCCTTGCCTCTAATAGTGTAGAGCCTTTGCTTTAGTGTTTAGCTGTTTTTAGAGCATAATAATTTTAATGTCCGACAGGGCTATTATTTCGACAATAACGACACCTATTAAGGTCAATTATCTAAGAAATAATGCCCTCGGTCGAAGTTTTAATCAGTCAATTATCCTTATAATGCCCTTGGTATCTTAATTACTATTAATTGAATATTTTTATAATCTGGTACCTAAAAACCATATTTATCTAGTTCAATGTACAAATTTGAATATTTAATCTGAATCTGAATCTAACTTCAGACTGGTTGGGTTGAAATTGCTGCTCAAAATAAAATGTTCTCGATTCTGGTAGTTTTAGAATCTGTTCCTTTTTGGTGCTTGAATACCACATAGTTGGACAGTTTCGTAACAATTCAAAGATTTGTTACTAATTTAGTTTTATACATCAGCTTTTTCCATTTTTTAGGTTCAGTCTATAAGATTTTATGGAATTAAGTTCTAAAAGAACTTTCTTGATATAGAAAAAAACTATGGGTAATTCCTATATTGTACTGTCAAAAAAAGCTCACAAACAACTAGAACGTTTCAGTTTGAAAATTTAACATCAATTAAAAAAAGCACTTACTTGTTGGTATGTGCATCGCTGAAACATCTTGGTGAGTAGAATCGTAGAAGTTTGATGGACTGTAAGTTCCGTAAGTACTACAATCCGGCCATGAATTTGAGGTGTAATGTGATGTGGTTGGACATGCACCATTTAAACCATCTGAAAAAAAAATATGTCTTGATCTGTTACGCCACTGACCGTTCGAAGAATCGAATTCGCCTAAATTCTCGTTAACTTTGTTAAAAACAACCTTGAAAATTTACTGTAGACAACGGGAAAAACGACGTTCGGCAATTCAATAAACAAAGCAAACTGTTCAATTATTAATAATCATTTGGACGCTCCTGATCATCTGAATTCAATTTCGTATTTATTCCGATTGCAATAACATTATACACTCAATGTGGAGCTTGGATAAATAGCAATTAATGTGGTTTTATACATTTTTTGTGTAAACGTGTCTGTGTGGTAAGTACAACGTGGTACAACAAAAACGTCAAAAATACAGGCTCAATTAAAAACTCAGATAAACTACTAACGCTTATTATGACTAATAAATGTAATTCAATGAACTTGTCTATTTTTAACAAACAACAATAGTATATTCAAGAGATTAACTGTTCTAGGAAACGTTCAAATTACAGCAAGTTTTATTATTATGTATTGTATGATATTTATGAAAATTGGTACGTGATTCAAATGACAGTTAATGAGTGAATTAAAAACCGATCTAAAATCAGACACAACTGTTTGTCATTGCAAAATTTAATTCTGTATTTTTATTATCTACCTATGTAAACATGATTTAACAATTATTAGGTTCTTATTTTGTTATATAATCCGGGATTTCCGTTAATTTTAAATCTTGGAATGGCATTTTCCACTAGAATAAATAGTATTTTCTGTTTTAGATAGTATCAGCATATGTAACACAAAGTGTTTAAATATTACCTAAAGCAGAAAGTAATACAACAGTCTCATAAATAAAGATCATCAATTAAGTGCATGAATTGTGTAAATTTTGTTATTGAAATGGAAACAATGGCAGATTATAGTAGAATTAACCAACATACAAGGTGGTTCTAAATAAGTGTCCCAACAACATAGATTCCTCAGGGTGTCAAATATTTTTTTGTTTGTTGCCAATATCTTTCAGTTTAGTTCACTTCCTGCACTGTACTCGATTTGACACTTTATGATCACATTGACCAAGTTTTGTATTTAGAAAAAAAGTCAAATAGCAATAAGATTAAATCAACGTAAATAGGACATTTAAATCCATAACTACCTGTAGTTTCAATCCATTTTAAAGTTTTATTAAGAAGACTTCTTGGAAATTTTTAAATAACAAAGAAGTGAATTCTAAAGCAGATGTGCTTGTAGGTGTGCTAGCTGAAGCGTTTTTGCAGTTATTTGCTCAAAAAACTTTTTTGATGAAGGAAAATAACCCTTACCCTTGGAATCTCTTGGTCTGATAGAAAATTAAGTAATATGAGGGATCAAATATACTTACTTTTTTTATTAAATAGACAACACAAAACACCGAGTAATAAACAACTTTATACAGAATTTAATCCAACGTTTTATCATCAAAAAATGAGTGAGAATCTCTTTATTCCTGCTGAAATCCAGCAATAAGCAACTTTATGTCTGCTACCAGCGAAAAGTAAAAGTGTATACGAGAAGGAATTGGTGGTATAGCAGAAGGAGCAATTACAGAAAAGGTTCTATTATCCTAACAGTTTGCTGCTTCTTCACTGTGGAGAAATCATTCGATGTTAAAATCTATGTTAAAAGTGCGTATTGATATTTTAAAGTATGGTAAACTTATTTCATATTTAAAATCCGCATCAAGAAATTACAAACCGAAGGGGGCAAATATACTGGAGAAAAAGCAAATTGAAGAAATCAGGAATATGAGGAATATTTACAAGTTAAGATAGGAATTTCACGATGTTAATAGATATTTCAATTTAGGTACATATGAAATGTTTTATTTTGAGCCTTTTACAGGCTGCAACGATCATGGAAGTCGCAGGTGCTTGTGGATGCAACGAATTAACCTTTTTGGATATCAGCCCAAACAAAGGCATTTACTTCCGTGTGCTCATTCCCAATACGAAAACAAACATTTCAAGAAGCTTCACGATTATTGAAGACGCTTTTTCAATCAATGCTAAAGAAATATGTCGAAAATACGTAAATTTGGGACCTAAAACTGCTGATGGGAGATTCTTCTTGCGATATGTGGATGGAAAATGTACTACACAACCTATAGGCGTCCACACAATTTCGAAAACTTTTTCTCAAAAGTGGCGTCGTGTCTTGGACCCCCCTGATCCAGAAAGTAGGGAGTGAAAGTGCCACCTGGGGCCTAATTCTTGAAGTAGGGAACTGAAGTAGGGAACCGAATTCTCAAGAGAAGGGTTGATAGAATGTGACGGAAGAAGCTCACACATGGCGGGTCTGGTCACATTCTACAAGTCTTTCTCTTGATAATTCCCTTCCGTCGTTTCAAGAATACGCGTTCAGAGAGACTGAAAGTATTTTCCTCCCATGGGAGGAAAAGTGCCACCAGTAAAAGTCACACTTTCTAAAGACAGTTTGTCACTTTTTTGACAAATTGACAACATATTTTTAGTAACAACACCTTCTTTTTCAGCCAGGTATTTATGTTGTATGTTGCTTTTATTCATAAAACATAACATAAGCGTAGTGTTATGAGTTTATTACACGACAGTGTATTGGAATGCCTTTAATACACTGTCGTGTATTAGAAGTCTTTAATCTACGCCAAACAGACGTATTAAACCTTCATAATATACTGGTCTTGGATAAATTATTAATCACTACAAATTTTTAATATCTTTCAAAGAATACATGTATGTGCCTTGTCATACTATTTCCCATAACTTTATGAGTACATATTGATAGATTAAACACGACAAAACACAATATATCTTATTTTGAATAAATTACTGTCCAAAATTTTACTGTTAATTAGTTGAGTAAGTGAAAACCAAACTTAATGTAAAAATTGAGCTCCAACAATAACATTTCAGGAAACTGTAATCAAATCTTATTCTCTGAATTGTTGCTAAACATGTCGATATTCACGCACCTGTTGTTTTAAATAATTCTGTAAATCCCCTGACTTCTGGGTTTTAATTTATATCTTAATAAATCAGTGAATGTGACTGTTTGGGTTTTTTTTGGAAGGTTAAATGAAGGAACGAACAATAAACAGTACAAAATACAACAGAAAGAATATCAAATAGTAAAATTTAGAGACGTGGTTGATTAGCTATAGATTGTAAGCCACTTAACAAAAATTAACAATTCTACCCATTTAGGGGCGATGCATAAGTAATTGATATTCCTAGATTGGTGTTATTTGAGGTCCAATTAGTCGTCTGCAAAATTAACCTAACATCCGACTGGCAAATAAATAATATGTGTTTAATCCTTAGGCTAGAAGAAGGCGGTTGGCTGCTGTTCTTTTGATCTTTGACCACCCTGAGCGTTAATGGTCTCAACATTAAAAATATATTAGGACATATTTAGTTTTGCAAACCTTGAAATTACGTCATGTTATGGAATTTGGGTGTTGAATTTGTAAAATATGACGCCATATGGGTGGTAAAGAACACATTAATAATAGTTAGTTTGATATAAAAAAATGGAACAACCATGAGCTGTTACATAACAGGAAAACATCTGCTTACCAAACGTTCTATTTAAATTACTAAACAAAAATGGATCTGGAAATTTTAATAATGAATTACAAGAGCGGATTTCCTAATGACCTGGGTGTACTACAACTATACCAAATGTGGTCAAAGTAAACGTGCCAGTATCTTCGTAGTGTTAGTAAGTGTGTCATAGGGATTCGACCATATTAAACGGGATTTTCCTGATTACATCTGTATACGTACCTACTAATACTTTATTAGTATGGAGATGGCGTACGACTTAATAAAAAATAAATACAGACCGTGGCATTGTATGCAAATCGTCTAAAGACAGAAAACTTGAAAACAAATATCGGTATTGTTGATACATTTATTAATCGATTCGGTACGTGATGTGACACCAAACACACTTTCTCAAATCTGCAAACTGCTCGAAACCATCCTGTACACTGTTCATTTCTGATTCGATGCAAATCTTTGAAAAGTGGGTTTAAGTTTCATGCGAAGCTTTTATTGCTGCCAAGTTCGAATATCACGAAGCCCCATAAGTCTTCCCAATCTTACTTTTTTTTCGCATAGTCGAAATACCCCTTTGTAAGATTTTAAGAAGGAAGTTGCGATTAAATGGTTGAATTCCTGTTGGACAGCATGACTTTAACAGTTTGCCTTATCAAATTGTTTATAGTATTATCAATAATCAGACCACAACTAAAAACAGGAAATGTATATTCCAAATAAAATATTGACCCTGTTATGATTATATTACAAAAAAAGTTGCTTTTAGACCTTATTGAGCAAAACTACGCCTTTTTGTGGAATTTAACGGTTATTACCTGATTGAGTGGTATAATCAATAAGTACAGTCACTATCGCTTTTATTAATTTTGTATTTCTTGACTATTTTTTTGATACGCTAAGTTGCAAATATGAAGAATATATTTGTTTTAAATTTAGGGGTTATTATTGTTGAAAAACTGAGGCTTAATCGATGTGAAATTCATGAATATACCAGGTGTCCAAGAGCACCCTGAAAAGTTCAAATTTTCGCATTTTTGTTCGTGTTTTACGACGAAAGGGCTCAAGTTAGAGATCTGAAAAAAATACAGAAAAAGAGTCCGGGATAGGTACTACAACTTTCATTAATACGATTTTTCAATCAAATCAACCGTACAGGCGCAAAAAAATCAAATCCGTTTTCCCATGTTAATCTCCTATGTCCAGGGTGCTCTTCGACACCTGGTATATAGAATAGCACAAGTTGAATTTTATCTTATATTATTTTATATAATATTTATTTTATGTTATACTTAAATCCGAAAAGTATTGAACATTTAGTATTTGCTTATTTCACATGTCTATGATAAAAATAATTATATTATTTTTTTAGAAAGAAATATTTGTGGCCTTACTGAAATATAGGTAGTATATACTTCTTAAAAGTATATCTATCATATATTTGACGACGTTTCGATCAATTTGTGATCATTCTCAGGACAATTATAGTATATTAATTGTTAACTCTCTAAGATTTGGAAACGGGCTATAGCAACAAGCATACGGTCAAATGGCGGTTAAACAATACAAAATTAGCGCTGAAAATAGTAGTTTCACTAGATTGAAAGAAGAAAAAAAAGTGTTCAAATTAGAAGATACAGTTTTTGCGCGAAGTATTAAGTTAGACTAAAAGAAGATTTTAAAGAGAAGAATAAGAAAGAAGAAAAAAAATGGCATCAAAATTTGATAATATAGATTTGAAAAACGGTATATTTATCAGATTAAAAAAATAAAAAGCATTGAAAGAAGCGAAGAAAAGTGATTATCTAACAATACGATTAACAAACAAGTTGATAAATCCAGCTTTAAACTAGATGACAAAAAAATTTTAAATGTATGCAAATCGGTCAGATATTGCGCGGTATTAGAAGATAATTTAGCTAGACAGTCACGTGACAATAACAGTCAAAATATCTGTCATAAATCTCAGAAACACGTTTTATATCAAATACTACAAGAAAACTTTTCTAAACCTTGATTTTTCCATCTTTTAGCACAGTTTGACGTTATTGACAATTATCACGTGGTTTTAGTACACTATTTAGCTAAACTGTCACGTAATAATTGTTAAAATTACTGTCATAAATCCAAGAAACACGTCGCGTTTCGATAACTGTTAAACTTTAATTTTTGCAGATTCTAGACAAATTTGGTTTTAGAGGATAATTTAGGCACGTGTCACGTGACCAGAAAGTAGAAAAGCGTTGTCAAAATCTGAACTGCCAAATTTTGACTTCAAACACGGTTTGAAAAGGCAGTCAGGGATAAAATTGCCTGTAAAAGCCACTTGGAGTGAGAAAAAAACAGTTATAAACACTTTTTTGGAATCCTCATTAAATTTCCTATATAATAACCTAAAAAATTTAATATAGTCAAAAATAAAAGCGTGTCAAGGTTTGAATTTCCAGAAACATAAGCCGCATTTGTTTTCAAGCTCCATGGAGCGAGCAGAGCTGTTTTGACGTCACTTGGAAAAACCATAATTTGGCTAATTGTCAAATTACGTCATTGTGACGTCAAAACAGCTCTGCTCCATGGAGCGTGAAAACGAATGCGGGCATAGTTTAGGAAGGACAGTCAAGGACAAAATCGCTGGAACAAAACCCACAAGAAAAAGACTATTTTAATCTTCATTAAATTTCCTATCCAATAACCTGAAAAAATTTAGTATTTTAAATCACAAAATTTAGTATAATCAGGGAGAAAAGCCGTGTCAGTTTGAACTGCTTGTTAAAAACGGTAGATTAAATACAAAAATAAAAACAGGAAAACGGTAGAAGAACCATAAAAACGGTAACCGTCTTAACGGTAGACCTGGCAACATTGATACCATCATCAACTTCAAATTTTCAAACTCGGACCTGGACATTTTATTTAATTTTTTAGTAGCTTCAGACCTCCCAAAACTAATGATGTGCTACACTTGTCAAAAAATTATACCTAGTGTACTTAGGTACTTGTTTTTTTTTTAAATATGCATTTGGAATTCATATGTCATAATGAGTAGATAATTTAGTTTGTTATGATTTATTAATTAACACTCTTTTAACACTAAAAATAAAGTTAAAGCTGTTTCATCGAAGGATGCATCGAATTTGTAACACCCTGTATAGTTGGTCGAAGTGTCACCAAATCAAAACTCATTTGATTTGGTGACACAATTTTGTTCACTGTAGACGTCTGAAGATGTCTTTATTGTCAAAACTTAATAACGCCAGTACATAACAAGGTCTTAATGAACATGTTGACTCCTTCATCTTATTCTTTTACGTAATGAGGATATTTCAATTGAAATGCTCTCAACCTAACATATTTCACGTATCACTCTGTACTATATTTATTTATTTTAACTTAAAAAAAAACTAGAGTCATCAGCTTATTTAAATCCTGAATTTGGTCAAATTAAAGTGTTTTTGCATTTAAACGATTGCATAATAGTCGTCAACAGATTTTCCTTAATTTTAATCGATTAGAACCCTGACAAATTTTGCACGCTTAAAAAACTACAATTTCTGATTTTTTTTCACGCTTATTAGTGATTACAAACGCGACTTACGGCACCAGTTTCCTAATATTTTCTTTGTTTCTGGCGGGTTGCTGTTTTGGTGTAAGTACATGTGATTTTTAGGCAATTGCTTTTTGCCTTCAAGGACAAAAATCCCCTACCCAAAACTGTTCAGAGAGATTAATACCGAGACATGCTTCTAATAACGGAAGTTCGGAAACAAGAAACGTATAAAGAGGGACAAGTGCAATGGAATTATCAGTTTTAATCGCCTTAGAATGACCATCTGGAAATACTTCCTTTAAGAATCTCCTTTTCGAGATTACGTTCTTTAGGTTGGTTGGCTTTCCCTTATTCTGTTCTGCTCGCGTTGCATAATCGATAACAATGCGAATTAATTATCAGGCTCAAAGTGCGTAAATCTAAAGAGAAAACCACCCATTGTGATAACGCAAAATAAAATAATGGACTCAAATCGCGAATAAACCGTAAGTCAGAGAGCGAAATGAAAAAAAAGCCGTAATCCGACGGTTGTGGGTTAACGTTAACCAACTCCCCAGTGGTTATTTGGTTTTCGTATTTAGCAGAGCCACAGATTAGAGAACAGCAATTATGAATGAAATTGTGGTCCCGTTGTATACACAGACCGTAAAAAAAATCATCACAAATTAATTTAAATGCCGCAACACATCTGGGTTGATTGATAATCGATAGTCTTGTGGTCGACTCGGCCGAATATCACAGAAAAAGTAGACGTGTCTTTATGGGCATTTCTATATAAATTGCGGACGAGGCTTTTGTATTTTATACTGCGATTTGTTGCGGCTAGTTATCACCAACTACTCTTTTAAATATCATTACTCTTATTACTGAGAGGAGCTTCATTCACAAAGTTTACACCACCAAATTTTGTTAAATTCAAAATTTGTCATACTTAAGTAAAATTCCGATATTAAAAATTAGCTGTCCAGTTTTAGGAACTATACAGTGTGTACATAAAAAAAATTAATGAACTTTTTTTTTTGTACATGTCTTATAGACGTTTTTTTCACGATCAGAGCGGTATCTATACAGGATGAATCAGAAAAAAATTGGGTCGGTATCATTATTTTTTTTAAATAGAAACTAGGAACTTCACAAGACGCTGAAAAAATCTGTCTTATAAATGTTGAAAATAATTTTCAGGTTTTTTAAATCCATCGCTGTCCAACGTTTCTATACCACAAAAATAAAAAATTATTCGAAAATTAAATGGGATGGTATAGCAAAAATACAAATGTTGTTTAACTTTTTTTAATCTGTTCATATTAAGTGATAAAAATGGTCCAAAGTTTGCTTTGAAGAAAATGAAATATCCCAAAAACGACTGATTGTAGAGATTTTGCTTTAGCGTTTCCGAAACATTGTTACATTTAGTTTTCGGATTCTTCCTTCCTTTCATTCTAGATATCTCGAAGAAATTAACTGCAAAAATTTATCTTAACCTAACCTAAAAATGCCACAGCTCAAAATTAGCCTAAAATGCCCTAATTCATGGTAAAATGATGGAAAGTATAGCCTAAGATTGTTAAATTTAATTGGAAATGTTTAAAATGACTTAAATTAGTCTAAAATGCACTGATTTAGACTAAAATGATGAAAACAGTAACTTGATTTAACCTAACTAAAAATTGTCAAAGTTACGTCGAGAAATCCTAAAAATCTGAAAATTAGCCTAAAATGCTGCAATTTAGGGTAAAATTATTGACAGAAGCCTAAAATTGTCAAATTGACCTGGAAACGTTGAAAATGCCTTAAAGGAACTAATTTAGGCTACAATGCTAAAAATTAACGTAAACTTGAAAATCACCCTAAAACATACACAAATTTAGGCTAAAATGTTGAATACAGCATAAAATACCTTAATTCAAGAAAAAATGCTGAAAATATATATCTAATTTAGGCTAAAATAATGAAAATCAGCCAAACTGACCTCAAAGTGCCTCAATTTACCAAAATTCTGTACTAGGTTCGATAGTTTTGATTTACTTAACTGAGCCTCAGGCACAGTCTGAACAACCCCTCCACCAAAAATCCCTTTCTATCACGTTTCGAATGGAGTTCTGGTAATTTTGCCGTTTGTGGACACTGATTTTTACGTTTTTCATGTTTGTTCCCCTTTCTGCTGTTAGTGCCACCCTGGAATAGGGACGTTCTGATTTTTAGCTGAGCCTCAGTTACTGTCTGAACCACCGCTCTACCAAAAATCACTCTTCTACCATAGTGAAGTAGAAGTCCATGTTCTCAAAGTGGAGGTGAAAGCGTTAAAAGAGAGGAAAGAACACAGCCTTCTCCACAAAATATTTATTAACCCCTAAATATTAAAGAGAAGGGGCACATAGGCACCCATCATCAGGAGCTGAAAAATTGAAAAGCCTACCAAAGATTGCTTAAAAATTAGGCTTAACATACCGCAAAAACCCTAGAAAGGTGGCTATCTTTTTGACATGGAACCCCCTTTCTAGGGTTTTTGAAGTATGTTAAGGTTAGTTTAGACTGTGAGTTTTTTCACCCGTATTGTCACAGACTGAAGTCTCGCTTAAGTTAAACTTGGCTTATAATGTGCTTAAAGTAAGACGGTGCAAATGATGGAAATTACATAAACAATTTGTTTAAACTTCTTTACTTCTTCGTCTTGTCTACTAAAACAAGACAGTTTTACTTACCCTGTCAATACAAATGATTCCCCAAAACAATTCTGCTTGTTACAAATTACAGGATATTTAACCTTAATTGCAAATTTATAAACAGGAAATTTGCAAGTACGAAAAAATCAATTAGTAATGATGTTTGGCAATAAAAAACTTATTATTTAATGAAAGCAAATTTTAAGATTATTAAGAAAATATTTTGAGCATATTCGGTATAACATACCTTATGCAGTTTTGTAGTAAATTATTTAAGTTTTCATTAAAAATCTTTGTAAATATTTTTATGTCCTCTCATTTATCTGGACATTCTTATGCTAAGTTTGGAAAATACATGAAAATTCATTTTGAAATTACCACCTATACACAAATTCAAAAATTATTTTATTTAAAGTAGGTCATATTTTACGGTTACCTTATAATTAATTTAAGCTTAACACCCTTGAATTTCAAAATTATTTTAGATAACGTAATTTTTTTATTGCTAAAATTTAAAGCATGTCGAATAATTTTTAGTTTTCTGTTCAGTAACTTAAACGTTAATTGTATGTGCATTGTGTTTTTTTTTAACACCAGCAATAGTATAATCTAAATGCTAAGCCATTTAAGGCTTGAAATGTAAATAGTAGAAATTGCACAATAACAAAATTAGTTTTTTTATTAAGCCAATCAATCCTAATTAAACATTTTATTGACCCTTACTAATTTCAAAAAACAAGACGTAAATAATATTTCGCAAAAGGAATGTAACAGATTGACCAATGGTCGAGAACAAATTTTTCCGCTTAAATTCAGAACTTCATAGTTCCGGGGACTGTTAAATTTGCAGTTAACCTTACCGACCGGCAAATCGAGAAAAATAATCTAAAACTTCTGCACTGGTGCAATACGTTTCGGAAGCCCGAAATTAGCCCATTTGGTTAGAAAAAAAAAACCACGCACACACACAAAAGAAACCTGTTTAGAGGCGCTATCTTCACGCTCTAAGGTCCAAAGAAAACCCTCCGTAATCACGACACGGTATAGTTTCGTTGACTGGCTATGCGTAAAATCCATCAATTTTTGTAGACTGTACGTCACCTTTTCGAATCGAAGGCGGTAAACATCTTTTGTTGACCGGAAGAATATTGTCCAATCATTTGCTCTTCGTCCACCTTATAATTACAAATCCCAGCCGAAAAGAAACGGATTAACCGTGGCCGATTGGATAGGCTGCAAGGGAACTCGTTTTGTTCTCTCTATTGTCGGAATTTATCAACTAAAAATTTCCACACCAATTCAACTCAAATTTTGTTGAGAGTGACATTTTTTATTAAAAATGTACCAAAATTTATTGCACCAGAAATGGTAAAAATATAAAAAGTAAAGGAGTTACAGAGTTAGAGAAATAACTCAATTAACATAACAACGTAGTCAAAATATAATAAGAGTGACCTGAATATTTTTTGGGCCACACAATATACTTTTAAGTTAATCAAAACTTGTAATTTTTGTATTCTTTCTCCATCGTTTTTGTGATACTGAAAATAAAATATTTTGAAAATGACAGAACAGATGAAAAAATCCACAGTATGCTTAACTTAAGCTTAGCTTAAGTAAGATCTAGAGTCTGTTATTATCAATAAGTTGGCAGTATTAATCAAAACATATTTTTGACAATCAATATCATCACATAAACCAGTCAAATCTCATTTTGTATTGTTTTTATTCAGTGGTTAGTTTTGAGCGTATTTTATCTTCTAAGATAACAGAATTAGGTACGATTTGGTTGTAATTTACAGGAAAGTTTTTGGTACCGGTAGGTCTGGTTTTAACGACCTTGGACTTATCCATAAACAGACAAACAAATTCCCTGGAATATTTACCTCAAAATGTATAGAATATTCATAATTTCTCTAAAAAGTTCAATTTCGTAATTCAGCCGGAAAGTTTCTAGTGGATTATATTTCTGCTTTCTTAAGTTAAGGTGTCAAATGTTTATCAATAAAAATTACATTTCTAATATACATCGACTGAAAAATCAATTTTCAATAACTTTTTAGCTTTCTTTTTTGGTAAAAGTTAACAAGAAACTCCCCTGCTAAGAAGTAGGTGTTATAAGAAATTCCCTTCTAACTGCATGCCCTTGCCTTAGCTCCTTTTAATTACGTAAACGAGTGACAATTTAATAAGCACTGATACAATAGAGTTTATGAGTTTCAGACAGGGTTGAAACAAGCAGTTAACATTTTTGCAAATACGAGTATATTAGTAATAACAAATGAAAGTAAACTGTGTTATCAGAAATTTGTAACAACGGTTCAATATCTTTGATTTTTTAGAACCTAAAATTGGCAATGTTGTGTTTGTTTGAGTAATTTTCTAATATAAGTTATGGACTTAATTGGATATAAGTCTACTGAAAAAATCCAGCCCTGAATTAGGGAATATGAGGGGTTGTACAGGAAAGTACGGTAGGGGGTCGAGGGGTGAAATCTCGAAGCTCGCTGTCAAAATATCGCAGCGAACGGGGTCCCAATTAAAGCGGTGTCAGGAGCATTCCCTAGGAGAGATTGTGGTCACACGCCCAGCATCGGTCCTGCAATGTAACTTTATCGAAACTTAGAACGTTTAAAGTTGTTCTGTCAAAGATTCTAAATGCGCTTACGAGCCATATTGTTTCGGCTTAATTTATTGGAGAAAGTAAACTTAAACGGCGATATGTTTACCGAACGATTCTGTCAATTCCAAGTTTGAAACTCAACGAGTAATTTATATGGCTTTATTTAGGTGAGAGGGGAACAACACGAATTACAGTCGTAGTACTTTGCACGATTGACAAGGAAAATTTTAGACCATAATATTTAGAGAATTCTAGACATCTCTAGATTAATTTTAAAAATTACCTGATCTGACCTACTTGCACGATCTATTCCTCTTTTATCCTTTCGAAGATGATTACTTCTAACACCATTTTTATACTGGAGATCAGGACTGTAATGGGTCGGTAGTTTTGATGGAACAGGTTACTCTTTTCTTTTTAACAATATTGGAAGCAAGGAAGCACATCCACAATGACAGTTTCAAATAGAGCTTTTTAAGAAGAAGAGGTGACTTTAAAATGTTTACTAAGATCTACACTTCGGTGTCCTGAGTATGATGTGTTCCATCTTCTCACCTTCAAGATTTGCTGTTTTGAAACATTTCCAATCATTTATTAGTTTCAAAATTTTTGAAACTAAATGAAATATACTCCTAATAATAATGTTAATGTTCTATAATTTAGTACAAAAAGTTTCAAATGCATTTTTGAGCCCTAAATTTTCATAATATGACTTATTCGTATATCTATTAATTATGCTATTTCTCCATTCTGTTGCTTAATCTATACAGTTTTTGTTCGAATCAATTTTTCACTAAATGTCGTCGTTTTTGAGATATTGACTATTAAGCATTGGAATTTTCGCTATTTGGAAATCAGATACAGCAAAACGGTTGATGATGATAAGATAGGAACATGTAAACCGTTTTGCACTATCTTCAACCGTTCGACTGCTATAGCCTTCCAAATAGTGAAAATTCCATTGTTTTATGAAGGTACGGAAAAATGTTTCCTACGAAAGTGAATAGTTTTTTACTCCTTATCAGTTTACGAGACAAAAAGTACGGCTTCTCCTAAATTTACCCTGGAAAACATGATCAAATTTAAAAAAGTGCAATGTTATTTTATTTGCCTTTTAACACTGTCTAACGTATATTTAGAAAAGTTTTTCATAAAATGAGTCCATTTTGAGATATATGCCTTTCTCAAATTAAACAAACCATCCGGTATAATATAATATTGACTATTAGCAAAAACTCCCAGAACGTCATTATGTTGTTTTAAATAATTATTAATGTCCGTCAGGGCTATTATTTCATCAATACTGACACCTATTAAGGTCAATTATTTAAGAATTGTTTATAATGCCCTCTGACTATTTTTTAAATATATAAATATAATCTACAAAATGAAAGTCGGAGATTAAACATTGAAGACACCACAGGCATTATAGGAAATTATGCCATCCGTCGCAGTAGACCCCTTGGGCCGGAGGCCCTCCTGTTCTACCCTATGCATTATTGTCCTTATAATGCCCTTGGTATCTTAATTACTATAATGCCTTACCTTAAAAATATTCTTTAAAAATAACCCAATTTTTACAATTTTAAACTTGGCCCAGTAAAAAAACTGAAATACAGGGTGGATGAAAATCATCATCAAAACATTTCGTAAAGTGATTCTGTAGATTAAAACAAGAAAAACAGGTTTAATGACGTACCCTTAAAAATGTTTCTTAAGGGCGCTAGAACCCTTCAAAAGGAAAACCTTAATAATTTTTTTTTATTTTTGAAAACGATTCGCACTAAAAATTATTTGTACAATCCAGTCTACTTTAATAAGTAACAGTGGATGAGCTTATATTTTGTTAATAATTCCGGGTTTTTATTGTCCGATTTAGAAAATTTATAAAATTTATAATTTAACAGCGTTTCATAAACACTATTTACAAAAAAAAGGTGTATTCTAGGAAGATGAAACAAGAGAACCTCATATAGTTGTTATTCAATAATTTGACTTAAAAAATAATAAGAAATCTCAATCACAAAGCAGTTTGCATTATTTACTTGGGAGACACCCTGTATACCTATGACTTTCCTGATAAAATTAACTAGAGACTAAAAGTTTCTCCATTCAAACTTATTAAGGTATACTGAATTTCAAAATTTTAATAGAAAGAACCGTTTCGAAAACATTGGTGAAAATCCATCTTCAAAGACTTCCATATATCAGTAAAGAATGTGACGCCATTTGAGAACAGATCACATGACCGCTTTATCGAAAGTCTGGTTGACATCTTGCGGCTAAATGTCATATTAGATTCACCTTTCGAAATATTCCGATGTTATTTCCAGACATCCTGTATAACTAGAAATCCGACAATCAAAAACTCAGGAATAATGATTTAAATAATTTTCCATAAAAAAAGCAACATTTAATGATTTATCTCTAAAACGAATGGAATCACATTGCACGAATTACTTATGGCAAATTTCTCTCGGCTTCGATACTTTTTTCCACTTTAATAAGTAATTTATCTTTCGTTCACTTTACGGCTACCAAAATTTAATAATCTGGCTATAATTACGTTTCAGGTTGACGAAAATTTCTAGCCAAAAAATAATTAGCAACCAAAAAAAAAATTGCTTAGACTTATATCAAGATCATGTTATTATAATATTAATTTTAGTTTATGAACAACTATTTTTTTAAATTTACAATAGCTTTGTTTAGGTGAACTGTTCCGAATATGGGTTTGGACCATTTACACAATAATTTGTATACAGGGTGTCCGAAATTTGATAGGGCGATTCCTCAGGTATATTAAAGGTAAAAAGTCCATATAGACATGGGTCCGCAAAGCCTTACTTATCGAGCTACAGGGCGTTAAAAATTAGTTTTAATTAGCGCCCTCTACACGTAAGAGCAAAATCAAGATCTAATTTAAGTTTCTTATGTTACAAGTTTCGTTCAAATAAATATATTTCAAAAATAAGTTAGAAAAAACAAAAATTAAACTTGATTTTAATTACTAAAATCACATTTTTTCAAAATTACTCTTTGGTTAGACCTGAATCTTTTTACTTGATAGTTTAAATAATTAGTTATTAAAACATGAATTACCGACACATGTAATAATAATTCTTTTCTTAAAAATGTTGCTTTTGATGACTAAAATTGCAACATTGCGTATGGAAAAATTAATGATTAATAATACAATTAATAATTAAATTAATTTATGTGAAAATTACATGAATGAGGTAGATAATGATTAGTTTTGTTTTATTGGGAAGTCCCAATGCACCTACATTTGCCAACCATCCCATAAATAGAATACAGTACTTAGAAGTACTGCACCCATATTAAAAAATATAGTATTAATTACACAAGTTGCAGTTTCTGGAAATTAAAGACCCTACCTTAAAAATTTGAATTTTAAAGAAGGTTTTCAGAGAAATAATAGAAACGGTCGCTTTAATAAATTTCTTCATTTACTAAGTTTACCGTGAATACCTGCTGACTAACTACGAACTTTACAGTTTTTATCGAATCTTCTAAACCATTTCTTCGAGTTTTGCATCGTTCATTCTAAGTCTGTAGTTTTTTCTAGACAGTAATCAGCCGTGAAGCTACTCGAGTCGTGAATGTAAGTGGACCATTTTTAATTCATTGATGATGAAAGCCAGCGAACGAAAAATCATTAACTTTGAACAAGAAACAAGGAGCTATAAATAATCAAAAATTACATGCGTCGAATTACGAACCGTTTTTTACGGTTTTGCCATTTATGAGGAAGATCACAAATTAAATAGCGGTGCTTGCGACAAACGACCCAAAGCAGAAATCCATCGATCATTTATTAGTTTTCATGACGACGATGACGAGGACGAATCTTGTGCAATGATGCCTTCTTGCTAAATACTAGATTCCAGTTGTCAAAAAATGTCGCTGAAATTGAATTCCAACTCGCTTTTTGTTACCAATCGATCACCACTTGACAAGTTTTTGCGTTTGCTGTAATGCAAAAGTCTACCTTAAATATTCGCTATTTAATGTCAATCACAAAATAAGTTTTTATGCCAACAATACTAGTTGTATCCATAGAAAAAGAATTTAAATTAGTTCGAAACTAAAATGCAGACAAGCGTGGTTTAGGAAGGTTAAGAGCAGAAAGTGCGCCTTTGACGCTTAGAGCACATTGCACTCATGTAAAAAGTAGCAAATACGTTTTCGGCTCATTCGGCGGACACACTATCCAAAATCAAACTAAACAATTTTTCAAATATGTAAAGCTTTCTTCTGAAAACGTAAACAAAGTTGGTCTGTGCCTTGTTGGTTGAAAGGAAAATCATTCTAGAGCGCAAAAACGATTCACTTGCTGCGCTCAAAATTGTTTCTATGCTTGTCTAATCAGTTCAATTTTTCAAATACCTTGACAAAAATAATGATTTTTTCAAGGCGATTGTAATAATATGTCAGAGATTTAAAAATTTTACATACAGGGTGTATCAAACATATGTTTTAACTTAACTCGACTAAAAAGTCGAGGATAATCTGAACTTTTTTGTTTAATACTTTACCTATCTCTAAAAATAAAGTGGTGAGTGCTATTCAGTAAGTAACACCCTGTATCTACAAAACGGCTAAAGCCGATTTTAGCAAACTTAGACTTTTAAAAAAGCTATGTTTTGGCTAAAAATGCTGTAATATTTCAAGTTTTGTTAGTTTCACATGTTGCTGATAGAGGGCTTTGTTCGACCATTCTGACAGAAATGATTGTAACTTCTACTTCTGAGGAGTTTCAGCAATGCATAGAGTGTGATCTTTTTTAGGGCCTCGACTTACATAATATAAAGAATTTCTAAAAGAAGAAAAGAAAAAATTTCAATTCAATTTTCAGGTAGTTTTCTTGGTCGGTATTTTAGGTTTGGAACAAGATATCATATACGGTTTTTTGCGAGAATGTTTATGCATCATTTTAATGAAAAAGTCCTATTTTATCATACTGTCATACCGAGGTATCTAGTGGTGACATGCAAATCTATCAAAACTCTCAAATTTTATAACATTCGTACTCCACAAATAGCTCTTTTCACTCATCCCAATTTTTATTAACGAAAACTGGGTAATTCCTCCACCACTTTATTTTTTAAATTACATCACTTTTTAAATTCAAAATTTAAAGAGACTTTACAAATTTTAAATACCACAAAAACCAATTAAGAAAATTTTTTTATTGGTTAATTCTACAAGTGTGACACAAAAATCAGTTTAAATGGTATAAAAACATGGATAAAAAAGCAAAATATAAATCAGAACTTTTAATCTACCATTTATACTGAACAGCAAAACCCAATTACTTTACAAAAATTACTGCTAGTGCTAAGCCCATCCCTAGTTGTGGGTTGATATGTAGGCTAGGCACTACCTTGTGACATCCAGTCTTTTTTTCAGTATAACACAATTTATAAATAATCAAAATTACTTTCTATACAAAAAAAATTCTAAATTTCTATTATTTACTATTTAAATTAAATCAATTCTTTCACAGGAACTTCTCAAAGAAGAATCACGAATGATTTATATTTCAAGTTGGTTCAATAAGGATATTTCTGATTTTTCCAGGTGAAATTAAATCCAATTTTAGACTTGATTTCATACTCATCAAAATCTATTATATTTTAAAATCAAAATTGAAAATTTTCAGTCATGACAACACCAATTAATTAGACGACAATCACGTTCCATTAACAAATAAAAACTTTTGATACTTTCTGAATCTGTTCGACTAAAAAACAAAACAAATATGGACCGCCCTTTATAGGTCTTTCCCACATGGGCTTGTCCGGTGGTAATGTCTAATAAGACAGAAAGTTACAATAGCTAACATTTTAGAAGTTTAGACGTAATTATTATAAATAAGCTGGGGTTCTGGTGAGAAATGACGATTTTTTTAAATATCTGTGTGTAATAACGTACCATAACCGTAAAATTTAAAATAAAGTTTTAATAACTGAAAATACTTATAACGAGGTTTAAGCAAGAATATTCCTAAATATAAATATTTTTTCTTTATAGTGTGACGGCCTTAAATGCGGAACTTCCCATAATGGTATATTATTACCTTTCAAGTGCGTGAAATGATACTTTACCGCACGGCGATTACAACGATTTCAACTCCGCTGCGCGTCGTTTGGTTATCAATCAAAAGCCCTATTAAACAACTTAAAGCACTAGTTAGGTACGCAATTATCAAACGTGCGGTAAGCAATGATACGGATATGGAAAATTTTAAATTATCCAAACAAAATTAACGGTAAGAAGAGAGTACCATTGCAAATCAATGCTTTAGGACAATAATGCTTAAGAGACCTGTGTCGGTTTTTTTTAAATTTGATAGCTGTTTATCACATTTTATGTTAGCTTTTAAGCTCAATATATTACTCACAACAAAGATGCGACAAAATGGGTCATCTAACTATAAAATTTGAAAAAAAAAGAGAATCTACTGAATGTAAAATTTTAATCAATATACGATAGAAGAAGATTGAAGGAAGATTCAGAAAGGAACCTTTGTTGGCTTTTGTGGAAATAATTACCATTACTATCAAATTTTCAATTACTATCCAAAACAAACATAACAGAACTATGAATGAATGAATGTTATGGTTTTTTTATAGAACCAACACCAAAAATAAAAAGTTGACACTTTTTTCTACCAGTTTCTTGTTCTGTCTGTTCAGTTACAGAGAAACTATTCGGTCACCGTTTTTTTTTCCCAAACTCATAAACTTGTAGAACTTCAACATTAGAGAATATAACGGAAATCGAAAAAAACGAAATGGTTGACAGATTTTATACTTTCATTTTCACGGGTGCACGGATAGGCGTATTATTTTCAGTTTAAGAAATCGATTGGTACACTACACAGCGTTAATTAGTTTTCGTTAATTTTGTGCTTGACTAACCCCACTGCATTTTGGAATTTTATTTACCTATATGATTTCAAAAGAACCTTATTGATTTATTGTTTTGGTGTGTTAAAAGAAATGTGCAATTTAGTCGTAAGGGTTATGAGTGCTAAAAAACGACTTAGAGGTTAGAAGGTTTAAAAGATGTGACACGAGCGGTTTTAAACCATAAACCTCGAACAGACACCACGGGTAATAAAATATGCACTGCGGTTTATCTTTACAAGTGTTACTTCATCGTGTTTTATTACTCAATGTAACTCTTTCAAGATTATACATTCAAAATGTATACCATACATTTCTACCATGAAAATTTTACATTGTATTGTTAAATTAGAGGAGAGATAAGTCAGCAATTGCAACAGATCAATCCCAGGAAATCCTAATAGTGAGATATGAAATGTATGAAAAAAGTTAATTCAGGACCAACCAGCCAAGAAGAGGACCACAACTTTCCCCAGAGATTCCCCCCGGGTGGCGAGAATTTTATTTTCAAAATCTGGGTAGAACCTTTCCACAGACATCCTATAGTTTGCCAGGACCATCAGAGATGGATGAGCTGACGAAGAAAGAAGAATTGGAGGACAAGAAGAGTCCCTCCGTCAGCGAGGGCATTCTTTTCCCAGGACATAGGACGCCGCTGCATCTCTAGGAACTTTCCGAAAGAGAAAATTCCTGGATTTTGTAGCGACTTCCTCTTCCAGATCTATCCTTTTAGTCTACAGCGATGGGAGGGTAAAAAGCAGTAATCTTGCTTGACCCATCTATCTGAGGCCGCATTCCCTGCCAAAGAATATTGGCGCGTATAAAAAGTTTATAAGTACCAAACAATACTAAAAGGGCAAAAAATCAGTGGATGCCAGACGATGGTAGATAAGTTACTATTACTTTTTGATATGATTAATTTTTAGCAACCAGAAGAGTTTAGTGACTTAACACCAAAATTTCTGTGTCCAACGATTTTAGAAATGATAATCTTCTGTAGTGTAAACAAAGTCACAAAATTAGGGCAGGCTTTATCAATTTCAAATTAAAAAGTGAATATATGATCTCAAACTTATCAACCAACCAATATAGAATCGGATGATGAGATGGTAATATTGAGGCCAGGTTTCAATGGCAAATTTGATTATATGAAATCGAGTGCCCAGTAGACCAGATTATCCATGCAAAAATTGCAATTTTTTATGTTAACAGTTCTGATTGATTTACTATTCTACTTTTACCAGATCGTTTATAGATTGAGAAGCAAATACAATAACGGCCTATTTAAAAAAATGTAAACGGTGAAAATTTTCATTATTGCGCTTCACCTGCATAATTATGTTTGCAAATTTACTAGCCAGGTCGACCGTCACCAGTCAATTTAACACATTTTCACTTTTTTCATCTTTCTTAACCGCTCTTTATACAAAAGATGCGTGCAGACCACCAGTAAAACACTTTTAGTTTTTGGTTTTGGCCGCAGCTCAAAATTGTTAATTAGCAACCTACCTGAGTTTGCCGTAATTAATTACATAGTTTTTATTCTGATTTCACTTTTATGAAGTTTGAGGTTATGCCTCTTTTCATTTTGATTTTGCTCTCCTTTGGAAGAGCTTTTTTTTCTTCTATTGCAGTTTTCTCGTTTAATTGGTTAACTTCACTTTGCTGCTGTCAACCCTCAGCCTTCAGTTCAGCTGGTCAATTTGAGTTTCTTTAGGTTTAATTTTTTATGGTATTTTTGGTTTTTTGTTCTTTTGTGGATGAAAATATGTTCTGGAAGATCCGGTTAAATTTGTTTGCTCCCATCGCATTTCCTGTTGTCCCCTGACTATTTAAACACGGGGAAGTCATTTTGAGCTTTTTTTGGCCAGCGAATCTAGTTGTAGTTGAAGCCACTTAAATCACTCTTTTGGTGGATTTGTAGTGCTTTTTTTAAATTTGGTAAGTTGTTGTAATTGTATGAAAATGTGCTCGTTTAAATTTAGTCTGCTGAGAAATTGGTGTCCGAGGGAGAAATGTTCCTTTTCCAAAAGGTAGTTATTGCTTCTCTCTATTTGACAACAATTTACAATACCATCGTAAAAGCTACTCCTCAGAGGTATGGCCACTAAAAGAGACAACAAAGAAAATGGTAAAAGCAACAGAAATGGACTATTGGAGAAGAGCGGCGGGTAGATTAAGGATGGAAAGAATACCAAATGAGAGAATCAGAGAAATAATGAACGTCAAGCATACAATAGTGGAAGACATTCAATATAAACAACTAGTATGGTTTGGGCATGTGCAACGAATGTCTGAGACAAGAATACCGAAACAAATCATGCAGGGCCCAAAAGAAGCTGGAGAGATGGAGTAGACGAAGAGATCCAAAAACTAGAACTAGAGGAAGAAATATGGTATGAGAGAGATTAATGGAGATTGTTAGTCAAAAGACGTAGAACGTTATAAACCGATATTTACATATGAATATCTATTTGACCTAGAGCCAAGGATTCTATTATCTTCTTTGTTTTCTAAAAAAAGTCTTAGGAGAAGGCTGAAACAACTGTAACCTCGTTACTCCTGCAGATTGGGCGGATTTGCTGTCAAATTGATAGGAATTTTGGAGCGATTTACTTAAATCTACTAATGATTGTATTGTTTATTTGTATTAATTAAATCTTAACTTTATTGTAATTGAGTGTAACTAGCATTGTTTGACTGTAAACTGTAAGTATCAGGTTTCTTTGATAATGATTGCCTTTTTTTATACTTTGGATCAAAAAACGACACGACAGAATCAGAAGCGAAGACCTTAGACAACAGAGCGAGATACAGGACATAGGAAGGTGGGTAAGACAGAGAAGAAAATACTGGAAAAAACACGTAAACAAAATGGAAGACAAAACCATCCTGTCGGAAAACGAACCCAAGGCAGACCTCCAAAACGCTGGAAAGAGTGCTGGACATCAACGTCCGAAGAGGCATAATAGGACAAAACAGGCATTAGCCTACCTATATGGACACCCATATTAGAAAGAAAGAAGAAGAAGAATCAAAAAACTATCAGAACATCTGAAAGTATCCGCCTTTAGTATCTGCTTCTTCCAAAGTCTTGCCTGTTGCTCTATAATTTGAATTTACTATTTACTTTCTACTATATTCTCATGGTTTACGGGTAGCAAAGTGGTAAAATTCTGATTTTTTTCAGTCTAAAATCAAAAAAACAGAATTCTATATTTAACGAATCGTTGGCGTGTAAATTCTTTGCAACCGAAATCCGATCCACAGGCCTACCTATCCGTTACGGCCTGCTGTAATGTAAGATACATTTGCCGGTTGGCTGGTTTGCAATCAGGCTTTATATTCGCTCTACTATCGACCGCAATTTTTAGCAAACTGTATATACCAGTACTGAGCTGGTCTGTGTCTGAGGAAAATGCATCTCTTTTGAATACCGACTTGGAATTAATTCGTCCAGTGCAAACTCTCCTTTCTGTTATTTTCTTAAACAACAATTTCATGCTGCTCTGGCTAAATATTAAAGAGATGCGAACAACAAAGGGGCAACACTTAATGCAGCATCCTGTTTCGAGTCCGATTTTTTGAATTGTGTAGGGCCGTCTCACCCACTGATGTAATCAAGTTTTTCTGCTAGCAAAATTGACAATTCCTTTAAAAAGAGTTGATTGAGTTTTTATCCTCAACAGTCGATGGTGTTGCTATTGGGCTCAAGTCATTTCAGTGAACCAAGAAGCAACCAGTCAGTCACGTCTATTATCTTTAGGATCATGCAAAACTTGTTAAGTGTTTCAAGCTGTTTAATCAATGTTTGATTACTATACAATTTTGTCTTTATCAGAAAATTTGTTTAGTTTTTGCCCGCCCAGAAGGTTTTTTAGACAAATCTTGATGGAATTAGGACCGAAAATAACACCACATAACAGTTTTCATAGCGTTTTGAGTCATCTTAGGTTTTACTCAATTTAAGTCACAACATTGGAAAAACTTTAATAAAGTGTTATTTCCGGCCTTAAACTAACTGATATCATTCACTATTCACTTGAATTCTGACAGTTGGTCAAATTAAGGTTTTGTCAATTTACGTCCATGTGACGTCACATTTCAGTATTAATTAATAAAAACATATTTGATGTATTTGTCCATACTAAGCAACTAATAAGAAGCTTGTAAACATGAGAGCAGGAAGGAGCAAAAGAGACCAAAACAGGAGACAAAAGTGGTTGTTGCATATGGCGGCCGCAAATTTCCGGTTGGCCACTGTCAGACTTCTCTCGAAAACCTGTCATGTGTGAAACTTTTTCAAAGAACGTTACCTTATCTTATTGGAAAGTCAATTAGAAGAAAGTTTAGATTCTGTTCGAAATTGCCATACGTCTTTCAACAGTGTCCAGAAAGATTGATTAGAAGATATGGTAACGTTTGTCGAGTTAAAAACCACAATTTACGTTCACCATTTTGACACTGAAGACCAACTTTTGAGAGGAGTTACCGACAACATTTAATTCTACAACTGTAGATTTAGTATCCAGTTATTTCTACGGTTATTATAAATATTTTGTTGTTTTTCTGGTTTTAGTAAGTTTCGTAAATAAACCGTACTCCCTTAAGTTGAAAACTAGATGTTTCAGATTTGTCTTCTTTCAGGAATTTTGTTGTTGTACAAGATGTAAAATAGGCATAATTTATAAAAAAAATTATTTAAACGCAAGAATTAATACAAATCGTACCGTGTTATACGTCGTTGAATTTGTTATTAAAAGAGCTATAAAATACGTTATAAAATGTAATAAAATCGTAGTAGAACCAAAAAGGCAATTTTTTCTAAATATCTGAATTTGCTTTCTGAAAACGCTATGTTTATGGCTCTCAGATTGCACAACTTTTCCTAATTCACTGATTTTGTATTTCTTAAGGTTTTGAAGATTCCCATGCTTATCTTGAACACCCTACCCTGCATATAACCTGGCAATAATGCTTATTCTTACCAACGAAACAACAGTCAAACTGACCTGAATTTCACGCATTTGAGGTTGTTTTAAGTTGAAATTTTATGATAACCTTTTAATTTACTTTTGATTTTTTGTACAGTAAACTTTGTTTCAATTTTGCACTCCAGAAAAGTTTAGTGAATATGAACTATTTTAGATTTACCTTGAGGTTCTTGCTTATACGAGCCTTGAGATCCCGTGCTGCTACTGGGCGACGCACGTTTCGCCTTGCTAAATGTCCCTAAATGTCCGTAAGTACTTTCCACGCCAAAGGGCCGTCGTAAAGAACCGATTGTAGGATAGGAATGGCCGTGACCTGCTGAGCAAAAAAATGAAACTAAATTTCTAAGTCACATTTGATTCGACTAGTTTAGAGCTTAATCCCATTGAGAGAACTAAAGGATACACTCCGGTCAATTAATTTTCAAATAGCGAATCGGACAACAAATCATTAACGGGTCCGTTCATCAAGTCCAGGACCGGACAAGGGACAAATTTCTACAAATAATTCAGTAATAGATGGTAATACCGTGGCGGAATTGGTCGAAACCGGAAATGATTACCCGACTGTCATATGATGGCGTTTTCACTCGCACTAAGTGCCACTAAAGGTGGAAACGGCGGTTTTGAGGGGAGGAAAATGCGTTATTGCACTATTTATTACTTATTGAACCGTTCGGAAACAATGTGCGTATTATTTCCTTTTGCTGATGGTTTGAGGTATTAACCTCAAAAATAACTTTAAGGGGGTAGTACGAGAAACAAAACATAAGCGTTTTACTAGATTCTGTTATTATCATTAAGTTGGCAACATTAATCAATTAACCTATTTTGACAATAACAGCACTCTAATCTCATTCTGTGGCAGAGCGTTTTTGACGTCAAAATGATGTAATTTAACAGTTGGTTAAATTATGGTTTTCCCAAATTACGTCATCGTGATGTCAACAACGCTCTGGCTGGTCCATGGAGCTTGAAAACGAATGCGGCTTGTAAAAAATGTTTATACATATTAGTTTTGAGCGAATTTTTACAAATTAAGCAAAAGAATGACGATTTGGTTGTGATTTACACACAGAAAAAACAAGTTTCCTAAAATATTCACCTCAAAATGTATGTACATAATAAACCACGAAGTTAATATTTATTTTAGGATATGACTATCTCAGTTTTGAGTTTTGTCCCTTATTTCTCTAAAAAGCTTCATAACCAAAAATGCCACATAGAGCCGGAACGTTGCTAGTTCAATTCAAATTCATTTTTCGTATGCAAAAATTCAAACCATCAGAAGTTGGTTTATCAAATGGTGTATAAAATAAAAAAACTTCTGCATTTCGCAAAACTAACATAACAACCGATCAGTTGAAACTACTACCCTAATCTTACTGCAGAATTATTGTTAATAAATATTGCACTAATACCCAACAAACTGGAATTATTTTGTTTGTTTTAATAGTTGATGTGCGTAATTTTCCGCATTTAGTATTTAAGTATTTATTTACGAACGATAAAGGGACTATTTTACCAGATTATTTTCAGCAGATTTTCTAGCACAATTTATGCATCATGACCGGAATCCAAACCGTCCGATAATATAATTATATACGACAGTTTACGGCCTATTTGTTTATTTATTTTCACAGTGTTTGTGTATTATAAGGTTTTAAAGCAGACAGTTTGGTTTCAAAAATGTGTTTTAATTAAAATAAACGAGTTAATCATTTGTGTGCGACTGATCACTCTTCAAATATTTAACATCATTGCATTGAGCTGCTTTAAAAAGGTGAAAATTTTAAAATTTATGTTTAATAATTATTTTATTGTTGATGTTTTTGGGAGTTGGATAAAGCAGGCTAAAAACTGCTTTTTTTGTCCAATCACAAACTACCCATACCCACTGTGCTTATTTACGCCAAAATGACTAGTGATTTGTAGGCATTTTTTGGATCATGTTAGACACTTCAAGAAAATAATTAATTTGATGTTTACGTAGGACAATCTGTGATTATAACACAAAATTAAACGTAACATCTAATTTTACATAAAAAAAAAACATAAAATAACTGTTAAAATGACCAACCACACAAATGGCGACAAATGGTAGTTGTAACCTAATTTTGTCCTATCAACAGCTGGCTATGACAGTTTCTTAAAGTCCCTAATACGTGGAATGTTGAAATTCCGAGCTGCCAGTTAGTAAAAACTCCTCCCTCACATTATAACAAAATGTTCCATAAAGTCGTTAAAGTTCTAATTTGCTTAAAACATTTTGCGATTTCAATAAAATTTCCTATGTTAACGCATATTGAAAATAAGCAAAAATAAACCTTAATCACATTCCACTAGTATTTTAATGGCTTAAATATTGATTAGGGTTTAACTTTACTTGTATTGTGTAACGCGTTCTTAATATACTGGGTAATCAAAAGACAAATTTCCACCCTGTCAATTGGTGAAAAATCTACCCTGCAATTATAATAATATTTTGATTTGAATTTTTAATACAAATTCGCGTAAAACAAATTGCTATTTCAATGAGATTTTTTATGCTAAAGCATAATAATAAGAAGCAAAAATAGACCTTGTCCACCTTCTACTATAGCATTTTAATGGTTGAAATCTTGCTTGGGGTTTAGCTTTACAATTGACCAAATAGTAACGCTTTCTTGGCAATTGTACAAATTAGTCAAATTTTTTTTCAAAATTTTTAAAATGCACTCTTAAAATATATCTCAAAAAAGTAAGATAGGAACATCCATCAAACCGTTCTTTCGTAACATTAACCGTTTGCCTCCTACAGCCTTCCAAATATTAATAAAAGTAAATATCTCAAAAACGACAAAATTTAGAAAGAAAGTTTTTAGAACAAAAAGCAAAATTGAAAAATAGTATCAATTATTAGGGTTGTCGGACAATGTATTGGTTGTCTCTTTTCGTTTAGTTGTCAAATTTTGTGTCAATTTCAATTAAATTTATTGTACTCAGCAATTTATTTATCCTAAGCACCATGGGTCGTATTAGACGTAAGCTATAAATAGTTGTAAAAAAATATAACTTTTTTCTTTTACAACAACTAAAAACTCATTAAACAACTTTGTAAAATGTAAATCGAAAGCAAAGTTGACTTATTAAGTCGTTAAATGTGCTCAATCGTCTGGGTGAGAAAAGTACAATTTTTGGTGACAACTTTGCTCACATTATATTACTTATTCTTTTTTTACTAGTCCACTTTTTATTTTACAGCTTTTGCTACATAAACTTGCAAGCAAATAACAGTATTTTTCTAATTTAAGGGTAAGTGCTCGGGTAAGTGCTCTAAAAGATACTAAAATGCATTTTACATGCAAAACTATCAAACATATCGGTTTATTAATATTTTGATAATTTTTAATAAATTCCCAAATATGAGTCACTTTTTATTAAAAAAAGTAAAAGTCACACATTATTCATGGGTAACTTTGGGATTTTCCCAATCTGCACTTGATCGTTTGATCCTCACGTATGTTATCTTGTAAGCATAATTTGCACATGTTTACGACGACCTTTATGGGAACTAATGTAAACGGGATAATACTATCGCCTTCAAAAACAAAAAGAAATTCATATCGAAATTAACGGAA